>MU227026.1:5212772-5252970 GCA_018584345.1 Thuja plicata
AGGCTTAGAAGAAGGTGGATGGAGAGATCACCAAAAGGGCACTATGTGGCTTGAATCCTTCAAGGGCCTCCAATGGATCTCCTTCATGAAAAATGGATGCTTGAATGGATGAATTCTTACTTGAAATATTGCTCCTTAGCTTGCTTAAATCACACTTGAAGATAGTTTGAGAATGTTTGATCACCATTAGAAGACTTAGAGGAAAAGAGAGGAGAAGGCTCCCTTTTATATGAAACTAGGGCACAATCTTCTAAGGAGGCCGACATAGAATAATTAAATTCCAATTAGACCCATGCCCCTAGAAGAGGACCTATACTAAATATAATTTAGGAATCGACACTTCGGAACCCGAAATAGCCAACCTGAAAGCGGGAAAACACTTTTTGCAAAGACTGACATCTGGAAACTGTAAGACCCCAGAATCTGAACCCTGGGTCAAGGTTGAGGTTGACCTTGACCTAGGTCAGGGTTGAGTTCAAACCTGACCTAGGTTAGAGTCAAGGTTTACATAGACCTAAAAGGTCGACCCTGACCTTGAAGCCCAGAATCACTAGTCTTCAGTTCAGAATGTAGAAATCAGGCTAAAAAGGAGTGGAAAGAGGGATAGAATAGGGGGGAAGCCATGTCAAGATTAGGAACCCATTCTAGGTGCTTGATATGACCCCAAACCACTTACTCAGAAGGCTAAACGAGTCTACAATGGAAGTGCTCCCATTTTCTGACTATACACCTAGTATCGAGCAACACAATTCTCAAGAGGATCCTTGTTTGGAACTGGCTATTATTCCTACTGTATTGGATATAGTCCCTCTTCTGAGTTTCCCACCTTTCCCACATGATATAAACTAAGATGGGAGAGTAGGCGATGCACCTGATTGGCTTATCCTTCGTGGTTGTACTTTTTTTGGGGAACGGAGTCAATTCATTTGAAATAATATCATATCTATATGTACATGTTATCTTATGATCATACTGACCCCATAGTAGGTAGATCCCTTCTATTTTCTTTGTATGTTTATGTGATATTTCCCATGAGTTGTCTTCATTTGGGGGCATCTCGTAGAGGAAACATAATCAGTAGAGTTTTTATGTTTTCGTCAAAGCCATTGCTCATGTTAAACTGTTAGAAATGACTTTAACGTGGGGTCATACACTCTACTCACCTTTTACACACACATGTTCAAAACATTTTCAATACTTAAAACTTTTTCCCTTTATGGATTAAAGGCTAAACCTTAAAGCATGGACATTTTACTTTTTAGGATCTCTTGATCCCTCTAGTTTCAATATACGATGTTTTGATCCCTTAAGGTTGGAAAGTGTCCTTAAGAACAGATCTCCCTAATGTCTTGACTAGTGAGTAGCCACATTCACTAGGCAGTTCAACTCCATCTTTCCAGTTGCACTTTTTCCTTGTATGGCTCACAATGGGACATAAATTCTCATTGGGCGAGGTGACCATACCCTCTCTTTCCTTCTCCTTAATTGGTTATGTTTCTCTTATCATGATCTTAGGATTGATAAAGACTTAAGTCCCTTGGGGGATTGAGGATTTCTTTGTCCCTTTATGATTCCAATAAGATTATCTATTCTTTATGATCTCCTTTACCAAGAGTTTGTATTGAGTCCATACTCTTGCTAAAGTGGGGGCTAAATGTATAGTGAGAAAATGGAAGCACTTCCATGATAGACTGGTTTAGCCTTTTGGGTAAGTGGTTTGGGGTCATGTCAAGCACCTTGAATTGGTTACTGACTTTGATATGGCTTTATCCCCCTGTTATGCCCCATTTCCACTCTTTCTAGCCTATTTCTGGAAAACCAGACGGAGAAACTGGGATTTTGGCCTTGGGGTCTAGGTCAACATTTTTGGGTCAATTTTGACCTCAACCTTGACCTAGGTCACAATCAACCTTTTTCAGGTCCGGGGTCCAAATTATAGAATCTTAGGGTTTTCAGATGTCAGTCTTTGGAAAAAGTTAATTCCCGCTTCCGGGTCGGTTGTTTCGGACTTCGAGACAACAGAACCTCAATTATATTTAACATAGGTCCTCTTCTAGGGGCATGGGTCCAATTAGAATTTAATTCTCCTATATCAGCCTCTCTAGAAGATTGTGCCCTAATTTCATATAAAAGGAAGCTTTTCTCTCTCATTTTCTCTAAGCGTGATTTCTAAATATTAAGAATTGATAATTGCAAGAACTCAAGACTTGAAGAGTGAATCCCAAAGGTGAAGAAACAAGATTTGAAGCAAGAAAAGTAGCCGTTAAAGAATTCATCCATTCTCAAGCATCCATTTTCATCAAGGAGATCCATTGGTGGCCATTGAAGGATTCAAGCTCCATGGAGCCCTCTTGTTGAATATTTCTCCATCTACATTCCTCCAAGCCTCTTCCAATTCAAGAACCCATTCAAGATTGGTGTTGAATATCTACAAATAAATTTATTGAAGACATCCCACATTCTCCATTCTCCATTCTACATCCATTTTTGTGCATCCATACTTGTGGATTCAAGGATTCGAATCCTCTACAAGGACTTTTACATGAGCAAGGTGAATTGTTTCATTTACTTTGTTTATTCCAGAAATTTCAATTATATATTTGAGGTTAATTCCAAAATTGGGGTTTGACTAAGGCAAACCCCTCCCCAACAAACAAACCCCTTTTTCTTGCAGGTACAGGTTCGGAACAATAGATCAGGATGGAGATTTGGATACCCTTTTTGGAAAAATTCTGGGATCCAAAAGTAGAATTTTAGTCTGAGACTTTTTAGGTCGATTGTGACCTAGGGTGCAATTAGAAATATTGGAAAATGGTGACATTGACTTGAGGGTGCAAATTGGAACTTTCTTAGAATGGAAAAATATTTTTGGGTTTTGTCTGTCTCTACATTTCTATTCCAGATCTGGCCTCAGATTTTCTAGAAACTAAACACAAGCTTCAGAAAACAACATTCTTTGATCTAAAATATTTCAAGGTTAGTGCATTTCTCCTATTCAATTCAATTAAGTTTTTCAATCTATCTAAATCTATCCTACATTCAAATTAATCAAATCAATCAATCTCAAGTACTTAAGATCTTCATTCCTTATTCTTGGTTCTAAATGATTGATTCATTTATGCATTGATCCTTCTTTTGGGTTAATCAATTTGGATCTTTCATTTACATATCCAAGGATAGAAGGAGAACATCTTATTTACCCCCATCATAATAAACATAAATAACACATAACAAACATATTTAAATGAAAGGGATTTTATGTTAAATGAACACACCACTATCACCAATTCATTCCATTTTCTTCTTTACAAGAACCAAAGAAATAAAGGTTATGTTATTGGTAATGTATAAAAGTTCATTATATACCATGTGTCAACAAACACCGACGGACAGTGCACATTGAGAGATAGAGAAACCCGAGAAGACTCACAGTGATACCCAAGCAAGCATTACCGAGCAGAACCAAAGAGATACTTGAGTAGAACTGAAAGTCACAATGTTTCCCGATGGAAAGACAACCCTGATAGACAGAGATGCCCAAGGATAATTGAAGTCAAGACCAAGAAAACAAGGAGTTAAACACCAATAAGAACTGAAGTTCAGAAACAACAAAAGACTTCACTAGCAGGAGCTAAATATGGAGTTAAGTTGTTGATTACATTGTTTTCATCGCTAAGTTAAAATCCAAAGATAAGCTATAGATTAAAGTTAGTTTTATTCTAGTTTTGAAGGAGAAATCTGTGGGATAAAACTAAATCAAGCTTTAAAGAAAGAATGGTGAGATTTTTGGATCACGTCAAGAACAAGAAATACAAAGACCTAGAAATAGTGAAGTCATGTCTATAAGAGAGACAAGCTAATTAATTATGAATTAAGGGTGAATAGAGAATAAGATGTTGAAGAGAATACTGATAAAGAAGACTTCATACAGTCTTTATCAAACAAGTTGAAGAACAGACCTAAAGATTTCTGCGGATACTGAGCTAAAGAGAAACAACAACATCACCAAGCAGAAAGGAGTGGAGCAAAGGAACAAAAAAGAAACATTAAACAAAAAGGTATTATGAGCTTATAATAGATCTGAACATCTACAAGTTTAAGTTGTATATATGAACAAATCATATATGGTTTTAGTTTAGCCATTGATTCAGAAAATCTCTTAACAGAGTGGGATTTAACTATCCTTTATATATTGAGATACATCCCAAGGAGTATCAAAAATTTTCTCATGAAGATAGCATAGTGAAATGCAAGATATCAAGTGACAAACTATTATATTAAATCCTCTAACAAGGTCGCACTTAAAAGTGTGTTTGTAACCTTTAACAGGGTTGGCTCTTCACCGAGCTCACTTCAGAAGAGTGAAAATATTGGGTTACCGGTCCCAAGTGGTTTTTCCCTTAACAGGGTTTCCACTTTAAAAATCCATGTGTCAAATGTGTTTATGGTTCATTACATTAATTTTTTTCTTTACACATTACTAAAACAAGATTGATCGGCAAACACTGAGTTATTTACTGTATTTCGGTAAAGGCTAGACTACTATTCAGTAAGACTTAAGAAGAGGGATAAACAATCAACTCCGAGCAGTAGTTATTTGATAAGATTATTCTAAGGCATACATATTGTAGGACTGAAGATAACTATAGGCTTATATTTATGGTATAAAGTTTTGAGGTTGACTTATTGGATTAATTTTTAAGGCCACTAATTCACCCCCCCCCCCCTCTCAGTTATTCTAACACCTTTTACCGTCAACAAAGGTTTAGGATATAACAGTCTAGGTGCATCAATGTTGCAAATAGTGGAACGTGAAGGGAATCATGCACACACCCTATGGTAAAGGTCAATTGAAGAAGTTGTAGAGGAGGATGAAATAGGAATAGGATCAATAGAGATCATTTTCAAGCAATTTTCATCCTCACTTCCATGTACCTCATTAGGGGATCTATCCTCGTTCACAATAAAAGCCTCATCAAAGTATTCAAAACAAAAATCATACATGTTGAATACAAAGTAGCACTATAAGCAATGAAAATGTAAATGTTTTTGTATTTTTAAAGAAATTTTGTGATTTTTTTTTTTTTTTAATATAAATGCAAGAGCATAAAATAAATCTACTTTTATATGCTTGTAAGATCTAACATAAAATGCCTATCTAACACCAAAAAGAAAGAGTTGTTGTAAACGAGTTCACCAAAATGTAAGGTAGAAAATATGAATAGATAGGGTTTAGAATAATGGGGGTTTGCACATAAATGACACCCTATGCATCTATTAACAACATACATTTAATTGTAATGATAAGGAATATAAAACTGGAAATGTTTGCAAAGAATAATGAAATGACATACATACCTTATAACATAGCAGATCTGGAAATACCTATTTTTTGGCGTCTGTATTGAGTTTCTGGAAATTCTACAAACAAATCTGGAATAGAAACACAAAGACAAAAAAACCTAGAAATTTTTTTTTTTCTGAGCAAGGTCAACCTTGACCCCTTTATGTCGACCTTGACTTGCACTACTCTGACAAAAAATCTATTTGCAGATCCTAAAATTTTGTCGAAAAGGGTACCTGAATGTACTCTGTAATTCATTGTTCTGTACCTATACCTACAAGAAAAATGCTTTTATTTGTTGGGGTAGGGATTTGCCTTAGTCAAACCCCAATTTTAGGAATTAGCCTTGAAATCAAAATTGAAATGGAGAATGCTAGAAAGTAGTAGAAGTGGATCTAACAACGAAGCTATGATATTCAATAGATATGCAATTGTATTTCAAATGTAAAAAGTATGTTAATATGAAAGCTTAGACTCAACATTAAAAACCATAAATGTAAATCAAAACCTCCATGATTATATGCTTGAAATCCACCTTAAAGGAAGAATGAATGAATCTTGAGGATGAAAAAAGGATCTTGAAGGAAGATCACACCACCATGATGGATATATCTAGGGTTTGAATGATGAATCTTGAATGCTTGAACCAAATCCCTTCAAAGGCTTGAATGCTTGAATCCTTGATCTTAAATGGAGAACTTGAATTCTTGAGAAGAAGACTTTAAAACCTTGATTGAGCACTTGGAAGCTTGAAAGTATGTAATAATTATGCGTAGATGACATGATCCATCTGTGAGAGAAAATGAGAGGAGAATGCTTTCTTATATACAAGTCTAGGGCACAAACCCCTAAAGAGGCCACCATAGGAGAATTAAATTCCAATTAGGCCTACACCCCTAGAATTGACCTATATTAAGTATCTTTTAAGAGTCTCTACTTCAAAGCCCAAAATAGCCGACCCAAAAGTGGGAAAATGAACTTTTGAATTTCCCCCCACAGCCGGCAAACTTTCCAATGGAAAAGGGGACCTGAGTCAAGGTCGAGATCGACCCTGATCTAGGTCAGGGTTGAGTTCAACCTTAACCTTGGTCAAGGTCAAGATCAACCTTGACCTAGGGGGTCAATACCTTTGGAAAATATGCCAGGTGGGAAAAAAAGTGCCCGGAGAGGCCCAATCAAGTTCCTAAATAGGAACAGAAGATGGAAAAGGGGAAGAAATGAGAGGACAACATGATGATGGCCAAAACATCCCCTAACAAGGGATAAATAGTCTTAACATGGAAGTGCTTCCATTTTAAGATGATACACCTTGTTAGGAGTAACCTAGTTAAAAAGGATTTCAAACCCTAATTAAAGATTCACCTGGTTAAAGGATTTACAATTCAGACCTATTAGGATCTACCTAATTAAGCGATTTAGCTTGATGAAGTTGTTAGGGATCAACAATTAAATGATCTAAGAAAGTGGCACTCTATGCTAATATAGATCCAGTTCAAGCTCAATCTCTTCTTTTCATGCTGACAATTTTCTCTCTTCTCTCTTTTCTTGATCGCACCTTTGCATCCACGATCTACACTTGTAAATTTCATCATTTTACATATTTATACATTAAGTTCATTAGATAAATTAAACTCATTACAAAATGTTTTACAATCTTCCCCACTCAATGAAAAACCCTAAAACATGTTAAAAACCTATAACACTCTCTAACAAACTTAGGTTGGCCTTTAAATCAATCACACATCGATTTGACAAACAAAAATCAAACCACAACATACTTTCCAATGTTATTGCACAACCTCCAAGAAATTTGATCATAATGATCATAGAAAATGTAACTCATCAATCCTCGTCAATCTTCAACATTGCCATGAACCCTGGAACAAATAATTACTTACTATAACACGATGCATCATCATTGGTCAAGGATCTGACTGACTATTCTGAGAACCTCTTTAAATTTTTACTAAACAACCTTCTATCACTTGAAACTTTGTCTTCTAGTCATAAAATCATGATATGGTCACACCAAAAACCCCATAACATAGTAAAGATAAACATATCATGACCAAAACATATGATTCCAAACCTATTTGACACAATTATCAAATCATTCCTTCCTGGTCTCATCTTGTTCTTCATGTTGACTTGTCAACCTTTAAATGAATCATAACACACACCATTCATAAGATCAACCTGTGTAGTCATAGAAATAGTATCTAGAGACACCACTTAGTCTTCTTTTATGATCACACACATCATCTTTTACCATAACTATAGATTCAACATCTTGGACATACATCAGTATAAAAGGCACATTGTCAACCAACAAACACTAAGTTGACATCAATGACAACATCATAACTAAGAAACCTATCATTAGTTCAACATAATAATATACTCAACCTCACTCTACATAATTTATGCCAACACTTCCAACATTACCTTCATTTCAAACAATACTCCTAACATTTCCAATGTTTCTCCTCCTATCATTTCTTCCACTGATTTTACTATTAATAACTTAGCTCAAACCGTGTCCTCTTTGCAACAACAACTTGCTCCTTAGACTCAATCCAAATTTAACATTCCCACATGTGATATTTCTAGTCATTTTTCCATAGATATTATCCAAGTTTTTATTCCACAAAGTATTGAGATTCCTCATCTTGAGACTTATAATGGTAAGAGTGATCCTGCGACTCATGTTAAAACTTTACAAACCTTATCTAGTGATTTCTCTCATGACTATAGGTTTATGAAAAATTTGTTTACTATAACCTTTCATGAAAAATCCTTGCAATGGTATTGTTCTTTGCCTCCTTATTCAATTGATTCCTTTCACAATCTTTCTAATGCTTTTATTCAACAATTTCAAAATAACATTAATCCTCAAATTTCTTTGACTGATTTGATGCATTATAAACAAGGTGTTAAAGAAAATGTTAGTGACTTTATTGATAGTTTTAAGAATTTTCATACTCATATTTCTTATCATGTGCCTAATGTGGATGTACAATGCATTTTTATCATTAATTTAAAAAAATACATTAGAGATAAGATACTTCTTACTAAGTTTTCTTCCTTTTCATAATTGCATGCAATGCTTCATCATTATCAACTTCAAGTGATTCAATTTGACAGAAACACTCCAATGTCTCTTGTTTTTGTTGATAAGAGTGATATTACATCCAATTTCAACAAATTTTAGAAGACTAACAACAACATAAAAATCAACAAATCCTCCAACACAGTTGATGAACAAGTGGCATCAGCATCCAAAGGTGTGGCTCCTTTGTCCTCTATGTTTAGACCTTCTCATACTTTTACTCCACTTTCTGAATCTTTGCATAATGTGATGATGAAGTTAATGAATGAAAACATGATCAAAATTCCTCCTATCAAACCAATTGACCCATCCAAACCACCTTCTAGATTCTTTGAAATCATCTAATCAAAATCAATTCTATGTATGAGACTATTGATCTTGATAATGATTTACCATCTATGCTTTCACAACAATTATTTATCACTCTTAATCTTGAACATAGTGATCTTTCTTCACAAAAAGGTCCTTATTTGGCTATTGTTCCATCTTTATTCTTGATGTTGTTCCTCTTGCGAGTTTCCCACCTTCCCTAAACACTATGGACTAAGATAGGGGGGCAAGCGATACGCTTGACTAGATCCTCTTGCGTACTGGCTCCTTTCTTTTTATTTTTTTTACTTATTTTCCGTAATGTGTTTCCCCCATGATATGTTTCTTGATCTATGTTTTGATTAGATTTCTTTAAGAGACCCTTTTTCCTCCATTGGCACAAGGTGATAAAGGAATCAAAATTTCATAATCATTCTTCTATTTTTATCTTGATTCTTTTATATGTTTTTAGATTTTATGTTGTACATGTGCCATTGTTCATAAATGTGCCTTTATGTTGTCTGTTTGGGATGATGCAAAGTGGTAGCACCTATTCTACTTCCTTTGGGGAATGATAATGGTTCATTTTGATGTAATTCTGATATACATGAGCTATCATATGACCTACTAACCCCATAGTTGGTAGATCCCTTTTGTGCTCTCTTTTGTCATGTGCTCACTTCCCTTGATTTTTCCTTTCTTGGGGGAATTTCATAGTGGATAAATTTCTAGTGGATGCATGTATGTTCCATTAAATCCATTGATCTTTTTAAGGCACTTGCAATAGCTTTAACGTGGGGTCATACACTCTTCTCACATTTTTGCACACACACTATCTTTTGATGATGCTTTACATTTTGGATCCCTTAATGGACATATAATCCTTAAGGACTGATCCTTGCACTTTGGATCCCTTAATGGACACACAATCCTTAAGGACTCATCTCTCTTGTTTTATTTTCAATCCCTTATTTACATACAATCCTTAAGGAAAGATTGGTCTTTGTTGAATCCCTTATTGACATACAATATTTAAGGAGAGATCCTAGATGGATTGACTAGCATGACACACAATCATGCTGCAACTTTTAGTGACATCTCTTGCAACACCTTTTGTGTGGTCCACAATAAGACATACAATCTTATGGGGCACGTGGCTCAAAATTTTATTTCTTTATGTGCTTCACAGTGAGACATACAGTCTTACTGAGGCTAAGGTAATCACACCTCTTTGTCCTCCCTCTCTTCCTCTCTCTTTTCTAAGGGACTTCTCTCTTATCTTATTTTTGGATTTAATGAGGACTTAAGTCACTTGGGGGCTTGATGTTTCCTTATCTCCTTAACTTTGGTGAGATCATCTTATGCATTTGATCTACTTTATCATGAGAATGAGCTTGCCTCATACTCCCGCTAAAGTGGGGGCTAAATGTATAGGTTTAAAAATTTAGAACCCATTAATTTGGAAGATCTAAGACCTATTTGGGCCCCATTTTAGTGATATCCTTGATTTTGGATGCATTTATGCTTGATTTACCCACTTTCCTCTCTGTTTTGACCTAATCCCCTTGATAGTTCTTAGGCCCCGCAAATCTACCTTAAAATTTACCCTCCTGGGTATAGGTCGAACCTATTTTGACCTATACTAGGTATAGGTTGAACGAATTTCTACCTATATCTTTGGGATTTTAAATTAGTGAGTTTCAGGCCCGATGCATAATATTTTCATTTTCTCACCCGAGGAGGTCGAGCTTTGCAAATTAAACCCCAAAATATATATTAAAGGAGGCCTCTTCCCTTCATTTTTCCATACATGACATATATGTAATCCATGATATATATTTCAATCCATTAACATCCATTACATGCCCATTTTTATCCAATCATTCAAGCCTAAGGTGATTTACAGCAAGTAAGGATTTGGTTCTAAGATTTGAAGACAATTTTGTGAATCTCTCTCTCATGATGGAGTAGTGGTGAATTTCCCAATTGACTAAGAGGATCCATATCCTTCCTTCATTCCTTTCCTTCAAGCATATCAAGAATACATACATCCATGATCCTTGATTTGACAAGTATAAATCTATTGCATTGGTGAAGACATCCTACTTTCTACAATTCAACATTCAAGCAAGCATATATCTTTGTGGGTATAGTGGATTTGCATCCATCCACAAGGGTTTAATCAAGAAAGGTGAATACTTACATTTGTCTTATTTTACATGCTCTAATTATTTCATTTCAAGATTAATTCTTAAATGGTGGCTTGACCAAGGGAAGCCCGTTTCCCCCAATAATTTCCCCAAGCCCCTTTCCCCCAACAATTTTCCCTTCTCTTTTGTGTGGAGATGCATGTTTAGAATAGATAATTATAGATTTGAGTACCCATTTGAAAGAACTTCCTAGATCCATTTTCTATTCTATATTCTGACAGTATTGGGTATAGGTCGAACCTTCAACATATACCCTAGCATTCAAAGTGTAGATTTCAGTTATAAAACTAGAAAGACAGTCCAGAGAGCTACTCAGATCTATTTTTTATTTCTGATTTTGAGAATATTGGGTATAGGTAAAACCTTTGACCTATACCTGGGTACAGGTCAAACCACTTTTGACCTATTCCTAATATAGAATAAAAAGTTGCAGATTAAAGAGTTGCAGATCACAAACTACTGGATTTAGGTACTGGGACATTTTGGGACCATGCCAGATAGAATTTTAGCATTTTTCACACCTTCCTCTTCCATTTTTATGTACACACATTATTTTCCTTATATCTTGCATCTACTTTATACATTAGTTCAGATTTGTTGTTGTTACATCTTTCATAATCATAAGCATAAGATCACTTATCATTTTATTCCATGCATTTAAATCAAAAAAGGGAAAACACCCTAAATTATCCCATTAGCTAGAGCTTGCATTTGTACCCTTGCATCCTTGATTTTTACAAACCATATTTGGCTTGAGGATAGGATTTAGGGTCTTCTTAATGCATATGTGTGACTTGGTGGTCTACCATTTATCACCATCCTCACCATATATAGTGTAAACCCATCAAATGCATCCATCAACCACTAGGACACCACATGTAACATCCTCACTTCCCTGCGAGCCAGAATCAGGGTCCACAAAACAAGTTGTAAGGTCATGACAAGGTATCACCATTACATTTCATTTGTCCTCGTAGGCGCATGACTAGAAAATATTTTCCCCACTAACTATCGTGAGGATGTGACAAACCATCATTGTCATCATAAACATTACCTCATGGGCTCATGGGTCCAATTGACTTCCTTCAAAAGTTTCCACAAGGATGTGATAGGCAACACTTGTTTACCTTTTTAACATCTTCAACTTTTGACACATGGCTTGTTTTTTCTTCCCCACAAACCAAAATTCTTCACTATATAATCAAGTTGTAAGGATACGACAATAAACTTTATTACCACCCAGAGACTGATACACAACCTCACAACTTCCATTCATTAACCTTAATAATAGTAATGAGGGTGCGACAAGGAAAATACCAAACCACGAACACTCATCTGCAAGCTCGCAACATTTTTTCCAGAAGAATATAACACTTGCAGGGCCACGACAAGTGCCTTAAACACAACTTATACCATGTGAAAAATATGAGAGGTATGTTATTGTGGAAGGGGAAAACACAAGGCATTAGGATAGGACACATGAAAATATATGACCGTATGGAAAAAAATGAAACAATGACCATAATTCTTTGACATTAAATCAAGAAGACCCTAACAATGTATATACCAAGGTATATAAAATATGTCAGGCCAACCAATGGACACAATGAGGGAACATATGTAAATAGCAAACAATTTTTAAAATTTTAAAGTTCTCTACATCGAAATACCTTAAGACGATAAAAAATCTTTAAAAATGATAGGTAATTTTGGGTTCCAACAAACACTTAAACACTTAACTTGAAGCACGTGCACATTAAAATGACATAAATAGAAGCTAGCCCACAAAATTAAGACAACCAAACTAATAAGACCATGATACTCAAGAAATTAAGAAATAAAGAAAGGACCATAGCCACGGGAAAAACTAGGAAATAACCTTGACAGGTCGACATTAAGACATGATGTGGGATAACTAAAAAATGATCTTAATTTTTGGGGTTCAATAGGAACTTTGTTCTGTGACTGTTCTTGCAACCATTGGAACTTTGTTCTATGACTGTTCGTACAACCAAGGAAAAATAGAGTAAATTCTTGTTTGTTTGCTAAGAAATACATTTCTGTTATCTATTTAAGTCCAGTTTAGTAGTTGATTCCTGTAATATGATTATGGTTTTGTTTCATATGTTGTAATATTAGATATATAATAGAAAAATGTAATATTGCATTAAATAAATAATAATTTTTCATTAAAACATTTTTTTACTCGGGTCTTCTAGAAGATGAAGATGATCCTCAAGATACAAATCTAGAATATGTTGGTTATGGTCCAAATCACATGCCAAGGGATTGTTGGAAGTACAATATTGGGAAAGAAATATATTGAGAGGGGGGGTGAATCAGATCTTAAAACTTAATCACTTAAAACAAATTGATCCACATTCATACATATATTAATTTAACCTAACATCATATAGCATCCACAATATGTAACTCATAACATAGAATTTTGTTAACCTAGAAACCCAAATAGGTAAAACTGGGGTGGGGATGAAACCCACAAAATATTCACTACTGCAGCAATAAAGTGTTCCTATTAGGGCTACAAGATTTTTGATTACAAAATGCAATCTACCTAGTTAAAGGTCTATTCGGTTAAGAACTAAAGATCATTACAATCTACCTTGTGAAAGGATTTCAACTTACAATAAAGTAAGCACTCGGCTAAGAGATTTAAAGAAGGTCTATTAGAACCACTCTATTAAGAGATTTCACCTAATACACTTGTTAGAATGTTTCAAGTAGTGACCCTTCGTTATGCACTCAGATGCTAATGATGGATCTTCTATTTCCAATACCTTTTGTGATCTCACAATCTGATATGTCTTTTCTCTTCTATTCACTGCTCTATCATTCTATTTGATCTAAGATTCTTCACAAAATAACTCACTATTCATCTCACATGAACAAACAACCCTTCTCTCTGTATATTCTGTTATAATAGGGTTAGAAGCAATCTTATATGTCTTTATGGATCTGTTAACGAAATCTAGATCAACGATCAAGATCTAATATTTATGCTTCCAAGGCATTCCAATTTCTGATTGGCTCCATGCCATGCATAGGATAAAACAATTAAATGTGTAAATAACTTCGTAGATAAATATTAAATGTTTACATATGTCAGCCCAAAGTTCATACAAGTCGGCCTAAACATTTTACCTCAAATTTTGAATCAATCCTGACATGTATGCAAAAACTGTTCTGCTCGGCACTTTAATATCTCTGTTGCTCGACACTTTAATATTCTACTTAGATCGGCATGATGTAACTCGGCAACCTGTACACTTTCTCGGCAATGTTGCTTGGCCTTGAATTGTTTTAGCTTGACCACAGTGATAACCAACTAAAAACTGCCTAAGTAAATGACTAAGTGTTGGTCACTAATCATCAACAAAACTTAGGGATTAACAATTTCCGCCTTTGATATTAGTGGAAAAAACACACTTATCATTTTGATTCATTCCATCCAAAATGTTGGCTAAGTACACAATGTACTCCCCCTAGGAATGTACTCCATACTACATACAAACATTTACATAGTATACATGCCTTCAAAAAAAATATACAATTATACCTATACTGTTCCTCTTACACTATATCCTTGTCAGATTCCCCCTTTTTTGTCACTGATTGTAGGTGGGGTTAAGTTGCACTTATCCAAAAAATATTTATGAATTTGTAAGGTGGAAGCAAATGTAGTGTCCCAACTGTCCTTAACAAACTTCATAACCTCTAATTTGACTTCTAGCTCGACAGCTAGACTCACTAAACTTTCTGCAGTAGAGAGATCTGAATTTCTCTTAACCAATTCTTTTGCAGGTGAAAGTTCTTTCTGAATCACCTCCAGATGAGGTTTCAGATTTGTCTGAATAGTAATCGATTTGGCCCTTATCCAACCATCTTCAGCCATGAGCTCAGCTATTATCCTTTATGCATTAGTCAATCTGTTAAAATGTAAAGAGCTAGTGCTAGTATCCATACTCAGTGAACTCCCAGTTGACTTCAAGTCTAATTGCAATTTCTTTATAGCCTATAGATTATCCTTTGTGAATAATTCTACATCACATAACTTCTTGTACAAAGAATAAACATTAGTTGCAACTTCCTCCAAAATTTCTACAAGAGAAGAAAGTTCAACCTGCTTTGTCACAATCTCTTCTGAGATTTTTTCTAGTACTTTGTTCTCAAATTTCCTCTCAGACCATTGTCATTTGATTCAATGTTGTCATCATTTACCTTCTGCACAATATGAACTAACTGTTCAAGAATAGGAGCTTGAGGATTTTCAGCTTCCATGTCAAAATCTTTTACAAATATATCCTTGATGTCATGTAACACCTGCTTTTGCTTCTGCTCTCTTTTCATTTCTTCCTGCCTTTCCTTTCTCTTGAGTAATTCTTGAAGAGTCTCAATCTGTTCATAAGATAAAACATTGGGATCCCATTGTAGAATCACAATTACTTCATCTAATGTGACATTAAGAGTGGGATACTTCTTCTTCATAACTTTCCTCCTCTTAAATTCAAGTGAGCTATTGCTCGGCTTCATTTCCTCAATACCTTTTCCTATGTTAGTGGTAGTCGCCATTGCATCTTTCAATTCAGTCAAAATTCTCTGTTGATCAGGCATACCTCCTGTTTTAGGTCCATTGGGAGTAGATGATGTAGAGTGTGGTAAATCAACCAACACTTGCACTACTTCTTGTTCCTTAGGCTCATTGACAGTATCCCTCATCTCCTCTCCACTATCTAAAACTATTTTCACAACCTCTAAAATAGGTGGATTTTGTGTAGTTACCTCTTGTTCACCTGTCTTCTCCTTCTTTGCTTCCTTTTGTTCAATTTTATCTTCAGGTTTCTCTATACTCTTCTCTCCTTCAGCCTCAATAGCCTTAATAGGCAATTCTATACTTGTATCTCTCAACTCATCCAGACCCTCGACATTTAAATTACTAGAGTCATAAAATGTGATGTCAATTGGACTGTCTACTGTTAGATCAACAATGTTTATTATATATGTTTGTTCTTTTGGTTCTACTTCAGTCTTGTCAGGCTCAGTAGTAATTTTCTCTTTTTCTTTCTGTGCTGCAGAGGTGGTTTCAACTTCTTTATCCTTCTGCTCAGATGTTCCTTCATCAGTCTTCTTTTCTTGTGGAGCAACCAATCCAAAGATTTCCTTCCATATCCTAGTACTCTATTGTACTACACTTTCAATATCATTTTTCAAAACAACGTATCCTCTGAGTTTAGGTTTGAATTTATGCTTGTACTCCTCAACAAATTTATCTCTCTATTTCTTAGTCAGTTCAGGGATGACCTTAGCTAATGTACCTTCTCTAATCTGTCTCTTAGTAGTAAGTGAAAATTCCCATTTGCTAGATAGAAACTCATAAAGTTTAGTCGGCACATTGTTTCCTATCTCTATAGGAGTTAACTTGAAAGTGCTCATCATATCTAGTAGAGCTTCCTGAACTTTATTCTTATCTTATACATTCAATTTCTCATACTTGATAAATTTAAAACTATATAACCCTGAAAAATTCCTCAAATTCTCACATACCTCATTAATATCAGTGGTCATTTTGAATGGTGCAGTTGGTATTTTGTTGGGTTCATCAGTTTTAGTCTTTTCTTCATCACTTTCTGGATCCAAATGTAGTTTCCTTCTTGGTCTCTTTACTTGTAGGCTCGGCATAGCCTTTGTTTCAAATTGAGTCTTTGATCTAGAACTATTCTCTCCAACCTTTTTCTTTGCATATACATTTGTTTGCACTGCTGGAGATGTAGCAGCAGATGCCCCTGTCCTTGGATGATTGGCAATGGGAGGGGTAACTTTAGGTTTTTCTTGGCTAGGCTTAGTTACCTTGGCTACTATTGGTTTCTTTCCTTTTTCCTTAACAAGAATCTCTTCTTTAGATTCACTTACTTCTTCTTCTTCTTCTTTAGATATATCTTCTCCTTTTCCAATAGATAGGCCTAGAGGTGCATCCTCTAGCTCCTCATCACTTGGCAATCCAACCATTTTCTTTAGATTCTTCACAATATTTTTCCTCTTTCTCTCCATGGTTCCTGCCTTTAGATTCATAGATATCTTTGCCTTAGCTTCATCATAATTTCCAAATATCTTTGTTGTTGTATCAATCTCCTCTGCTAGGAGTGTTGTGATAGCTGCTAATGTTTCATCAATGTTAACTTCATAGGGAAGTGGCTCTAGCCACGATACCCTAGGTGTCATAGCCTGAATGTATGTGTAATCTGTGTCAACAAGAAAACATATCTCCTCATAGTGCTTTTCCACTAGTGAACTAGGAATTCTAGTCCTCAACCTCATTCTCTTTTTGAATTCCACAAAATAGTTTCCCATAATACTATTGAAATTACTGCCTAATTTTTGAATACATTCACTAATCTACACAGTAATAGGTCTATTCTTCTTCCAAACAATATTTCCTAGTGTAGGAAATGAATTCTATATATAGAAGAATATGCAAACTAGTAAGGAACCAAACTTACTTGATGAGCTCTTAGCTTTCCTAATCGATAATAGGTTCTCGGCTAGTTGCATCAGCTGCATCGCGACAAGGTCGTCGGTGTGATTCTTTTTAACTATCTTCCATGCTTGGTCCATAGTTGTGCAGGGAACACTATCCAGTTGGCTCGACTAATAGAACTTATGTACAATCACTCTCACTCCAAATTCAAGTTCTAAATCTTCAATTGTAGTGATAGTCATACCTCTGTTGTTCCAAACTGCTCCTATATTAGCTGCTATATCTTCTTTACTTTGATCTCTCATCATCCATTTTCTGCTGACAACAAGATATCCAGTTACTCGATGAACAATGTCTTTAGTGATCCTAACTGGTTCATTGTCCAGCCACATATGCATATCATGAACTCAGCTTAGAACAACCTTAATCCATTCATTTTTTAAGTCTGGTGGAAAATATAGGGCATGAGTTGACCCTTTTTCAGCTAAATGCTTGAATTTGTCCTTCAAAACTCCATTTTCGCACAAATTTTTGTAGGATTTCCTCAATTCACTATCACCTACTTCACCAATCTTAACCATGTAACAAGATCTAACATTGTGGATCATGAGTACCTTTGGTGGAATGGATGAGAGGGCTCCATTCAGATCACCTAAAATTGCGCTTTCAGGAATGGCTCAAAAGTTAGGAGGTGCACATGCATTACTTCTCACTAGCTGAACTTGCTTCATCTCCTTCTCCATACCCTTGATTGGTGTGGAAGAACTTGCAGCCATAATCTCTGAAGTTAGGGTTTGAAAATGAAGAACAGGGTACCTCGACAAGTAGCACTTTGCACTGTTCACATTAGGGTTGCCGATGGCACGCTAGCAAGATCTTTGATACAAAACTCGCTAAGATCAATTCTGCAACTTCTTTAATCACTTTGTAAATACTAAAAATCGCAAGGTAAAATGAAGAACAAATGGTTCATCCTTATATAGACTCGAAAGGTCAAGGTAGGTAAGCAATAAATGCTTTGCCCATTGGGTTAGTGTAAACCAGTTGTCATTGGCTGACTAATGCAACTTGCATACCACTCAGCTTACCATACTCAGCCATCACAAAACTTACACCAACCAGCTTGGCCCCTATAGTGCAGTTAACTCTTCTCAACATTTGTCACAAACATGTCCTGGTGCATCTCAACATAAGCAAGTATGGACTTTGGCACATTTACATATTAGGAATTGATGTAAGATTTGAAATTTAAATGCAATTCCTTACATACCTCTATTGCTCAGTTAAAGAAGGTGTGATCACTTGATCCATTGGATTGGGTGACCTCAACTTCAGTAGTTTCACTACTACTTGGCTTTGTTTTCCTTACCCATGTCTGGTTCATCTTTGCTCTTATTTCCTCAATAGTAGGAGCAGGTACTCTTGTCCTACACTCTCTCTTAGTGTGACCAATCTTCAAACAACCAAAGAAAACTAGGCTTCCATTCATCCAACTCTTAGATTTTCCTCTGAAATGTGTCTTTAAGAAATCTTCAGGTGCATGTCCATATTCTTCACAGCAATGATAACTCTACCTTGTGTTATAATCCCAATTGTAAGTGTTTCCTTTCCTAGGTGCTTTTGTTTGTGTCTTAGATGTCCATTTTTTTTTAGCGTTGGATCTACAATCTTGTGCTTAATGACCATATTTTTGATACTTGTAACAATAACCATTGAATCTTTTTTTGGGAGGTGCATCATTTTCTTCTGCCCCAACATTCATGTGCTCTATGTCCAAACTTCTTACAATTAAAATAGTAACCATTGAGCTTAGGTTTAGGATTGGACTGACCTTTCTTTCTTCGGTAAATGTTTGCTGTATGACTTGGTTTTCAACAGTGGTGGCATACATGTTTGTTTTTCTTTGTCTTTGCATTCCTCCTTTGACCAGTCTCTGATGATTCTCCTTTCTTAGTAGATGTCTTTGGTTCAGTGTGACCTAATCCTGAAGAATCTTTTGGTATCCTTGATGCTTCCATTAGATTCTCAAAGTGAGTCAAAGTTTCATTAGGTTTATTCAACCTTTCATTCAGTTCCTTCTCAGATCTCAATTCATCTTTCAATTTATTGTTCTCAAATCTCAGATTCACAATTTCCATGTCTTTCCTAATGATCTCCTGATTTGCAAGTAGTTGTTGATTTGCCATGTCAACCTGATTGATTGTCATCATTTGCACATCATGTGTCCTTTCATCAAGTCTGATAGTCATCATTATTTTATCTTCTTCTGCCATAGCTCTTTCACCTTCAGCTTTCTTCTTTTGTTCCACTACTTCACATAGTCTTACTATCTGCATTTCTTGTTCTCTCTTTAGGTTCCTGACTTCCTCACACAGATTATTGTTCTTTTCTAGTATATCTACAATTGTTGCATTGCTCTTAGTAGAATATCCATTCTTCAATAGACTTGCAGTGTCATCTTCCTGATAATGAGTATCATTCATTTGTTTGGCCAAATCTCTCCTAGTTGTCAATGATTTCTTCACTTCCTATCTAGATGTCTCAAGTTGATGTAATGCTAGCTGAATCTCAACCTTCTGATTCTCAATGAATTTACCTAACTTGTAAACCTCCATCTCAAGATCTGTACTCACAAGCTTATTAAAAGATTTTATAGGAGAACTATGCTCTGATACCAATTGTTGGAAGTACAATATTGGGAAAGCAAGATACTAAGAGGGGGGGTGAATCAGATCTTAAAACTTAATCACTTAAAACAAATTGATCCACATTCATACATATATTAATTTAACCTAACATCAGATAGCATCCACAACATGAAATATGTAACTCATAACACAAAATTTTCGTAACCCAGAAACCCAAATAGGTAAAACTGGGGTGGGGATGACACCCACAAAATCTTCACTACTGCAGCAATAAAGTGTGCTTGTTAGGGCTACAAGAGTTTTGATTACAAAATGCAATCTACCTAGTTAAAGTTCTGTTCGGTTAAGAACTAAAGATCATTACAATCTACCTTGTGAAAGGATTTCAACCTACAATAAAGTAAGCACTCGCTAAGAGATTTAAAGAAGGTCTGTTAGAACCACTATGTTAAGATATTTCACGTGATACACTTGTTAGAATGTTTCAAGTAGTGACCCTTTGTTATGCACTCAGATGTTGATGACAAATCTTCTCTTTCCAATACCTTCTGTGATCTCACAATCTAATATGTCTTTTCTCTGTTATTCACTGCTCTGTCATTCTGTTTGATCTAAGCTTCTTCACAAAATAACTCACTGTTCATCTCACATGAACACACAACCCTTCTCTTTGTATATTCTATTATAATAGGGTTAGAAGCAATCTTATATGTCTTTACAGATCTGTTAGCAAAATCTAGATCAACGATCAAGATCTAATATTTATGCCTCCAAGGCATTCCAATTTTTTATTGGCTCGATGCCATGCATAGGATAAAACAATTAAATATGTAAATAACTTCATAGATAAATATTAAATGTTTACATATGTCAGCCCAAAGCTCATACAAGTCAGCCTAAACATTTTACCTCAAAGTTTGAATCAATCCTGACATGTATGCAAAAACTATTCTGCTCGGCACTTTAATATCTCTGTCGCTCGACACTTTAATATTCTACTTAACTCGGCATGATGTAACTCGACAACCTGTATACTTTCTCAGAAATGTTGCTCGGCCTTGAATTGTTTTAGCTCGGCCACAGTGATAACCAACTAAAAACTGCCTAAGTAAATGACAAAGTGTTGGTCACTAATCATCAACAAAACTTAGGGATTAAGAGGGATGATGATGATGCGGATACAAAAGACACCGAGGTTGACAGTGATGATGATAACGATGATGATGATCATGTTAATGATGACCATGGTGGCGATGATGATAATGAGCCAGTTGTTGGTAGTGGCCAATGACATTCATGATCATATAGACTGCATTATGGGTCATTTTTATATATCATTATGATGCCTCTTTTCATGGTTAATATCATATGTATCATTTTCATGACCTGTGGTACCTTATTATTACGTAAATACATTTTGACATGTATAACTTTCACTTATATCATCTATACATGTATAATCTTGACTTGTATCATTTTCAGTTACATAATTTATCATTTCTACTTATATCATTTGTACATGTATCATTTTGACATGTTTTTGATCTACTGGCACATTGGACTTTCACTTGTTTTACTTATATATGATGATGTTCTTATCAGTATTGACTTATTAATTTATATATATTGAAAGTGGTTGATGATTTTTGGATGAATATTTATTACGTATGATGATTTTAATTTACTGCTTAGGATCGATGTTGTCAAATTCAATTAAATTATAGATATTTTACTCACTTGTTTTAATTATAGATGATGATCATGTTATAAGATTTACCAAGAAAAAAAATGGTCTTAATTTGTATGGATGTCCATTTCCCTAAAAAATCTTTATAAATGTTATCCTATAAACTATTGCATTTCATGATATAGAGAAGAGATTTCCACAATCCATGATAATAACTATTAAGAGTTTCTAGATTTGATTGTGTTGTAAATTTTTTTGCATGACGTTTCGAATCACACTTCGTGATCCATCATCATGATGATAAATAAGAGAGCACAAGGAAAAAATTTCCTTGTTCTCTCTTATTGCTCATCCTAATGATGGATCACAGAGTGTGATTCAAAACATCATGCAAAAAAAATTTCAACACAATCAAATCCAGGAACTCTTAATAGTTATTTCATGATATATTCAACTAATTAAATTAAAATAAAACATATTAAATTAATAATAAATTGAAGTAAAATAAGAAGCATTTTTAGAAGTAAAAAATGAAGTAACAATGGAAGCCAAACCAGAAGCGATCTTAAAAATTGGCATTATCTAGGAAGTAAAAATAGAAGCAATTTACGTAGAAAATAAAGGAGTAATAATGGAAGAAATTTTAGAAGCAAAAAAAGATGTGATAATAGAAGCCATATTAGAAGAAACAAAAGATGCAATAGTAGAATTCATACTAGAAGCAACAAAATACATAAAAATGGAAGCAAAACTAGAAGCACACCTGGAAGCAAAATCAGAAGAAAACATGAAGCAATACAAGAAGCAAAACCCGAAGAAAACCCCGAAGCCAAACTAGAAGCAAAGACGAAATTAAAAAAATTCCAAAAGCGAAATTGGGAGCGAAAAATGGAAGCAAAAAGGGAGCAAAACCAAAAGCAAAATTGGAAGAAAAACCAGAAGAAAACCTAGAAACAAAACTGGGAGCAAAATTGGAAGCAACACAAGAAAAAAATTCAGAAGCAACACTGGAAGGTACAAGGGATGTTATAATAGAAGCAAAATTTTAAATAGCACAAGAAGTACAACTGGAAGAAAAACTAGAAGCAGACAATGAATCAAAATCGGAAGGAAAATGGGAAGAAAAATCAAAAGAAAACCTAGAAGAAAAACCAGAAGCAACACATGACATTATAATGGAATCAAAACTAGATGAGACACAAGAAGCAAAAAATGGAAGCAAAAATAGAAGTGAAACCAGAAGCAAACAAGGAAGAAAAATTAGAAGCAAACCTGGAAGCGAAACAAGAAGCAACAAAAGATGTTATAATGGAAGAAAAAATGGAAGAAGCACCTAAAGAAAAATTGGAAGCAAAACCGAAAGTAAAATGGGAAGCAAAAATGGAAGCAAACCTCAAAGAAGAATCAGAAGAAACAAACAATGTTATAATGGAAACAAAGTTGGAAGCAACATAAGAAATAAACTCGAAGAAAAAATAGAAGAAATACAAGAAGCAAAATGGGAAGCCAAATAGGAAGAAGACATAGAAGAAAAACCAAAAGCATCAAAAGATGTTATAATAGAAGAAAAAATAGAAACAACACAATAAGAAAAACATGACTCAAAGTGCGGCACAAAATATGATGCCAAATGTGACACTGAATGAAGATGCAATTGGGCGCTAAATTTTTCACTGACACAAAGGCTCCTTTCAGACACAAAAATGCACTAAAATCTGATGCTATTTTAGGCACTAATTGCCTATTATATTATAGTTGTATTTTTACACAAATTTACTATATTTCTTTGCATTCACCCCTTCTTCCTATGCATTTGACCTTTGTTTCTATGCATTTGATCACTATTGTTGTGTGATCATGATAGTTCAATGTTGCCTTGGGTTTGGGTAGAAGACAATTAGGGTTTTGGATACTCTTCATTCTCTTCATTCTTGTGATGTATTCACACTCTGGATTTGATCTCCATAGTTCACATTTTATTTGGTGTTTTAAAATGAACTTCTAAGTAGTTGGTTTCGAGGATTGACCTAGTCTCGTCTTCTAATAATTGTGAGTTATTGCCCGACTTGGTCTTATGTAGCTTATCGGATGTCATTCGAGCTCTCATGCAGCATCATGTGGAATGTGTGTATTATGTTCCCCTGACATGCTTTAGGTTTTCATGGAGCCCCTGTAGGTGTGTAAATAATTCCACTTGTGCTTGATTGTGTGACAATCATTGTATTATTTCCTTCTTTCTTATGCAATGTATCATATTCTTATGCACTTATGCATTTTTTGCTTGTGTTATTGTAAAAAAATATCAGTATTACCCTATGTTTTGAGGGTTCCTTGGTAGGACATTAAATCATACCTTTAGCATTCTAGACATTCAAAGAGTATCATTGCAATTGAGCAAGGATCTTATTTTTGTAATGTAAATTCCACCTTATAGAAGCATCCAGGTCAATATTATTATCAAAGTCAGAATTGGAGTGAACAGGTCTAACAAATTCCCATAATTTCCAAATGCTCTTAAATATAATTGAACCCTCAGGAGAGACAAGATATGATCCTACCATGATAACTCTAAAAGGGAGGTCTTTCCAAGACTAGGCCTTCTTTGGAAAAACCTTATTGATGGTGTGAGAAAACAAAATTTTCCATGGTTCATTGCCAACAATGGCTTTGAATATCCACTTCACTACAAGGGCCATTCCATGAAGCTTTAGGTCTTTTAGACCTAGTCCTCCCACTTTTTATTCATTATAAACCATTTCCATTTATCATAATGTTATTTTTGTTACCTTTTCCATCAAACCATAGGCAATTATTGATCAAATTATGGATTTCATTCATCTAGTAGTCACTAAACAACAGGGAAAGAGAGTAGTATATGTTATAAGAGGAGAGGATTTTCTAGAAGACCTACATTCTACCAGCTAGAGTAAGCTTATACTTGTTCCATTTTCCAATATTGTTCATAATCTTTCTCCTGATCCGTCCCCACATGTCTTTGGGATAAGGGCTGATAGAAAATGGAATGCCTAGATAACTTACAATTTTAGAGGGACACCCACATTCAAACTCATGTTTAGAAAATTAAGGAGGAGGAACATGTTGCCAACTTAACATGCTGCCAACTTAAAATACTATATTTAGAGCCTAATATTTTTCCACCAGATTCCAGAAAAAAGGTAAGGACTAGGGAGTCCATATTAGATTCATCCAACTTTATAAAAGGTGTAGTGTCATATGAAAATTATATATTCAATATCTCTTCTTTGTTGGGAAAAGAGATGCCTCTAAGATTGGGAGAGATACTATCATTCCTGAGACGGTAGTGTAGAGCATCAACAAAAATCACAAAAAGAGAGGTTGCCAAAGAGAAACCTTTTCGTAAGGATCTTTCAAGTTTTAATTTCTTAGAATTCTCTCCATTGATTTCAATTTGTGCCTTTGCATCCCTTAATAAGACTCCAACTCATTTACAAAAGCTAGGGTGCAATTCAAAAGTCTAGAGCATCATAGTCAAGAATGACCATTCAATTTGATCATAAGGATTCTTGAAGTCTAATAATAACATGCCTACCTCTTGGTTGTCTTTCTTGGTCCAATGCATTGCTTCCTAGTTGGTAACAAGGTTTTCTAGGATAAATGTGCCTTGGATGAACTTTGATTGAGTGTTATTTCATTTTTCCTGTCTTCAAAAGATGTTAGAAAATGATGCACTAACATGGTAAAAAAATAGGGCCTTGTCGAGATGGACACCTCATAATCTACAAACTAGATATACTTCACTTCACTCATATCTACATCTATAGGTCTAGTTTGACTTGCAAAAATCAATGACCCACATAAAGTAAACTATTAGGTAATCAACAATTATAGCAAATGTGTCTTGACTTTTTCTACCTATGTTTGAAATAGGGTGGTGTCTATAGATACTACTTGAGAACATATTTAGGATTTATTATTCTTTGGCCACACCCCCTAGATAGACCAAATCAATGACTTTGGACTAATGATTGAATATAGTGAGCAAGCATGTAGGGATGCCTAAGATGATGTGTGTGATGGTAACCATTGCTATAGTTGTATTTGAATGTTCCATGACACTTCTTGTTTATTATTCTTTAATATTGTGCAAATATATTAGGGCATGTCCTAAAATACAATATTCTAGGATACAAACTAACACAAATAAGTGTTAGTTTGGCTTGTACAAATCAAGAAAATTAAATCAAATAACATTTAATTTAATTTTTTTATTTAAAAGTTTAAGGTTTAAACGACCGACACATAAAATTGACTTTATAATTAATTATATAAATTTATACTTGATTGTCCTCAATAATTCATTTTCTCTCACTTTTTTTTGCAATTAAGTAATTATTGTCAACCCCTACAAAAATAAATACATTATATAATTAATTATGCATTTCCTTTTTATTCTAAGGTTGATTAATTTAATTAATTCAACCATAACCCCCACACAATGAGTCCCAATTAATTAATCCATGATAAAATAGTTAATCATATTTCTTAGATCATCATTGGCCTTTTTTGCCTTTAATTATTCTACCAACCTTATAGATTGTCATTGCGTGACATGTGTCATATCTCTTCACATATGCAACACGAACAATCCTCCAATAATTCTCCACCTCATCCCTTGTCAATCTAATTGGAACAAAGGGTGCCCTTAGGTTTGAACAAGCATGGGGTAATCTTAGTCTTTTAGTAAATCCCAATTTTAAATTCCACTCCCTTGGGGTAGAAAAAAAGTCAACTCTTATCTCTTTTGAGAACCTTATCAAAATATCTCTTTTCTTTATCCAATCGCCATCATTAACCATCACTTTCAATGAACCCTATCATGTGACAGTTATCCATTTCCTCTTGTGTGAGAGCTATCATTTATTGCGAGCCTAGGATCCTTTGTTTGTTCTCAACTATCCATTTCTAACACCATTAATCTATAAATAAAACATTTCCCTATTTATTATCATCAAGTTATTTGTAACTAAGTACATGCTACCATTTTTTAATAAAAAATCTACATCATACCTTTAAAATGTTAGTTTTGTTATTAAAAAATCCAAATTTTAGTCTATCACAGTCAAGCAAGCAAACATTTGAGAGAGAAAAACAAGTGGATCAAGAGTGGGCTCTACTTTATCTCTATTTAAGGGACGAGGTGATTTAAGGTAAAAGATATCAAGTTGACTAGTATTATCCATCTTTCTTTAGTAGTTGTATTTCAATATCGTGTCTTCAAATGATGTTCGAAAGTGATTCACCAACATGGTAAAAAAATAGGGCCTTGTCCAAATGACTGTCTCATATCCTACAGACTATTTATGCCTCACTATGTTTCATATACATCTATAGGTCTAACCTAACTTGCAAAAATCAATGACCTATAAAAGTAAATTGATAGGGAATCAACAGGTGTAGCGGCGTGCCTTGCTTTGTTGTACTTATGTTTGAAGTGGGGTGGTGTTTATAGACACTGCTTGAGAACTTGTTATTGATTTATTATCCTTTGGTCGTACCCCTAGACAAGCCAATTTAATAACTTAAGAATACTAATCAAATATAGTAAGCAAGCATGTAGGGATTTTTGAAATGATGCATGTGATGATAAATGTTACTATCTTTGTCTTTGAACACTTTATGTCACTATGTTTTTTTATTATTCTTCTATAATGTGCAAATGTATTAGGAGATGTCCTAAAATACAATACCATAAGATATAGACTAACACAAACATGAGCTAGTCTACCTTATGAGGATTAATAAATTAAGTCAAACAATGTTTAATTTATAATTATTTTTAAAAAATTAAGATTTAAATCCCAACATATAAAAGTTATAATGTCTATGCGGGGATCCTTACATAAACAAAAGTATTAAAAATGAAAAATACTACTATTTTTATTTTTAGCTAATTAAACATTTTTGACATTGTCCATAAAAAATGACTTACCAATTTTAGAGGCTAATATAATAATGAAAAAAATCTACAAACCAAAGCTTAAAAATAAATTATAGTAAGAATATAATAGAATAACATCATAAATTGATTTTCATGCAAATATACAATTTATAAATTAGGTATTGAATGATTTAAAATTCTCCATGATAAATATAAAACACTTTAAAACCTTAAAAAAATTAAAAAATATAGATATCCCTTCATTTAAATAAATAACCGTCACAAAAAAATCACTGACAAACAGAGTTGACCATCCAATTCAGTCCTTGAACATGGGTTTGGGTTTACCATTTCCACCATTGCTCAGATTGATATTAAGCTTATTGAGAAGCAGAGTTTTCTCAAAATTCTCCATGAGGACTTCATAACCAACATAATGTTGTTCAAAGTTTACTAAAATTATCAAACCTTTTTTTATCAGTGACCAAAGAAGAAAACTTCAGTCAACCATCTCGAAAACGACAATAACTTTTACCCTTGTTCGAGTGTCTTCACAGCTAAAGTCCAAAGCAAACATGGGGAAAATGCACAAACCTCTCCTTCCCTGAAACACCATGTAGGGCGAAAGAAAAGGGAAAAAGCCCATGAACCCTGTTTCAGGCATGTGCACCGATCCTTCTTTAAAAGTGATGGGGAGAAATTAACTGGAAATCACCAGCTTGGCAAGCAATCAAATTGAAATTTACAAGGAGCCCAGTATGTTTTCATTTGACCTCTAATAGCCATAGCCTATGCCAAACGCCCTCTCTTTTTACTGCATTGCTTTCATGGGCCCAACAAAGATGGATCTGCCATACAGGAACAAGGCTTCCCTTCTTTTTTAGCAGCCTTAAAGGTCTGACTTATCCATTCATATCAGGCAAAGTGAGAGGAAACACACACACACACAGCAATAAGAGATGCAGGATCAGCCAAGGAACATCCCCTTAATAGGAAGGCTGGAGCCCAGGCCAATTCCCACCACCGCCCTAGATTTTCGTGGAAAGCATCGCAGGCTTGCAGAGCTGAACCGCTTAGAACAAGAGATCAAGTTTATGACGGTATGTAACCCTCCCTCATGTAACCTTGCCTGTTAATTGCTCCTATCTAACTTGTCAGCCCAATTCACTTCTCTTAGATTAGACCATTCTTTTAATTCATTTTAAGACCCATTCCCAAATGCCCAATTCCATGATTTAATTTAGTAGCAGAATTAGTCTCTGGGTTCATGGCAGGAACCATATTGGATTAATGAATCTTTTGAAATTTTCTCCAAACCTATGGCCATCTGTTTGTTACAAATTGAGGCTTGGATTCATATCATGGGCAGGAGAAAGTAGGACATGGCTGTGCAATCCTTGATCTCCATCTGGCTTTAATGCCTATTCTTGGTACTTCTAAATTCAAACCAAAGAATCAGAGTTTGACTCAGCACTCTAGCAATAAAAATGCAAATTAACACGGCAAGGAGTTGAAATTTTGTTATTGGCCTTGATGTAAAGTTGATAATATGTTTGAGAATTGGCAATAGCTAGTCAAAGAGACGAGTTTGTTTGGAAGCCAAGCAATCCTTCCCTGAGCATCAGGCTCTTTATGGGAGGCCTTGCCTAGCGATCCCACAGAGAGGGTTTCCAGTAAAAGTGTGTTCCCAGAGCACCCCTGAAGCTGCCGCTGGAAGTTTCCCTTCGAAACAGTAGTCACTGATATTTTTAGGGTAAGATTCTCAATTTTTTTCATTTCATGAAGTATCTACATTGATGGGATCAACTGCAGTATAAAAATTGGTGTGATGGTGTCTTCTATTGGATCTCACTCTTATCCCAAAAATGAATCACCACTTTCCTGGTTTTGGATGGGCATTGATTTGATTTTTTGTGATATCACTGAGATCATGGAGGTCATTCAGATATTATTAGAGTTTGAAGTTCATCTATTTGTATCAAGGTCCTGTGATATAGGATTATTTTATTTTTAATAAAAAATAAAAAAATGATTTGGCAATTATTGAAACATTTGAGAAGTCAAGCCTCAACAGTAGTGTTCAAATTATGGTGGCAGTCAGGTAATGCACCAGTCAAATTAGAATTTTACGAGGAACAGAACCCTAGACTAAAGGGTAAATCATGTCAGGTCAAAAATCTTCCAGAGACCACACCTGGCTGAGCCTTGTCTTTGATCCCATTATAATTTCTGGGCTTCTGCAATGCAGGTTCCAGCTTGGCAGGGTTCATGTTGGAATAAGCATTGTGGTAGTTGTTCTGCCTTTAGGCTACACCTGCCAGACATATGTCATAGGGTCCTTGTTAGCACTTTCCTTAATTTATTTACTTTCTTTATCTTTAGTAGTTGTTGAATGCTATTGTATTTTTTCAAATGTACAGAGAGTTTCTGAGCAAGCCTAAACACTAGTGCTCAACTTGTGGAGGCAGTCAAGGAGTGCACCAGTCAAACATGGATTATGCCCAGGAAAAGCACCCTAGACAAAGAGGCATCTTTGTCTGTCAAAATTTACCCGGTGACTGCACCTGGCCATGCCTTGTTGTTTGACCCCATTATAATTTCTGGGCTGCAGTAATGCAGGGAAGGGGTAAGCTTGGCAAGGTTCAGCTCCAAACCAGCATCGTGGTAATTGCCATGTCTTTAGTCTATGCCCATGGGACCTATGATATACGGTCCTTGCTAGCAATTTCCCCAATTCATTTATTTTCTTTATTTTGAGGAGTTGTTCAATATTATGTTATATTTTTAGTGCACAGATGGCCTTTCACAAGCAGATGTTGAAATGAAGGTTGACTTCTATGCCAAGCCATCTAGTACTTGAGGCATTTGAAAATGCTCAAATAGGATACTGTACAAATATTTAGAAAGTGCAATCATGCATGACATGAAGAAAGTCGCCACATTAACATCCTTTAGTATAGAATGTGTAGGTCATGCAAACAAATGTGGCATTAAAAATAAGCAATAGACAATTTTGAAAATTCTGCTTGCAATAACAGATCCTACGGATATCAGGTGCTCAGCAGTATACAGGTTCTTTCCAGTAACTATGAACAAGTTAGAAGATTGGAACATTAGGAAGGTTAAAAATAGATTCAAGAATATAGAACCAGATGACTACACAGCGAAAACATACGCCTTAATTATGTCCAACCAACCATCTTTCTCTTAGTGAATTTTTTCTTTATGCTCTTCTAATTCTAAAGACATTTAACAATTTTAAGTTTCCCCTAAATCAGATGATTGTAAATTATAATAGAGAGAATAAAAACAAAATCAGTTTCTCTTTCAATGACATCACACCCTGTATCTTAGGGCCCCCTTGATGGCATTGGGAAAATGTAGAGTTTAGTAGTTAGATTATATTGGTATTTTCGCAACTCACTAGTAGTTTGGTTCTCTATGGAAGGATCATTGGCTCAAGTTGTCACTCTGAACTAGTGGAGGATATAATATGAATTCTCTTACAATCCAATATATTATGTTATTTGTGGAGGATATAATATGAATTCTCTTACAATCCAATATATTCTGTTATTTTTGTAAATTTCTGAAAGTGGAGTGCTGGAATACTACTGAACTGTGTACAACTGATTCGGAGAGGAGAGACTTGGTAAAATTCAATGTGAAGAGGACTTCCAGCTTCCAACATATTTACTTCATGTACTCTGAACATATGTGGACAAGAAAGAGGAGGAAATTCACTCTTAACTGGACAGAACTAAAGTCATTAGCATGGATACAAGGCAGCAAATGCAACACAAAAGTTAATAACATGTTGGCCAAACTCCTCGCTTTTATTGCATGAGCAAAAGCTAGCTGATTTTAAAGTCTTTTATTTATGTTCTATTGAGCCATCTGACAGACGATAGGAGTTGATGGAATCTCAATCTCAAAAATATAAATTGGGAATACCAGCAGAGAACTAAATTTCCTTTTAAAAACTGCTGCGATCACATCATAAACCAACGACCTAGTTTTTGTTTCAAAACTCAAAATAGCTTATTGTCGACGATGCTGAGGTTCAAATCTTTAGAAATTTAATTGAACGAGGTTCAAATTATGTATGACTTTAATAGAATTGGTCCCCTGCTCCAAGCAGCTTAACAATTAGAGGCATATGCTTAACATGTTGTGATTGACTTAAGGGCACAGATGCCAATATCTGTGAAATCGGAAAAAAACAGCTAATTGGAAATTCATGTCACATTAATTTTTCCGATCAAGTTTCACTAAAACTACTCCTATTGCTTTCTCACTTTGGAAATCTTCAATGGTTTTTGTTACATGGTTCCAACTTCATAAGCACCATTAACAGACAATCATAACCTTTTCCCTGGTTAAAACTTTTGACATTTTTATGCAGGAAGAATTGGCTGAACTGGAACGTGCACCGAAAGCATCAACAGCTTGCATGGAGTATGCTGTTCATTTCCTTAAGGCTGCATTAATTATTTTATTGGATAATTTGGGCTAAATAATAGTTTTGTTGCTGCTAGTCAGATTCTGATGTGGACTTCTTTCACAGGGTACTTGTTACTATTGAGAGAAGACAAGATGCCCTTCTTCCTAGGTAAGGAATACATTGGCAGAAAGTTCATGTCCTCATCAAAATAACTGTTAGAAGAATGATGAATGTCATTTTGCTAATCATTTTTTTTAATCTGCAGCACTGCTGCTCCAGAAAACCCTCAATGGAATCGCTGGTTCGAGGGAGATACAGTCTCTGAAAGTTGCTGTTGTGGCCTAAGATGATTTTCAATACTCTGTCTGCCTGGAGAAATCAAATTCTTTAGTTGAGTGTTTTGTATAATTGAGAAAGCGAAGCAGTAAGCTTTTTTTGTATTCCCACAAATGATTTCGTGTGTTTCTAATCTGCCATAAATTAAACTGTTTTCATCTCTGCATACTTAATTTTTGCTCCAAATCTACATATACCTTCATTTTTGTACTCTACTTATGTGCTGAGGACTGGAAAAATGAAAAAAAGGAAGGGAAGGTTTAAATAACCTGTCATAGTCAGTGGGCTTCTAAAGTGTTGTACTTTGTGTATTTAATGGTCAACAAAATTTAATTTGTACAATGATAGGAAATTCTATTCTTTGGTTTTTTTTTTTTTTTAATAAAATAGATAAATTTTATTACATAGATATTAGCATCTCTGTTTTCAAGTAGCTGGTTTTTTTTAAAATATTCTCCTTCTGCTAAATAGTTGTGCATCTTTCAGGGAACTTGTTAAGAAAAAATGTGTTCAATTGTACTGCTTCATCATATGAGTTCTATACAAAGCAAGAAGGTGGTGTTTAATAATAAATAATTGACCACATTGTTTACTGACTTATAACATGATGTAATAACACCAACATTCCTCCTCATTACTACATCACGTTTCTTACTTGACTTATAACATGATGTAATAACACCTAACATTCCTCCTCATTACTACATCATGTTTCTTATTGGGTAAGGGTACCCATAATAAGATAGGGACTAACACAATAACCCAAACGATTACTTGTTGGACTATGAGACATTCAATAGTTCACCTTGAGTACTTAAAGTTCATGGACCACACCATAGTATAATGTATTTCATACATCATTAGGGAGACCCAATTGTTCACATTAGCGGAATGGCCTTACAAAGCTCTGAAACGATGATAGGAACACATGCTATCCATCACTAAAGTTGTTTACTAGGGACACACGTTATTGTCAACTACAATGATCTTACAATAAATGTGGATGGGGACACACATACTAGCCACTAGTACAACTCATTGTCATGTTTGCCAAACTTGTATTGTCATCAATATCATAGTTTTTTCACCTCTACTAAAATTGTGGATCACAAGTGCCAACATTTTCCACCTTGTTCATTGATCCAAAGGGTAAATCATGTGAAGATCTAAAGCCTTATGGTCCTCCATCCTATTCACATGTCCCCGAATCTCTTCTTTGACCCTTGTAAACTATAATAAGTAGACATATCATAATAATCTTTAAAAAAACTTGAAAACACAAGCAAAAAATGAGATGGCAAAAATGGAGAGTTCTTTTAAAAAAATAAAAAAAAATTAAGGTGTTGATTTCAACCAAAAAATGAGCCTTTTACAATAAATAAATCCAAAATTGGATCTTATTGTAAAGGAAAATAAACTTTTTTGAAGCTTATTCTAAGCTAATCATATAAGATCCACACATAAGCATAAATTAACCTAGAATAATCAAGTGATAAATTGTGGGTGTGGTTAATTCAATAATTATGCTAAGCTAGGATATTTAATGCGACATGAATAGGGATCACTAATAAAAGTTGAATGACTTTGATAAGGATTTTGGAATTTGATTACCTTTGGTCTAGAAGTGGAACTTCTCTATCTGTATGTCACCTCAAATTTTGCATGAAAATTGTGCTTTGTCTCTAGACGAATTTGTGTTTGTGGCTCACTTCATGTTCACAAAGTTATCTTTCTTTGTGTGAATGTGATCTTGCAAGCTACACACTCTTGCTCCTTGATTCATTGAACTCACCTATGTTTGTGTTGCTTATCTAGACCTATGATATTTATGAATTCCTTTAAAAGGTTGTTGTATCACTAAGGAACAAGTTCTCCTAAGTCAACTCCTAGAAAGGCCTAAGTCAACTCCTAGAAAGGAATTGGCTTTATAGATGTCCTGATAATTGAAAATAAGCTTTAGCTAGGCAAATGTTCCAAGGACAAGTCATCAAATTCAAAATGTTATTTCAATGACCACTCTTTCAATGAGAGAAGATATTTGGATATGAGAGGATGAAATATGAATGCATTGAATGCCTTTAATGTAAGGCCCCACACATATGCCCATGATTCTATTGATTAGTTTTAGATTTTGTTGTATAATTAAAGTTATTGTTAATGTTATTTTTGGATTCCAATGAGATGTGTGCATAATCTATTTTGGATATGTGTGTGTGTGGGTGTGCATGTGCATGTGCGTGGATGTGTAGATGCTTGATTTCATGTTGTGTTTTAGTATTGTTGGTGAAGACCTAGAGGTGACCATCATTGCAAGGAGCCAATAAAGCATGCACAAAGCACCGACATTAGAAAATAATTATAGGCCAACAAGTGACAAGGAATCCAATCTTTAGATCAAGGACTAACTCCCTACCTACTTTAAGATTGACATGAAGAAGAAGAGGAAGAAGATAAAGGAAAAAGGAAAATATGGAAATTAAATTAGAGAGCTTGAAAACCCCATAAGGGAAGAGTAGACATCCATCCACTATCTAATCAAAGCTTAACAATTTTGACAATAATCAACAAGAAATATGTATGCAAATACTAAGGATGAACAAAAGACAAGACTATAAACCTTCAACTGATAGCTATTTCAAATATTAAGTCCATTAATTAGTCAACTATTACCTGAGCACAACTCTCCTAAAAACATATGATGAGCCTCACCTAGAACTAGACACCAAACAAGGAGAGGGACTAGGTTTTACACACATGATCCATCTAGATCAAGACCACTCGCATGTTGAGAAAGAAAATATAATACCTCAAGATAAAGCATGTGAACATAGAAAGTAACAACATCCCAATTACCAAAATAGATACAATCAAACAATAATATAAGAGACAAAGAATACTTACACATTTATATTGACTATCATGAGGCTTGTGAGAAACAGAGAGAGAATTCCTTGGAGGCCAAGGATAGCACAAACTAACAACTTCACATAGAAATATACATTGAACCCTCCCTCAAAGACAAGAGCAGCTCAATAATACAGCCTATTGAAAAATATTTCATCCTTTTGTAACTCAATCTTTGAAGGAGAGAGAAGAGGGAAATAGAGGAAGAATGTAGGAGAAATAAGTTAGTTGTAGCATATTTAACTATGAATTTTAGCCTCGAAAATTCATCGTTTGTTAGAGCATTCAATTCTAGAACTTCATCTTTGATTGGAAAAACATTCTACACATTTTCTATCTTGCACAACCTCCTTTGCAATTTATGGAGATGTGGATAATAGTCATTTCACTTTCGAACTATTGGTATATTAAGATAAAGTTTTAATATTGTTTGTTTTATCTTTTCACTTGTCGTTAAGCTACCACCTGATATATGAAAGTCACTTTATCACAAGACCACCTTTGAAATATTATTCACAACAATAATTTCTATAGCTTTTGATTAAAAAAATAGCCAAAACAAGGGGGCCGACCCAAAGAAAACACAACCAGCACGAGAAGTGCAGACTACCAGCACACCACCAGAGTCAGTAGACCCTCAACCAATCCCTTTTTTGAAAATCAAAAACCAAAAACTAGAAACAATTGGCCCAAACTTCACCATGAAGTTGGTAACCAGCCTGTTAACACCAATAGACCCCAACTTCACCACGAAGTTGGTAACCAATTTGTGCAAGTTAGTAACAACAGGGTTTAAAAAACCAGAAGCAAAGTAGCAAGCAATAGTAATACGATCACAGGAGTTACATAAAGTTACCAACAGGCCCAAAACGACCAACCAACGAAACTAGCAAAAAAAACAAGCATAAAAAAGGAACAACAAACTACTTGGGGTTTTTACCCCCTCCACTAAGCAACAACTTGAGCCAATCTTTCGCAAGGAATTGGAAGAGCTTCCCATCATTTTGAACCACCCCTGGAGTAATCGCTTTTGCCATGTGCAACAGCTGGAGAGTCGTTGTCGCCGAATGCATGACTTTGACCGCAAACCCAGTAATTTTGTTGAAAATTTCCCCTAACTCTTTGATTTCCTCCTTAACCTCCCGAAGGTCATTCTTGGAGACAAAATCCTGAGAGGAGGTCTGCAGCCACTTAACATCCTTCTACAATTGAATAAGGTCACCCTCAGCTTCAATCTTACTCTCAGCCTCCACTTTGCTTTCCTCCGGGGCCTCTTCCTTGTTATCTCTAGTATCCTTCTTAGTATCCGATGTCACCTAGGGACCAGGCCACGAGGTAGCTATAAGCGGCGACTCCGAATGCTTACCATCAAACAAATTCTTTTTAGATAAATCAATTGTGCGTAATTTGAAACTTGCTGAAATCTGGGACAATTTGTGGCTCTTCTCGACACCATCCATATACTAGGAGACTTTGTTATCTTTGTTATGGCTACCCTCATCCTTCTTAATTTTCTTCCCTTTCTTATTATCCCCGCTACTTCCCTTCTTTTCTTCCTCCTCCTCCGAGTCCCCTTTCCTCATCTTCTTCTAGATACCTTTTCCTGATAGCTTTTTGCTTATAACAAGTGTTAGAGGCAATTCTGTGGGACCTCCTCCTGCTTTCATTTTCATCTTCTTCCTCCTCCGAATCAATATTGATTTAGGTTCCTCCCACCGGACCCATTTTATCTTTCTTAGGTTTATTACGCACAGGGGTTTGCAATTTGGAGGATGAGGTGGGGTTAGAATGAGAAACCATTAACTCTTTAGGAGCATTATCAGAGGGAGAGTTAATATCCTGCATAGTGACAATCCTAGGAGGGCATAAAGCAAGGTGAAAGTTATAAAGGCGTAAAATCAAGCCCTGATGGAGAATGTAGTAATTTCTTCCTGGCCTTTTTCTTTTCCCTAACATCCAACACGAAGCCTCGAGAGTGCAGCAAGTACAAAGGGAAGGAAATAGTATCATTATAACGGAAGTGGTTGAGAAGAGGGAAGTATAGTTATAACAAGTGCCAAAACAACCTTCCAGAGTAATGTACTTCATCAGAATGAGGCATACTTCATTTCAGGGATCAAGCATCACCTCCCGTTTGAAGCCCCCATGAATGCGGACCGGGTCCCCCGATTTCTTGAAAAATCTCTTCATACTATAATCATCTCTACTCTTCGTAACCTTCTTCCATTTTCTTCCATCAGTGGAGAGACCCGTAGCATGGGAAATAACCTCTTCATTGATTTTGAAAGTTATTCCATTTATGGTTGCCTTACGATCCGTCCAAGAATTCACTAGCTGCATCGAGATGAGTTCATTACTGCCCTCCATGGCTTTCATATAGGGATAGAAGCCTCCCTCCTTCAAGTAAGTAACTGCACAAGGGTTTTTGAGGAACCCATCCTCAATTTTAGAGGGGTCCACATGGACCATATTGTCATCCATATCAGAACTGTGCTCAAAAAGCTCCTCCTCTTGAGTTTCCAGAGACATCCCACCCATTCTACCACCATCTAGACCAGCCTTCACCAGACCTAGAAAAAATCGTAGAACACCCAGCAAGGATAAACGACGAAGCTAATGACGGATAACCAGTTAGAAATAAAATTTGACGCATTAATGATTTCTAACCAGCAGGTACAAATCATGTGGGTGGCCGAAATGAGAGCAAAGCCATCGTGTGAAGGGAAATGATTGCAAATTTTGGGTTTAAAATGCCAATTGAGCTCGGCCATCTTATCAGGGATTCCAAGATGCGTGCCAATCCCCATGACAACACTTTTTTTGAAATTACCCGTACTTTTTCCCAAATAGGCATTAAAAGCCCATCTTTTCAGCGTTATACTAAAATTAATTTCCTTTCCCATTGTGCTTTAAAAATTTGAATATACGTTGCATCTCATAAAACTACAAGCCGCCTTTCCAGTCCTATCAACTTCATCTGCGTGCTTCGTCATTTAATTTTCTTTCATTCTCCACGAGAAAAATAGGTTGCTTTATTAGGGAATTCAAATTTCTCCAGCACCTAATGCCTTGCATATCAAGACCCGTGGCAGCCAGCGCATCTGCAACATCATTGCCCTCTCTGTAAATGTACTGCAGTTTAAATTCATCTAGCCTAGGGAGCAGCGACTAGATGTCTTGCAGCAAATTGGACATATTCCAGCGAGCTCTGTAGTTTCCCTTGACCATCTCTATCACAATTTTTGAGTTGCCCTCAATAATTAGATTTTTAATTCCCGTAGAAACCACCACCTTCAGGCCCCAAAACAGGGCAAAGATTTCTGCCACATTGTTAGAACCCATCCCAAGATGAAGCGCATAAGAAATGATCATCTACCCATAGTGGTCTCTGATAATACCTCCTCCAGCAGCAGTACCTTTAGAGGTAGCCCCGTCAAAATTTAGTTTCGTAAAATTTTCCTTTGGGGGTGTCCACTTGGTATTCCTTGGAGGGCCGCAGACAACAATTGAAGTTTCCCCGCATTGCTAAGAACCTTCCCTTTCCAACTAGCCATTTTTTTTACATTTTCTCCATAATGGTGTTCCAAAACTAGTCTGAGACCTCCTTCACCATGAGTAGGAGCCCGAGATAGGTGTCGGGGAGCACCTCTCCCATACAACTAAGACATTCCACAATCTTCAGCTGGGTTCTCTGTTCAGTATTGAAGAAATAAATTTTACTTTTACAGTAGTTGATCACTTGACCAGAAGCCACCGCATAGGAGTTTAGGAGAGTTTTCCATTCCCTGACTTCCCTAATATAGGCTTTTTCCAAAAAGGAACATATCATCCACAAAATGTTGGATAACTTACGGAGGAAGAGTGGAGGCCGGTTTGAAAACAACAATAGATCCATTTCCTTCCAACTTCAGCAGGTTCCGAGCCAGCACCTCTGCAACCAACAAGAACAGATAGGGGGTCCCCTTGATGTAAACCCCTCTCTTTCTTAAAAGACTCCCAAGGTACGCCATTGACCAATACTGCAAAGTCATCCGTTTCCACCGCCACCTTTATGATTTTAATAAATCTTTCCTGAAATCCAAATTTTCTTAGCACCCCATACAAGAAGTCCCAGAAACCCTTATCATATGCCTTAGATATATCCAATTTTAACGCCATTCCAACATTCGTGCCTCTATCCATGGAATGAATGATCTCATGGGAAGTGATTACCACATCTAAAAGTTGTCGACCCGACACAAACCCCTTCTGGTTGGGATTAATGATCCTGCCAAGCAGGGGTTTGATTCTGTTGGTGATGATTTTGGAAAGGATTTTATAGAAAGTATTACAAAGGCTTATGGGGTGGAAGTCACCCATGCACTGAGGGTCCTGAAATTTAGGAACCGGAACAATATAGGTGTTGTTGATTTTTTTCAGGATGTTACCAGTTCTAACAAAATCACGGGCTACATGAACAAGATTGTCATGCCCCGCAAGGGAACCGGGGAAGAGAACAGAGATTCTCTTAAATAAAAAGAAAAACTAAGTAAAAATTCATGAAATTCTTTTTTTTGAACTTTTAAAGAATTATGTGAGAAAAACTTAAACTTAGATTCCTTCCAGGGTTCCCTTCTAATTTAATGCACGATTCATTTAAGTTCAATAAGTAAGCTAACAACAAGTTTTACTTCTCAAAGCAAACTACATCATATCATTATAAGATTCTTTATTAAGAAATGCCTAAGTACTTTCATTTCAATTTTCCATTTAAAACCATCTATATTCCTAAGTATTCTTTATGAACAATATAAC
>MU227026.1:5268622-5313915 GCA_018584345.1 Thuja plicata
ACAGATTCTTCTTCTCTATTTATCTCTGGCTTCTTCTTGATTTCGTAACCCTGGTGGTTACCTGTCGATCTTAGTCCTCCAGCTGTTCTCTGTTCTTCATGCTCTCTGCAATCTGTCATCATCTTCTCTGCATGGTCGACATTCTGGTCATCTTTCTTTTCTTCATGTCATTCCTTCTCTGTTTGGCGGTTAAGAATTTTCAATGTCTTCTCCTTCTGACACGTCAACCTAATTGACCATTCAACCGTTCTATTTTTCCATCGCGTAGTCGCGAATGAAAATTATCTTTTATGTTTAGCTCTATGACTGAGCGATGACCTGCTCATCGCGCTCTCGCTATGACTTTACATAACTTGGCTTTTACCTCGCGACTGAGCGATGAGCTCAAGTCGCGCTCTCGCTATGACTTTACCCGTTCTGTCTTTTCCTTGGCGACTGAGCGATGAGCTCATGTCGCGCACCCGCACTGCTTTGACATTAACTGCTCCTTGCTCTGCGAGTGTGCGATGCACATTAGTCGCACACTCACTGCACTTCTACACAAACTGGAAATGCATTGGCGACTGAGCGATACAATCAGTCGCGCACTCACTACTCTTCCTGATGAGCTGGCCCTATCTCGGCGACTGAGCGATACGATCAATCGCGCACTCGCTATGTTTCTGCACAAGCTGGCTATGTCCCTGCGACTGAGCGATGAGCTCAAGTCGCGCACTCGCCGCGCTATAACCTGAACTACCATTTTCTTTGCGACTGAGCGATTAGCTCATGTCGCGTACTCGCACCTTCTCTTCCCGAACTACTCTTTGCCTGGCGACTGAGCGATTACTGCTCGTCGCGCACTCGTCATGCTTTTTCATTACTTTTCTATTCACCTACGACTTGGCGATGCATTGGGTGTCTCTCACTCGCACACCAGGACTGAACTATTTGTCTTCGCGACTGAGTGATTGAACACCCATCGCACACTCGCTATGCATTTTCTCTGACTGCGAATTGACTCGCGACTGGGCGATGAGCTCCTCGTTGCACTGTCGCGCATTGTCTTATCTTGCTAGCCATCCACGACTAAGCGACTAGTTCCTCGTCGCGCACTCATAGACTTAACTCATAATTAGCTCGCGAGTGTGCGATGCATTCCTTTTGCTTCTCTCTGCTGCTGTGCGACTGAGCGACTAATCAAAACATGACTTGCTCGTTGAAAGAACTGTTTCAAAACTTGTTCAAAATGTTGGGGCTAGGGTTTTGGGCTAAACCCTAGGGTGCTCTGCACCATTTCTCTTACACCTTGGATGCTCCTGCATCAACGATCCAGCAACATGAGTAGAACGTGGTCTAGAAAAATTAACAAGCAACATGAAATGTCATACTAACAACCAAAATAACTCTGTCTCAGAATTCATCCTTATCTCTATATTGTTCAACAAGAACATCAATCAACAACCTCTGCCACTTAAGAAAAAAATCTTGCCAAGATCCAAATCATGAACCACACAAGTTGAGGACACACATCCATGTCTTAAACTCACCACCAGGTTAGAAACCAAAAATATTGCATAACCGAACCACACCGATCCAAACATTGAAACATTATCTCTTCTTGAACATCCAAAATACCAGTCTCTGATCAATCATTCATAAGTCACTCAAATCAACATGTGAACATCTATAAATTGACATGCGTCAACTACAAACATCCTTGAAACCATCTATACATTCGCAATACCTGATATTCAATACAATAACCATACCAAATCAATCTTCTCACTAAACATACCAGGAATACTATCACTAACAATAGAAATATGTTGACATCAATAACAAAACATCAATGTTAGCACATATGTGCATGATAGTCCAAAAATATCCAACAATCTGGACCCCTTTGGCATTCATGACAATAGATGATGTGAAAAATGATCAATGTACAAAGAAACCATACCAACAGTACTACCAATAATATCCACAATATTATCGTTCAGAGTCTCTCTAACAAATCTTCTCCAATAGAGAACAATCTTTCCCTCTTAGTCTCAAACTTGTTTTTCACAAAGCTATCTCTTCCCCTTTGACATCAATGACAAAGGCACATATATGCACTAAGTCATAGAAGATAAAAACTAAATATCAACTGAACAACATACCTCACAAGACTAACTACTCCCCCTAAGTAGAAACCACCAAAACCTCAATTCAAATTAATAATAATATTTGTAAGTACACTGGATTGATGCAAATCAATGCATCTCTAGCTCTTATCAGGAGGGGAAATCACCCCAAGCTTACCTCGGAGATACTCAAAATTATCCTTTGGCAAGGGCTTTGTGAAGATATCTACAATCTTCTCTTTAGTAGATACATATTCCAATCTGACTTCTTTTTCACTATTCTTATCTCTCAAGAAATGATACTTGATAGATATATGTTGTCTTTGATGGTAACACAATATTCTTTGAAACATTTATAGCACTTGAGTTGTCACAATAAATAGCAATAGGCTCATCAATACTTACTCTGATATCTTTCAACATTTGCTTCATCTATATCACTTGTGTACAATCAACTACAACAACATACTCAACCTGAGTAGTAGATTGTGATATACAATTTTTTTTAAATTTAACCATGAAACTAACCTCTTACCCAAGAAGAATTCTTCTCCACTTGTACTCTTTCTGGGCCACATTACTTTCCCAATCCGCATCAGTAAAAGAACTCAATGTAAAATCATTATCCTTACCATACCACAAACTATAGTCAATTGTTCCTTTTAAGTATCTAAATATTATTTTCACTACCACAACATGAGTTTCTTTAGGATCGACTTGAAATCAAGCAACAATGAAAACTCCATCCATAATGTCAGGTTAGGTCCATTTCAAGTAAAACAATCCACCAATCATAGATCTATAGTTTATTTGATTTGACTTAGGTGAATCATTATCCTTAGTCAATTTGTGACTGATAACCATAGGAGTACAAATTTTTTTTGAATCTTTCATACCGAACTTCTTCAACAATTCTTTCACAAATGTGGACTGAGATATGAAAATACCTTTTTTCTGATTGAGTAATTTACAAACCAAGAAAAAATTTCATCTCATCTATCATGGACATATCAAACTCTTTTTACATCTCATCAAAAAACTCTTTACTCGACTTTTCATTACCACAAAAAATGATATCATCCACAAAGACTTCAACAATCAAAATGTTATCATGATCAACTTTGAAGTACAAATTGTTGTCAACAGTACCTTTATTGAATCCAAGCTTTAAAATATACTTATCCAATCTTGAATGCCAAGCTCTGGGTCTTGTTTCAATCCATACAATGATTTCTTCAATTGACAAATCATGTTATTCCAGGATCACTCAAAGGAAATCTGTCAGGTTGTTCAACATAAACTTCTTCTTCCAATTCTCCATCCAAAAATGCTAATTTAACATCCATTTGATATACCTTGAAGTCTTTGTAAGTAGAATATGCAAGAAATACTCTAAAAAAATTTAATTCTATAAATAGGAGAAAAGGTCTCCTCAAAGTAAATACCTTCCATCTGAGTATCCCTTACTAACAAGTCTAACTTTATTCCGAACCACTTTGCCATCTTCATTCGATTTGTTTCCGAATACCCATTTAGTAGTGATGGCATTCTTGTCCTTAGGTCTGGTAACTAGAATCCATGGTATGTTCTTTTCAATCTATTCCAATTATTCTTCCATATATTTAACTCAACTTTCATCTTTACAAGCTTCATTAACATCCTTAGGTTCAATCCTAGAAATTAGACAAATTTCATTTCTAGCAATTCTTCCTCTAGTATGAACACCTTGAGTCCAATCACCAATAATCTGATTTTCAAAATTATTTAATCTTACATATCTTGTAGTCTTTAGATTTTCATTTGTAGCCAACTTTTGTGTCTCCGAATATTCCTCATTTGCAACTTCTTCATCTTGACCAACCAAATCATTCTTTATGATTCTGTACTTGTATTTCTTGACTATCTTCCTCACCATCTGATTCATATCTGCAGGGTCTAGCTTGTCTCTAATAGTTTTCACCCACTTTAACATTATCACTTTCAATTATCTTCCTCAACCTATTATGATGAACTATAACTGATTGAATGTGTGAAGATGTTAAGTTGATGATCACCAATCTACCGAAAGTTAACGCAAGACATTAAATCAGTTAATGTATTATATTTCCATTGATGTCAACTTGATATAATCTGATTGGTTATATTCCAAGGGTCAAAGACTTCAGAAAATCAGAAAGATAAATATTATGCTTTCAGTAATACATAAAAGACTAATATTCACTATGTGGCTACAAAAAACGACGGGCAGTGCACCCCGACGGACAGACAAACCCTAAAGGAAAGTCATAGTAATGCCTGAGCAAGAAACCTATCGATGAGAAAAACTTCACAGTGATGCCCGACAGATAGACAACCCCGATAGAGATGCCCAAGGAGAACTGAAGTATTGAACAAAGCTAACATAGAGTTGAAACACCGAAAAGAACTAAAGTTCAGAAATGACAAAAGACTTAGATGACAAGAGCTAAAGGAGTTAATTGGCTGTTAATATTGTTTTCGTCGAAAAGTTAAAGCCAGAGATAAGTAAAATATTTAAAGGTATTTTATTCTAGTTATCAAGGAGAAATCTACGGGATAAAACTGAAGTAAAGCTTTAAATCAAGATTGGCTAAGATTGTGCATCACGCCAAGAACAAGAAAGTCAAGAACTGAGAAATGATGAAATAATGTCTATAAAGAGACAAGCTAATTCATTGTGAATTAGAGGTGAATAGAGAAAGAAGATGTTGAAGATAAACTGATGAAGGAAGCCTTCAATCAGACCAGATCAATCAAGCTAAAGAACATAGCTAATTTTATAGACACCGAGCAACAGAGAAGCACAATATCACTAAGAAAAAAGAAGTGGAGCAAAGGTATTGAAAAGATACATTGATCATAAAGGTATTATGAACTTACAATAGATCTAAAAATCTACAAAGTATAGTTGTATGTATGAACATATCATTTATTGTTTCAGTTTAACCATTGGATCAGAAATCTCTTAATCGAGTAGGACTTAACAATCCTTTCTATATTGAGATACATCCCAAGGAGTATCAAAAAGTTTGGCCATGAAGATGGCATGAGATGCCAGATACCATTTGACAAACTATATTGGGTTTGGTCATAAAAGATAGCATAGAGATGCCCGATATCAAGTGACGACCTATTCTATTTAAATCCTCTAACAAGGTCAAACCTAACAGTGCGTTTGTAACCTTTAACATGGTTGGCTCTTCACCGAGCTCATTTTAGAAGAGCAAACATTTTGGGTTACCGATTCAAAGCATTTTTTCACTTAATAGGGTTTCCAAGTTAAAAATCCATGTGTCAATGTGTTTATGAGTCATTAATTTAGTGTTTTGCATTGCACATAACTATCTGGATTGATCAGTATACACTAAGTTCTTTACTACATTTCAGTAAATGAATGACTGCTAATCGGTAAACATTAAGAATAAGGTTTAACAGTGAACTCTGAGCAGTAGTTATTTGTTGAGATTATTTGAAGGCATTGATCTTGTAGAACTGAAGATAACTAGAGGCTTATAATTGTGCTAATAAGCTTTTGGGTAAAGTTATTGAAATATTTTTGAGGCCACTGATTCACCCCCCTCTCAGTTATTCTAACAATTGGTATCAGAGCTTGTGTTCTTAGAAAGGGAGTTTAACATCTCAAGAAAGAGATCACAAGATGAGCAAATGAGATGTGCCCAAGTTGAACAAGGACAACTTTGCATCATGGAAAAGTAGAATAAGATTCCACCTATCACATATTGAAAATTATGTTGTTCAATACTTAGATACTGAATTTGTGTTACCTATAGGACCTCACACACTTGGACAATTGAGAGAAAAGCATGAGCATAATTGCATGATGATAAAACTTGCTTCCTCTCTCTTCGTTGCTGAATTTGAAAATGTCAAAAACTGAACCTCTACAAAGAAAATGTGGGATAAATTGAAGGTGGTACATGGAGGAGTTACTAATGTTCTAAGAGCTAAGGCAGAAAGCCTTAGAGGTAAATTTCATGACCTAAGAATGAGAGAAGGAGAAAATATCACTCAGTATAGCTGCAAAATAAAAGTAGTCAATGCTATCTGAGGAGTTGGATGCATACTTGAAGAAGAGACAGTGGTAAGTAAAATACTAAGAACCTTATTGCCTGTATATGTTATTAGAGTATCTTCTATATAAGAAATGAGAGTAGTAGAAAACAATAATAGTACTCTAGATAGCTTGGTTGGTATATTGATTTCATTTGAGATGGATAACCTTGATAACAGTGTCTTACCATCTATTGAGTCTGCATTCAAATCTTCTTTGAAAATAAGTAAGTCAAGTCATAGACACACTATTAAAAATGATAGTGAAAGTGATAGTGATGACCAAGATCTTGATGATATTGAAGCACTAATGGCTAGAAGATTTCAGAGAGGAAAAGGTAGATAAAAAGGTAAATTACCACTTATATGTTTTAATTGTAAAGAGATTGGACACTTTGCTGCTAGATGTCCTAACAAAAGAAAAGATGATAGATCATTTGAGAATAGATTTGATAGAAGTGACAACCGAGATTACCAAAGAAACTGACAATCTGATAGAAGAGATACCTAAGAATACAAGGACAAAGGGAAGAAAGCTTGTTACCTAGCTGAGAACAGAGATGGAGATACTGACACCGAATCTTATGAAGACATTGAGATGGTATTTGTGGCCATGAAGGATGATTCAGACGGAGAAGAAAGGTATGTAGAAACAACAATCATATCTAAAGTTAGTAAGAATGATGTCTGGATTATAGACAGTGGCTACACTCACCACATGACCGGTGATAAACAAAAGTTTGAAACTTTTGAGTACTATAATGGTGGATCTGTAAGAATGGGTAATGACACACCTTGTCCAGTTGAAGGTAAAGGAAATATAATACGGAATAACCTGATCAAATGTGAAAATTTTTACTAGGTAAAAGGACTTAATTATAATCTATTGAGTGTTTCATAGCTAAATAACATAGGTCACCGAGTAGCATTTGAGAATAAGAAGGAAAATATCTTTAATGAATTAGTAAGGTTGATCGGAATTGGTGAACAAACAAAAGGTAACCTTTTCTATCTTGATGATATAAACACTACTTGTTTAATGGCTAGAACAAAGACCTATGGTTGTGGCATAAGATATTATGTCATGTGAATTTTGACAACATGATAAAGATAAGCAATAAAAGGAAAGTAAGAGGCTTACCGAGCATGTCAAAGCCTGAGCATATCATGTGTAAGAATTGTCAAAAAGGTAAGATAACAAAGTCTAGCTTCAAGAGAAAAGCCCATACATCTAATACAATTCTAGAATTAGTCCATACTAATCTATGTAGACCCATGAGGACAAAGAGGTACTAAGGAGATAGATATTTCATTCTCTTTGTAGATGATTATTCTATAATGATGACAATTATGTTTCTAAAAGAAAAATTAGAAACATTCAAGATGTTTAAATGGTATAAAGCTATGGGAGAAAAATAAAGTGGTAAGGAATTGAAATGCTTAAGATCGTATAGAGGAGGGGAATTTTTTTTTGATGAATTCACTAACTATTGCAATGAGCATGGAATTAAAAGATAGGTTTATGCACCAAGAACACCACAACAAAACAAGATTGCAGAGAGGAGAAACAAATCCATTGTTGATTGTGTGATAAAACTAATGACAGAGAAAAGAATCACTCAAACATTCTGGAGGGAAGCTATCGGTACTATTTTCTACACATTAAATAAAGTACAATTGAAGAAAGACACCAAGAAAACATCCTATGAGCTTTGGTATGGTTATATACCCAATGTAAGTTACTTCAAAATTTTTGGTAGTTAATGTTATATTTTGAAAGATGAGAGAAATGGAAAGCTTGAGTCCAAAAGTGATGAAGGTAGCTTTCTAGGGTATTCCACCAAGAGCAAGGCTTATAAATTTCCTAACAGGTCCTCTAGCTAAATTATTGAAAGTGAAAATATAAGAATAGATGAATATCCAGAGAAAAATGATGAGGAGAGGAAAAGAGAAAAATAAGACTACAATAGGTTTGTTTACACTAAAAAACCTGACACTCTACCTGAGCAACAGTGTATTACTCCCGAGAAATAAAACATTGCACCCGAGCATCAGGCTACCATTACCAAAAATCAGGAAATACCCCACAATGATGTCCTGAGTGATGGAGATCAGAATGAAGGTCAAGAAGATTATCATAATGATGGAAAAAGAGCTGAACCAAAACCTACCAAGTATGTCATAAGACATCATCCACATAATTAGATCATAGGAGACAAGAAAGTTGGAATAAGAACAAGAAGTAAGTCACAAAACATTAGATGTTTACTTTGTGATTTTGAGCCTAAATCTGTTAATAATGCACTTGAAAATGAAGAATGGGTCAGTGTTATGAATAAAGAGATAGAACAGATTGAGAAGAACAGTACATGGACATTAGCACCGAGATCAGATGACAAGAATTCATCGAAACTAAATGGATATTCAGAAATAAGTTGAATGAGAATGGATAAGTCACAAGGAAAAAAGCAAGGTTAGTATGCAAGGGGTATGCACAAGAAGAAGGTATTGATTATGGAGAAACCTTTGCAACCGTTGCTAGACCTGAAGGAGTAAGAATATTTTTTTCTTATGCTGCATTCAAAGGATTCAATTTATACGAGATGGATGTCAAATCTGGATTCCTAAATGGAATACTAGAAGAAGAGGTATACATTGAACAACCAGAAGGGTTTGTTGATCCATATAAGAGAAACATGGTATGTAGACTAGTTAAAGCCTTGTATGGATTGAAACAAGAACCTAGAGCCTGGTATGAAAGACTTCACTTCTATCTTATAAGCATTGAATTTGTAAGAACAAGTGAAAACAACAATCTGTACTTAAAAGAAGATACTGATGGTAATATTTTGATTGCTGAAATATTTGTTAATGATATCATATTTGGGGGTAATGAAATGTAATGTATATCGTTTTCTAATGAAATAAGAAAAGATTTTGAGATGTCTATGTTTGGGGAGATTGAATTCTTTCTTGGTCTACAAATTTTTCAACAAGATGCAGGCATCTATATCACTCAGTCCAAATACATCAAGGAAGTGCTAAAGATATTCAAGATTGAAGATTCCAAACCAGTTGGAACACCTATGGAAACCAGATGTAAGCTGAAAAAAGAAGAAAAATTAAATGTGGTAAATCAGACCTTGTATAGATCAATGATTGGAAAACTAATGTATGTTGTTCATACCATACCGGATATAGCACATACAGTTGGAATAGTTGCAAGTTTCTCTTCTAATCCCAAAGAATCACACATGACTGTTGTCAAAAGAATTCTGAGATATCTAAAGAACACTGAGGACTATGGCTTATGGTATAAAAGAGAAGGCAAATTTGAGCTTCAATTATATACAGATGCGGATTGGGTTGGAAACTTAGATGACTGAAAGAGCACAACTAGAGGAGCATTCTTCATGGGTGACAGACTTGTCACATGGATCAACAAGAAGCAAGGATGCATCTCACAATCTACTGTAGAAGCAGAATATGTGGCTGCTGCTGGAAACTGATCTAACATTGCATGAATCAAACAATTACTGGAAGGTATGAATATAAAGATTCTTGAACCAGTGATTATATGTTGTGATAATACCAATGCAATTAACATTTCAAAGAATCCAGTAATGCATGCTAAGAATAATCATATTGCTATCAAGTATCATTACTTAAGAGAACAAGTGCAAGAAAAAGAAGTGATACTAGAATATGTTCAATTCAAGGAACAATTAGCTGATATATTCCCAAAGCCATTTCCTAAAGATACATTTCAGTACCTACGAAATAGACTAAGGGTCTGACCCTTGTCTATTGGTCAGTAAACTAACTCGGAGGCTGCATCAGCCTACACATAATCAGAAGATCATTCATGTTGATGCAAGAACAAAGATGGACTGCAAAGATACATATGTACATAACAAGGTACACATATGCACCAAAAACAACAGTCACTATGTTGTGGATGGATAGGGAAAATCAAGGAGTGTATTATAAAAAGGTGAAATGATAAAACTTTGGCATAATAAAAGCTTACTTTGGCATTATTTTCAAAGGGAGAGAAGTTCCTAAGAATTTGAAGAGAGAGATTATCATTATCCAAAGGGAGAGAATATCTAGAATATCCAAAGGGAGAGATTACATATGAAATATCCTTAAAAGGGAGAGAACATATCGTAAGGCAAAAATGACTTATTTTTGTCAAAAGAAAAAGAAATGATCAAGGAGAGGAACAATCAAAGGGAAAGACAAAATTAGAGAAAGAATCAGAAGCTACTACATCTATCCAGTAAAGGGATTGAAGATTGAAGAAAGCACTCTGCAAGAAACAAATCTAAGCTATATGACCTTATTGAGAGCCAGACATTTGTATTGGTTATAGAACAAAAAGATTTGGGAGAGATTGATGAGCTTCAACTATTATATTTCATATTATATTAGTAATAATATAGTGTGATAATGTAGTGTGTTTCCATCAATGCCAAAGGGAGAGATTGATGAACTATAACTGATTGAATGTGTGAAGATGTTAATTTGATGATCACCAAGCTACCAAAATTTGATGCAAGACATTAAATCAGTTAATGTATTGTATTGTCATTGATGCCAACTTGATATAATCCAATTGGTTATATTCAAAGATTCAAAGTCTTTAGAAAAATAGAAAGATAAATATTATGCTTTCAGTAATACATAAAAGATTAGTATTCACTAGGTGTCTACAAACACCGACGAGCAGTGTACCCTAACAGACAGAGAAACCCAAAAGGAAAGTCATAGTAATGCTCGAGAAAGAAACCTGATAAGCATTACCGATGAGAAAAACCTCACAGTAATGCACGACGGACAAACAAACTCAACAGAGATGCCCGAGGAGAACTGAAGTATTGACCTAAGCTAACAAAGAGTTAAAACACCGAAAAGAATTGAAGTTGAGAAATGACAAAAGACTTAGCTGGAAAGAGCTAAAGAAGGAGTTAAGCAGTTGTTAATATTGTTTTCATCGACAAGTTAAAACTAGAGACAAGTAAAAAATTTGAAGTTGTTTTATTCCATTTGTCAAGGATAAATCTATAGGATAAAACTGAAGTAAAGCTTTAAAGCAAGATTGGCTAAGATTGTGGATCACGCCACGAAGAAGAAAGTCAAGAAATGAGAAACTATGAAATCATGTCTATAAAGAGACAAGATAATTCATTGTGAACAAGGGGTGAATAGAGAAAGAAGATCCTAAAAAAAACTAATGAAGGAAGACTTCAATCAGACCTGATCAATCAAGCTAAAGAACATAGCTAATTCTGCGGACATTGAGTAGCAAAGAAGCACAACATCACCAAGAAGAAAGAAGTGGAGCAAAGGTATTAAAAAGATACATTGATCAGAAAGGTATTAAGAGCTTACAATAGATCTAAAAATTTGCAAAGTATAGTTGTATGTATGAACAAATCATTTATTGTTTCAGTTTAACCATTGGATCATAAAGTCTCTTAACGAAGAAGGACTTAACAATCCTTTCTTTATTGAGATACATCCCAAGGAGTATCAAAAATTTTGGTCATGAAGATAGCATGAGATGCCAGATACCGTTTGACAAACTACACTGGGTTTGGTCATAAAAGGTAGCATCGAGATGCCCGATATCAAGTGACAAACTATTCTATTTAAATCCTCTAACAAGGTCACACCTAACAATGTGTTTTTAACCTTTAACAAGGTTGGCTCTTCACCGAGCTCACTTTAGAAGAGTGAAAATTTTGGGTTACCGGTCCCAAGTGGTTTTTCCCTTAACACGGTTTCCACATTAAAAATCCACATGTCAATGTGTTTATGAGTCATTACATTAGTGTTTTTCATTACACATAACTAATCCAGATTGATCGGTATACACTAAGTTATTTAATGCATTTTGGTAAATGAAAGACTGTTAATCGATAAACAGTAAGAATAAGGTTTAACATTGAACTGTGAGAAGTAGTTATTTGTTGAGATTATTTGAAGGCATTGATCTTGTAGGACTGAAGATAACTAGAGGGTTATAATTGTGATAAAATTTTTTTGGATTTAGTTATTGGAATATTTTTGAGGCCACTGATTCGCCCCCCCTCTCATTTATTCTAACATATTATTGGAACACTTGTAAGCTTTGATTTTTGTGTAATAACCGAGAAATATTCCTTCATCACATCTAGGATCAAATTTCCCTAAGTCTTCGTCTCTTTTGATGTAACATTTGCTTCCAAAAATTCTAAAATAGTTTACTGTAGGAATATGTCAATACCATAATTCAGGGTCTTACTGGTACCTTACTTGATTTGAACTTGATTCAATGTATAAAATACAATTATAACAAATTCTCTCCATTAGACTCATGGTACATTTCCTTTAATCATCATTGTCCTTTCAGTGTCTAGGATAGTTATATTTCTTCTTTCTACAATACCATTCTGTTGTGGGGTCTGCGAAGTAGACATTTTCCTCTTTATCCCAAGCTCTTCATAAAATGTATTAAATTCACTAGATATAAATTCTCCACCTTGGTCATAGCTCACATAATTCATCTTCATACCTAACTAACATTCCTTACACATCACATTAGAAAGTTTCAACAATTTAGGCAAATCTCTCACTACTCTAGTAGTGTTGATCTCCACAATATTATCAAAGTTCACATGACAAAATATTTTGTGCCATAACCAATTATCATCAACTTGAGCAATCAGACATCTATTCTATTCATTATTTAAATAAAATAAATTACCTTTGGTCTTTGTTCCTAATGTAATCTCCCCAATGATTTTTCACATTCTATCCTTGAATTGTAGATTATAACCTTTGTCAACTACCTGTTCAACACTCAAAAGATTATGTCTCAGACCTTCAACATATAAAATATCATAAGGTATTATTCTTAACATCAAGTGTAATGGAACCTCTACCTCTGATCATCTGAGGAGTATTGTCACCGAATTTGACAACACCACCATCATACATTTCAAACCTCACAAATTTTCTTTTATCTCTGGTCATGTGATGTGAATAATCACTGTCAATAACCCATTCATCTTCATCATTCACATGTGAAATGAAACCTCTATCCTCAATTAAGAAACTAGGATCCTCATCTTTGATATCAATGACCACAATCTCATCTTCCCTCTTTTCAGATTCATCATCAGTTACACTTTCATACACAACATAATAACACTTCTGATATTTAGGCTTGAATTTCCTAGGTTTATACATAGGTTATTCATCTAGACATCTCAAAGAAATATGGTACCCAACTTTGCATCATGGAAATGCAGAATAAGACTCCACCTATTAGGTATTGGAAATGATGTTGTTTAATACTTAGATATTGAATTTGTGTTACCTATAGGACCTCACACAATTGGACAATTGAGAGAAAAGCATGAGCATAATTCCATGATGATAAAACTTGCTTCCTCTCTCTTCGATGCTGAATTTGAAAATGTCAAAAACTGCACATCTACAAAAAAAAATGTGGGATAAATTGAAGGTGGTACATGGAGCAGACACTAATATTCTAAGAGCTAAGGCAGAAATCCTTAGAGGTAAATTTGATGACCTAAGAATGAGAGAAGAAGAAAATATCACTCAGTGCAACTGTAAAATAAAAGAAGTATTCAATGTTATTCAAGGAGTGGGAGGCATACTTGAAGAAGAGATAGTGGTAAGTAAAATCCTAAGAACCTTACTGCCTGTATATGTTATTAGAGTATCTGATATACAAGAAATGAGAGTAGTAGAAAACAATAATGTTACTCTAGATAGCTGGGTTGGTATACTGATTTCATTTGAGATGGATAGCTTTGATAACATTGTCTTACCATCTATTGAGTCTGTATTCAAATCTTCTTTCAAAATAAGTAAGTGAAGTCATATACACACTATTAGAAATGATAGTGAAAGTGATAGTGATGACCAAGATCTTGATGAGATTGAAGCACTAATGGCTAGAAGATTGCAGAGAGGAAAAGATAGATACAAAGGTAAATTATCACTTGTATGTTTTAATTGTAAAGAGATTAGACACTTTGCTGCTAGATGTCCTAACATAAGAAAAGACGACAGAAGTAATGACAGATCATTTGAGAATAATTTTGATAGAAGTGATAACAAATATTACCGAAGCAACCGACAATCTGAAAAAAGAGATACCCAAGACTACAAGGACAAAGGGAAGAAAGCTTGTTACCTAGCTGAGAACAGAGATGGAGATACTGACACCGAATCTCATGAAGACATTGAGATGGTATTTGTGGCCATGAAGGATGAATCAGACAAAGAAGAAAGGTATGTAGAAACAAAACTCATATCTAAGGTTAGTAAGAATGATGTCTGGATTATAGATAGTGGCTACACTCACCACATGACCAGAGATAAACAAAAGTTTGAAACTTTTGAGTACTATAATGGTGGATCTGTAAGAATGGCTAATGACACACCTTGTCCAGTTGAAGGTAAAGGAACTATAATGCTAAATAACCTGATCAAATGTGACAATGATTACTAGGTAAAAGGACTTAATTATAATATATTGAGTGTTTCATAGCTAAATAACACAGGTCACCGAGTAGCATTTGAGAATAAGAAGGAAAAGATCTTTAATGAATCAAGAAGGTTGATCAGAACTGGTGAACAAATAAAAGCTAACCTTTTCTATCTTGATGATATAAACACTACTTGTTTAATGGCTAGAAATGAAGACCTATGGTTGTGTCATAAGATATTATGTCATGTGAATTTTGACAACATGATAAAGATAAGCAATAAAATGAAAGTAAGATTCTTACCGAGCATGTCAAAGCGTGAGCATATCATGTGTAAGAATTTTCAAAAAGTTAAGATGAAAAAGTCTAGCTTCAAGAGAAAAGCCCATACATCTAATGCAATTCTAGAATCAGTCCATACTGATCTATGTGGACCCATGAGGATAAACAGTTACTACGGAGATAGATATTTCATTCTCTTTGTAGATGATTATTCTAGAATGATGGCAGTTATGTTTCTAAAAGAAAAATCAGAAACATTCAAGATGTTTAAATGGTATAAAGCTATCATAGAAAAACAAGGTGGTAAGGAATTGAAATGCTTAAGATCATATAGAGGAGGAGAATTCATTTTTGATGAATTCACTAACTATTGCAATGAGCATGCAATTAAAAGATAGGTTTCTACACCAAGAACACCACAAGAAAATGGGATTGCTGAGAGGAGAAACAAATCCATTGTTGATTGTGCTAGAACACTAATGATGGAGAAAAGAATCACTCAAACATTCTGGAGGGAAGCTGTCGGTACTTTTGTCTACACATTAAATAGAGTACAATTGAAGAAATACACCAAGAAGACACCCTATGAGCTCTGGTATGGTTATATACCCAATGTAAGTTACTTCAGAATTTTTGGTAGTCAATGTTATATTTTGAAAGATGAGAGAAATGGAAAGCTTGAGTCCAAAAGTGATGAAGGTATCTTTCTAGGGTATTCCACCAAGATAAAGGCTTATAAATGTCCTAACAGGTCCTCTAACAAAATAATTGAAAGTGCAAATATAAGAATAGATGAATATGCAAAGAAAAGTGACCATGAATGCAAAAGAGAACTAGAAGACTACAACAGGTTTGTTTACACTGAAGAACCTAACACTCTACCTGAGAAACAATGTATCACTCTCGAGAAACAAAACATTGCACCCAAGTATCAAGCTACAATTACCAAAAATCAGGAAATACCTCAAAATGATGTTCTGAGTGATGGAGATCAGAATGAAGGTCAAGAAGATTATCAGAATGATGGAAAAAGAGATGAACTGAAACTTGCCAAGTATGTCATGAGACATCATCTACATAATTAGATCATAGGAGACAAGAAGGCTGGAATAAGAAGAAGAAGCAAGTCACTAAACACTAGATGTTTACTTTGTGATTTTGAGCCTAAATCTGTTAATATTATACTTGAAAATGAAGAATGGGTCAGTGCTATGAATGAAGAGATAGAACAGATTGAGAAGAATAGTACATGGCCACTAGTACCAAGACCAGATGAAAAGAATATCATCAAAAGTAAATGGATATTCAGAAACAAGTTGAATGAGAATGGAGAAGTCACAAGGAACAAAGCAAGGTTAGTATACAAGGGGTATGAAAAAGAATCTTACTAAACTAGGAGTAAGAATCTTACTAACTTATGTTGCATTCAAAGGATTCAAGGTATACCAGATGGATGTCAAATATGGATTCCTAAATGGAATACTAGAGAAAGAGGTATACATTGAACAACCAGAAGGGTTTGTTGATCCAGACAAGAGAAACATGGTATGTATACTACATAAAGCCTTGTATGGATTGAAACAAGCACCTTGAGCCTGGTATGAAAGACTTCACTTCTATCTCATAAGCATTGAATTTGTAAGAACAAGTGAAAACAATAATCTGTATTTAAAAGATGATACTAATGGTAATATTTTGATTCCTAAAATATTTGTTGATGATATCATATTTGGGGGTAATGAAATGTAGTGTATATACTTTGCTAATGAAATAACCAAAGAGTTTGAGATGTCTATTTTTGGGGAGATCAAATTCTTCCTTGGTCTACAGATTTTTCAACAAGATGCAAGCATATATATCACTCAGTCCAAGTACATCAAGGAAGTGCTGAAGATATTCAAGATTAAAGATTCCAAACCAGTTGGATCACCTATGGAAACCAGATGTAAGATGACAAAAGAAGAAAAATAAAATGAGGTAAATCAAACCTTGTATAGATCAATGATTGGAAAACTAATGTATGTTGTTCATACTAGACTAGATATAGCACATGCAGTTGGAATAGTTGCAAGTTTCTCTTCTAATCGCAAAGAATCACACATGACTGTTGTCAAGAGAATTATGAGATATCTAAAGAACACCGAGGACTATGGCTTATGGTATAAAAGAGAAGGAAAATTTGAGCTTCAGTTCTATATAGATGTTGATTAGGCTGGAAACTTAGATGACCGAAAGAGCACAACTAGAGGAGCATTCTTCATGGGTGATAAACTTGTCACATGGATCAACAAGAAGCAAGGATGTATCTCACAATCTACTGCATAAGCAAAATATGTGGTTGCTGCTGCAAATTGATCTAACATTGCATGAATAAAATAGTTACTGGAAGGTATGAATATGAAGATTCTTGAACCAGTGATTATATATTGTGATAATACCAGTGCAATTAACATTTCAAAGAATCTAGTCATGCATGCTAAGACTAAGCATATTGCTATCAAGTATCATTACTTAAGAGAACAAGTGCAAGAAAAAGAAGTGATACTAGAATATGTTCAATCCAAGGAAAAATTAGCTGATATATTCACAAAGCCATTGCCTAAAGATACATTTCAGTACCTAAGAAATAGAATAGGGGTCCGACCCTTGTCTATTGGTCAGTAAACTGACTAGGAGGCTGCATCAGCCTACACATAATCAGAAGATCATTCATGTTGATGCAAGCACAAAGATGGACTACAAAGATACATCTGTACACAACAAGGTACATATCTGCACCAAAAACCAGAGTCACTATATTGCTGATGGATAGGGAAATTCAGGGAGTATATTATAAAAAAGTGAAATGATATAACTTTGGCATAATAAAAGTTTACTTTGGCCTTGTTGTCAAAGGGAGAGAGATTCGAAGGGAGAGAAGTTCCTAAGAATTTGAAGAGAGAGATTATCATTACCCATAGGGAGAGAATATCTAGAATATCTAAAGGGAGAGATTACATATGAAATATCCGTAAAAGGGAGAGAAGATATCCTATGGAAAAAATGACCTATTTTTGTCAAAGGAAAAAGAGATTATCAAGGAGAGGAACAATCAAAGGGAAAGACAAAATTAGTGAAAGAATTAGAAGATGCTACATCTATCCTTTATAGGGATTGAAGATTGAAGAAAACACTCTACAAGAAACAAATCTAAGTATATGAGCTTACCAAGAGCCAGACATTTGTATTGGTTATAGAACAAAAAGATTTGGGAGAGATTGATGAACTTCAACTATTATATTTCATATTTTATTAGTAATAATATAGTGTGATAATGTAGTGTGTTGCCATCAATGCCAAAGGGAGAGATTGGTGAACTATAACTGATTGTATGTGTGAAGATGTTAAGTTGATGATCACCATGCTAACAAAATTTTATGCAAGAGATTAAATCAGTTAATGTATTGTATTGTCATTGATGTCAAATTGATATAATCTGATTTATTGTATTCAAAGGATGAAAGACTTCAGAAAATCAGAAAGACAAAGATTATGCTTTCAGTAATACATAAAAGATTAGTATTCACTAAGTGTCTACAAACAATGATGGGTAGTGCACCCCAACGAACAGAGAAACCCAGAAGAAAAGTCATAGTAATGCCAAAGACAGAAACCTAACAAGCATTACTGATGAGAAAAACTTCACAGTGGTGCCTGACAGACAGACAACCTCGATAGAGATGCCTGAGGAGAACTGAAGTATTGACCAAAGCTAACAAAGAGTTAAAACACTGAAAAGAACTAAAGTTCAAAAATGAAAAAAGACTTAGCTGGCAAGAGCTAAAGAAGGAGTTAACTGGTTGTTAATATTGTTTTCATCGACAAGTTAAACCTAGAGACAAGTAAAATATTTGAAGTTGTTTTATTCCATTTGTCAAGGATAAATCTATGGGATAAAATTGAAGTAAAGCTTTAAATCAAAATTGGCTAAGATTGTGGATCATGCCAAGAACAAGAAAGTCAAGAAATGAGAAACTGTGAAATCATGTCTATAAAGAGACAAGCTAATTCTTTGTGAACTAGGGGTGTATAGAGAAAGAATATCCTGAAGAGAAATCGATGAAGGAAGAATTCAATAAGACCTAATCAATCAAGATAAAGAACAGAGCTAATTCTGTGGACACTGAGCAACAGAGAAACACAACATCACCGATTAGAAAGAAGTGGAGCAAAGGTATTGAAAATATACATTCATCAGAAAGGTATTATGAGCTTACAATAGATCTAAAACTCTGCAAAGTATAGTTGTATGTATGAATACATCATTTATTGTTTCAGTTTAACCATTGGATCAGAAAGTCTCTTAACCAAGAAGGACTTAACAATCCTTTCTATATTGAGATACATTCAAAGGAGTATCCATAAGTTTGGTCATGAAGATAGCATGAGATGCCAGATACCATTTGAAAAACTACACTGGGTTTGGTCATAAAAGGTAGCATAGAGATGCCTGATATCAAGTGACAAACTCTTCTATTTAAATCTTCTAACAAGGTCACACGTAACAATGTGTTTGTAACCTTTAACAGGGTTGGCTCTTCACCGAGCTCACTTCAGAAGAGTGAAAAATTTGGGTTACCGATCCCAAATGGTTTTTCCCTTAACATGGTTTCCATGTTAAAAACCCATGTGTCAATGTGTTTATGATTCATTACTTTAGTGTTTTTCATTACACATAACTAATCTAGATTGATTGGTATACACTAAGTTATTTAATGCATTTTGGTAAATGAAAGACTGTTAATTGGTAAACAGTAAGAATAAGGTTTAAAAGTGAACTCCGAGCAGTAGTTATTTGTTGAGATTATTTGAAGGCATTGATATTGTAGGACTAAAGATAACTAGAGGCTTACAATTGTGGTAAAAAAATTTAGGTTAAGTTATTGGAATATTTTTGAGGCCACTGATTCACTCCCCCCCTCTCAGTTATTATAACATATTATTGGAACACTTGTATGCTTTGATTTTTGTATAATAACCAAGAAATATTCCTTCATCACATCTAGGATCAAATTTCCCTAATTCTTCATCTCTTCTGATGTAACATTTGATTCCAAAAATTATAAAATACTTTACTGTAGGAATATGTCCATACCATAAATCAGGGTCTTACCAGTACCTTGCTTGATTTGAACTTGATTCAATGTATAAAATACAATGCTAAAAAATTCTCTCCAATAGAATCTTGGTACATTTCCTTTAATCATGATTTTCCTTTCAGTGTCTAGGATAGTTATATTTCTTCTTTCTATAATACCATTCTGTTGTGGGTCTGCGAAGCAGACATTTTCCTCTTTATCCCATGCTCTTCATAAAATGTATTAAATTCACCAGATATAAATTCTCCACCTCGGTCATATCTTAGATAATTCATATTCATACCCAACTGACATTCCTTACACATCACATTAGAAAGCTTCAACAATTTAGGAAAATCTCTCACTACTCTAGTAGTGTTGATCTTCATAATATTATCAAAGTTCACATGACAAAATATTTTGTGCCATAACCAATTATCATCAACTTGAGAAATTAGACATCTATTCTCTTCATTATTTAAATAAAATACATTACCTTTGGTTTTTGTTCCTAATGCAATCTCAATTCTGGAACTCCCAATGATTTTGCACATTCTATCCTTGAATTGTAGATTATAACCTTTGTTAACTAGTTTTTCAACACTCAAAAGATTATGTCTTAGACCTTCAACATATAAAATATCATAAGTGTTATTCTTACCATCAAGTGTAATGGTACCTCTACCTCTGATCATCTGAGGAGTATTGTTACCAAATTTGACAACACGACCATCATACGTTTCCAACTTCACAAATTTTCTTTTATCTCTGGTCATGTGATGTGAATAATCACTGTCAATAACCCATTCATCTTCATCATCCACATGTGAAAACAAACCTCTCTCCTCAATTAAGAAACTAGGATCCTCATCTTTGATATCAATGACCAAAATCTCATCTTCACCCTTTTCAGATTCATAACCAGTTACACTTTTTTCAACAACATAATAACACTTCTTCTGATATTTAGGCATGAATTTCCTAGGCTTATACATAGGTTCTTCATCTAGACATCTCAAAGAAATATGGTACCCAACTTTGCATCATGGAAAAGAAAAATAAGACTCCACCTATCATGTATTGGAAATGATGTTTTTCAATACTTAGATACTGAATTTTTGTTACCTACAGGGCCTCACACACTTGGACAATTGAGAGAAAACCATGAGCATAATTGTATGATAATAAAACTTGCTTCCTCTCTCTCCGATGCTGAATTTGAAAATGTCAAAAACTGCACCTGTACAAAAACAATGTGGGACAATTTGAAGGTGGTACATGGAGGATATACTAATGTTCTAAGAGCTAAGGCAGAAAGCCTTAGAGGTAAATTTGATGACCTAAGAATAAGAGAAGGAGAAAATATCACTCAGTACAACTGCAGAATAAAAGAAGTAGTCAATGCTATCCAAGGAGTTGGAGGAATACTTAAAGAAGAGACAGTGGTAAGTAAAATCCTAAGAACCTTACTGTCTGTATATGTTATTAGAGTATATGCTATACAAGAAATGAGAGTAATAGAAAACAATAATGTTACTCTAGATAGCTTGGTTGGTATACTGATTTCATTTGAGATGCATAACTTTGATAACAGTGTCTTACAATCTATTGAGTCTGCATTCAAAACTTCTTTGAAAATAAGTAAGTCAAGTCATAGACACACTATTAGAAATGATAGTGAAAGTGATAGTGATGACCAAGATCTTGATGAGATTGAAGCACTAATGGCTAGAAGATTGCAGAGAGGAAAAGGTAGATACAAAGGTAAATTACCACTTGTATGTTTTAATTGTAAAGAGATTGGACACTTTGCTGATAGTTGTCCTAAAAGAAGAAAAGATGACAGAAGTAATGACAGATCATTTGAGAATAATTTTGATAGAAGTGACAACAAAGATTACCGAAGCAACCAAAAATCTGATAGAAGAGATACCCAAGACTACAAGGACAAAGGGAAGAAAGCTTGTTACCTAGATACGAACAAAGATGGAGATATTGACACCGAATCTCATGAAGACATACAGATGGTATTTGTGGCTATGAAGGATGATTTAGACAAAGAAGAAAAGTATGTAAGAATGGGTAATGACACACCTTGTACATTTGAAGGTAAAGGAACTATAATGCTGAATAACCTGATCAAATGTGAAAATTCTTACTGGGTAAAAGGACTTAATTATAATCTATTGAGTGTTTCATAGCTAAATAACACAGGTCACTAAGTAGCATTTGAGAATAACAAGGAAAATATCTTTAATGAATCAGGAAGGTTGATCAGAACTATTGAACAAAGAAAAGGTAACCTTTTCTATCTTGATGATATAAACACTACTTGTTTAATGGCTAGAAATGAAGACCTATGGTTGTGGCATAAGATATTATGTCATGTGAATTTTGACAACATGATAAAGATAAGAAATAAAAGGAAAGTAAGAGGCTTACCGAGCATGTCAAATCTCGAGCAAATCATGTGTAAGAATTGTCAAAAAGGTAAGATGACAAAGTCTAGCGTCAAGAGAAAATCCCATACATCTAATGAAATTCTAGAATCAGTCCATACTAATCTATGTGGACCAATGAGGACAAAGAGTTACTATGGAGATAGATATTTCATTCTTTTTGTAGATGATTATTCTAGAATGATGACATTTATGTTTCTAAAAGAAAAATCAGAAACATTCAAGATGTTTAAATTGTATAAAGCTATGGTAGAAAAACAAAGTGGTAAGGAATTGAAATGCTTAAGATCATATAGAGAAGGGTAATTTGTTTTTGATGAATTCACTAACTATTGCAATGAGCATGGAATTAAAAGACAGGTTTTTGCACAAAGAACACCACAACAAAATGGGATTGCTGAGAGGAGAAATAGATCCATTGTTGATTGTGCTAGAACACTAATGATGGAGAAAAGAATCACTCAAACATTTTGTGGGGAAGCTTTCAGTACTATTGTATACACATTAAATAGAGTACAATTGAAGAAAGACACCAAGAAGACACCCTATGAGCTTTGGTATGGTTATATACCCAATGTAAGTTACTTCAAAATTTTCGGTAGTTAATGTTATATTTTGAAAGATGAGAGAAATGGAAAGCTTGAGTACAAAAGTGATGAAGGTATCTTTCTAGGGTATTCCACCAAGAGCAAGGCTTATAAATGTCCTAACAGGTACTCCAAAAAAATAATTGAAAGTGCAAATATAAGAATAAATTAATATGCAGAGAAAAATGATGAGGAAAGAAAAAGAGAACTAGAAGACTACAACAGGTTTGTTTACACTGAAAAACTTGACACACTACCCGAGCAATAGTGTATCACTCCCAAGAAACAAAACATTGCACCCGAGCATCAGGCTACAATTACCAAAAATCAGGAAATACCTCAAAATGATGTTCCGAGTGATGGAGATCAGAATGAAGGTCAAGAAGATTATCAGAATGATGGAAAAGTAGCTGAACCAAAACTTGCCAAGAATGTCATAAGACATCATCCACATAATTAGATCATAGAAGACAAGAAGGCTGGAATAAATTAGATGTTTACATTGTGATTTTTAGCCTAAATCTATTAATACTGCACTTGAAAATGAAGAATGGGTCAGTGCTATGAATGAAGAGATAGAATAGTTTGAGAAGAATAGTACATGGACATTAGTACTGAGACTAGAAGAAAAGAATGTCATCAGAACCAAATGGATATTTAGAAAAAAGTTGAATGAGAATGGAGAAGTCACAAGGAACAAAGCAAGGTTAGTATGCAAGGGGTATGCACAAGAAGAAGGTATTTATTATGGAGAAACCTTTGCACCAGTTGCTAGACTAGAAGGAGTAAGAATATTACTTGCTTATGCTGCATTCAAAGGATTCAAGGTATACCAGATGGATGTCAAATCTAGATTCCTAAATGGAATACTAGAAGAAGAGGTATACATTGAACAACCAGAAGGGTTTGTTGATCTAGACAAGAGAAACATGGTATGTAGACTACATAAAGCCTTGTATGGATTGAAACAAGCACCTAGAGCATGGTATGAAAGACTTCACTTGTATCTCATAAGCATTGAATTTGTAAGAACAAGTGAAAACAACAATCTGTATTTAAAAGATGATACTGATGGTAATATTTTGATTCCTGAATTTTTTTTTGATGATATCATATTTGGGGTTAATGAAATGTAATGTATATCTTTTTCTAATGAAATAACCAAAGAGTTTGAGATGTATATTTTTGGGGAGAGAAAATTATTTCTTGGTCTACAGATTCTTCAACAAGATGCAGGCATATATATCAATCAGTCCAAATACATCAAGGAAGTGCTGAAGATATTCAACATTGAATATTTCAAACCAATTAGATCACCTATGGAAACCAGATGTAAGCTGACAAAAGAAGACAAATCAAATGAGGTAAATCAGACCTTGTATAGAGAAATGATTGGAAAACTAATGTATGTTGTTCATACCAGACCAGATATAGCACATGCAGTTGGAATAGTTGCAGGTTTCTCTTCTAATCCCAAAGAATCACACATGACTGTTGTCAAGAGAATTCTGAGATATCTAAAGAACACCAAGGACTATGGCTTATGGTATAAAAGAGAAGACAAATTTGAGGTTCAATTCTATACAGATGTTGATTGGGCTGGAAAATTAGATGACCGAAAGAGCACAACTAGAGGAACATGCTTAATGGGTGACATACTTGTCACATGGATCAGAAAGAAGCAAGGATGCATCTCACAATCTACTACAGAAGCAAAATATGTGGCTATTGCTACAAACTGATCTAACATTGCACGAATCAAATAGTTACTAGAAGGTATGAATATGAAGATTCTTGAACCAGTGATTATATATTGTGATAATACCAGTGCAATTAAAATTTCAAAGAATCTACTCATGCATGCTAAGACTAAGCATATTGCTATCAAGTATCATTACTTAAGAGAATAAGTCCAAGAAAAATAAGTGATACTAGAATATGTTCAATCCAAGGAAAAATTAGCTGATATATTCACAAATCCATTGCCTAAAGATACATTTCAGTACCTAAGAAATAGACTAGGGGTCCGACCCTTGTCTATATGTTAGTAAACAAACTAGGAGGCTGCATCAACCTACACATAATCAGAAGATCATTCATGTTGATGCAAGCATAGAGATGGACTGCAAAGATACATCTATACAAAACAAGGTACATATCTACACCAAAAACTAGAGTCATTGTATTTCTGATGGATAGGGAAATTCAAGGAGTATATTATAAAAAGGTGAAATGATATAACTTTGGCATAATAAAAGTTTACTTTGGCATTGTTGTCAAAGGGAGAGAGATTTGAAGGGAGAGAAGTTTCTAATAATTTGAAGAGAGAGATTATCATTATCCAAAGGGAGAGAATATCCAGAATATCCAAAGGGAGAGATTACATATGAAATATCCTTAAAAGGGAGAGAAGATATCCTAAGGAAAAAATGACTTATTTTTTTCAAAGGAAAAAGAGATGATCAAGGAGAGGAACAGTCAAAGGGAAAGACAAAATCAGAGAAAGAATCAGAAGCTACTACATCTATCCAATAAATGGATTGAAGATTGAAGAAAGCACTTTGGAAGAAACAAATCTAAGCTATATGAGCTTACCGAGAGCCATACATTTGTATTGGTTATAGAACAAAAATATTTGGGAGAGATTGATGAACTTTAACTATTATATTTCATATTGTATTAGTAATAATATATTGTGATAATGTAGTGTGTTGCCATCAATGCCAAAGGGAGAGATTGATGAACTATAACTGATTGAATGTTTGAAGATGTTAAGTTGATGATCACCAAGCTACCAAAATTTAATGCAAGACATTAAATCAGTTAATGTATTGTATTGTCATTGATGTCAAATTGATATAATCTGATTGGTTATATTCAAAGGATAAAAGACTTCAAAAAATCAAAAGATAAAGATTATGCTTTTAGTAATACATAAAAGATTAGTATTCACTAAGTGTCTACAAATGCCGATGGGCAGTACACCCCAATAGACAGAGAAACCCAAAAGGAAAGTCAGAGTAATGCCTGAGAAAGAAACCTGAAAAGCATTACCGATGAGAAAAACTTCACAATGATGCCTGACGAACAGAAAACCTCGAAGGAGATTCCCGAGGAGAACTGAAGTATTGACCGAAGCTAAAAAAGAGTTAAAACACTGAAAAGAACTAAAGTTCAAAAATGACAAAATACTTAGCTGCAAAGAGCTAAAGAAGGAGCTAACTGGTTTTTAATATTGTTTTCATCGACAAGTTAAAGCTAGAGACAAGTAAAATATTTGAAGTTGTTTTATTCCATTTGTCAAGGAGAAATCTACAAGATAAGACTGAAGTAAAGCTTTAAATCAAGATTGGCTAATATTGTGAATCACGCCAAGAACAAGAAAGTCAAGAAATGAGAAACTTTGAAATAATGTCTATAAAGAGACAAGATAATTCATTATGAACTAGGGGTGAATAGAGAAAGAAGATCTTGAAGAGAAATGGATGAAGGAAGACTTCAATCAGACCTGATCAATCAAGCTAAAGAATAGAGCTAATTATGTGGACATCGAGCAACAGAGAAACACAACATCATCAAGTAGAAAGAAGTGGAGAAAAGGTATTGAAAAGATACATTGATTAGAAAGGTATTATGAGCTTACAATAGATCTGAAAATCTACAAAGTATAGTTGTATGTATGAACAGATCATTTATTTTTTTATTTTAACCATTGGATCAGAAAGACTCTTAACTAAGAAGGACTTAACAGTCCTTTCTATATTGAGACACATCCCAAGGAGTATCAAAAATTTTGGTCATGAAGATAGCATGAGATGCCAGATACCATTTGACAAACTACACTATGTTTGGTCATAAAAGGTAGCATAGAGATGCCTAATATCAAGTGACAAACTATTCTATTTAAATCCTCAAACAAGGCCACACCTAACAATGTGTTTGTAACCTTTAACAGGGTTGGCTCTTCACCGAGCTCACGTTAGAAGAGTGAAAATTTTGGGCTACCGGTCCCAAGTGGTTTTTCCCTTAACACGGTTTCCACATTAAAAACCCATGTGTCAATGTGTTTATGAGTCATTACTTTAGTGTTTTGCATTACACATAACTAATCTGGATTGATCGGTATACACTAAGTTATTTAATGTATTTTGGTAAATGAAAGATTGTTAATCGGTAAACAGTAAGAATAAGGTTTAACAGTGAAATCTAAGCAGTAGTTATTTGTTGAGATTATTTGAAGGAATTGATCTCGTAGGACTGAAGATAACTAGAGGCTTATAATTGTGGTAAAAAGTTTTTGGGTTAAGTTATTGAAATATTTTTGAGGCCACTGATTCACCCCCCCTCTCAGTTATTCTAACATATTATTGGAACACTTGTATACTTTGATTTTTGTATAATAACCAAGAAATATTCATTCATCACATGTAGGATCAAATTTCCCTAGGTCTTTGTCTCTTCTGATGTAACATTTGCTTCCAAAAATTCTAAAATACTTTACTGTAGGAATATCTCCATACCATAACTAAGGGTCTTACCAGTACCTTTCTTGATTTGAACTTGATTCAATGTATAAAATACAATGCTAAAAAATTCTCTCCAATAGACTCATGGTACATTTCCTTTAATCATCATTGTCCTTTCAATGTCTAGGATAGTTATATTTCTTCTTTCTACAATACCATTCGTTTGTGGGGTCTTCGAAGCAGACATTTTCCTCTTTATCCCATGCTCTTCATAAAATGTATTAAATTCACTAGATATAAATTCTCCACCTCGGTCATATCTCACATAATTCATCTTCATACCCAAATGACATTCCTTACACATCACATTAGAAAGCTTCAACAATTTAGGCAAATCTCTCACTACTCTAGTAGTGTTGATCTTCACAATATTATCAAAGTTCACATGACAAAATATTTTGTGCCATAATGAATTATCATCAACTTGAGCAATTAAAAATCTATTCTCTTCATTATTAAATAAAATACATTACCATTGGTATGTGTTCCTAATGCAATCTCAATTTTGGAACTCCCAATGATTTTGCACATTCTATCCTTGAATTGTAGATTATAACCTTTGTCAACTAGCTGTTCAACACTCAAAAGATTATGTCTCAGACCTTCAACATATAAAATATCATAAGTGTTATTCTTACCATCAAGTGTAATGGTACCTCTACCTCTGATAATTTGAGGAGTATTATCACCGAATTTGACAACACCACCATCATACATTTCCAAGTTCACAAATTTTCTTTTATCTCTGGTCAAGTGATGTGAATAATCACTGTTAATAACCCATTCATCTTCATCATCCACATGTGAAACCAAACCTCTCTCCTCAATTTAGAAATGAGGATACTCATCTTTGATATCAATGACCACAATCTCATTTTCACTCTTTTCAGATTCATCACCAGTTACACTTTTGTCAACAACATAATAACACTTCTTCTGATATTTAGGCTTGAATTTCCTAGGCTTATACATAGGTTCTTCATCTAGACATCTCAAAGAAATATGGCCAATATTTTTACATGAAAAATATTTCAAAGGTAACTTTCCTTGATACTTATTATCTCCTTTAGGCAATCTCTTATAAATTAGGGCTTCAAGCTATTCAAGATTTCTTTCTTCTTCCTCTATCTCTTCCCATTCCTTAGCATATGTAGATCCAAAATTTGATGAATTCTCTGCAGTGCCATATCATTTCTTATCCTTAGAAATAATAGCCTTAAATATAAATTCAAATTTAGGAAGTACATCACCAAATTCACTCAATCAGAGGCATATAGCTTACCGACCAATGTGTCTCTTGTTACTATAGTCATGGTCCTGGTCTCTCAATAATAGAAACCTACTGTCTATAAGAAGGGGGAAAGGATCTAAGTAGCTTAGAAACAACTTCTTATTCCTCCAATGTTCCACCAGCACATCTGATTCCAAAAAAAATCTCATTTATCTTCAGTATGTAAGAACTGATGTTTTCATCCTCGCTCATCTTCAATGCTTCATATTTCCCTTTCAAACTCTGCAACTTATATTTCTTCACATATGCATCTCCTTCATGTGAAATCTCTAATTTTATCCATATCTGATATGTAGTCTCTAATGCCATGACATTTATGTATTCATTATCTAACAAGGTGCTCAATAATGCTTCTTTTTCTTTGATGTTATACTCAAATTTCTTTTTCTCATCTGGAGACATAGTAGAAATATCTGCAGGGACTGTAATATTTATTAGTGATCTCCTAGTAATATTATCCTATGCATATCAGGTGTGTAACCATCTAACCCTTCCATATGGAATAGTTAGTGCCTTCAAATCTTGGACTCTCCTTAAAATTTGTCATCTTGGATCTCCTCAAGCAATCAAGATTCCAAAATAGGTCTTAGCTTTGATACCAATCTTTAGGAACAAGGAAACACACACAACTGGGGGGGTGAATCAGTTGTGTCCCAAAACTCAAAATCATAACCAACTTTTAACCTTTTAATCTTAGATATGAACGATGAATATGAAAGAAAGATCTCAACACATAACACCAATATTTGTTTATGTATAAAATTAGTTAAGGGAAAAACCAAGGTGAGGATAAAACCTACAAGATGATGTACTCTATTAAAAGCACTATACCCTATTAGGAGTATTACAAGGGGAATGTACATGCATTCAGGAACACTTCCTAGATCTCACTACTCAAATACAACAAGGGAAACAACCCAAAGGAAGGCTCACTACTTTACAATAATCTCTAATTACAATTCACAATGGAAAACAATCCATAACTCATGAACTGACTGATAACATCTCTGATATGCCAATATAGTTCCAATGAAGTACACAAAATATCTGCCTCAATTGCAGATTCCACTCATACATCTTTGCATACACGATCATATTCCTTCACAGGCACACTTCTCACACATAAGGAGATATTACATCATTACATTTATACAATTCATTAACTTATTCCTTCAATTTCGACCAAGGACCTAAACTACAAACATTTGATCAAATACAACACAAATAATAATGCAATCCAAAATATGTTTGCAGAGACATAGTAAGGATCCAAATCTTCATCCTCAAACATGCTACAATGCCATAAATCATGCCTCAATCCATCACACCATGCTCCACCACCATGTCAGCCAAGAGAAATAAGAACACCAACATTCCATATGAAGATCACCAAATCTGATCACATAAGTCAATGCGATCCAAAAACATGAATAGGAAATGATTTAGAAACATCAAAAAGCAATGTCATACTAACAAACAAATAGTGCCATGTCCTTAGGAAAATCCACCTTATAAGCATTACTTCCATACTTATCTAGTACTTCAAAAGGACCAATTCTTCTCATTTTCAAATTTCTTAGAACTCTTTTCTGAAGTCTATCCTTGTTCAGACGGACGATGACCCAATCACCTACTTCAAATTGTATATCTTTTCTCCTAACATCAAATTTTCATTTAATTTTTTAGTATTCTCAATTAGGGTTCTTCTCACTTTCTTATGCACTTCCTTCATGGATTGTGCAAAGTATTCAGTATGTCCACTTCTTCCCTCCATGTCTCTGAGATCTCTCAACTCATATGCACCCCTAGGATGCATTCCATAGACAATTTTAAATGGACTCTTTCATGTTGTTCTATGCATAGTGTCATTATAAGAAAATTATGCTTGATGAATCACTTGATCCCAAGCCTGCCCATAATCCTTAGTTAAACATCTCAAGAGGTTCCCAAGGGTCATGTTGAGCACCTTTGTCTTCCCATCTATCTGGGGATGGTATGTATATTCAAAGACATATTGGTACCCAATATTTTCCATAGGTTTTTCCAAAAATAACCCATAAATTTTATATCCTTGTCTGATACTATGCTAACTGGTAACCCATGGATCCTAATGAATTCTTTGAAAAAAAAAAGAGATATATGTCTGGCATCATTAGCCACTTTACAAGGAATGAAAGGACTCATCTTACTAAATATGTCTATAACAACATATATACTGTCAAAACTAGTCTTATTTTTGGGAAAACTAACTATGAAATCCATGATACTTCCTAAGTGCTTGGACCAGTGCATACAACTCTAAGTCATAGGATGAGTAATTCTTCTTAGCTTCATTAATATTTTCACTAGAAAATGTCACTAGCCTATTATCTTGACTCAAAACTCCCCCCACTACAATGTTACTATTATCACACTCTATGGTAAAGAGTTTCTCAAAACTAGGAAAGACTAGTATAGGTTGTGTATCTACCTTCTATTTCAGAACTTCAAATCCCTTATCACCTTCCATTTTCAATTGAAACTTAGCTTTCATACCACCCTTAATTGTATCCACTATAGGAGCACAAATTTTACTAAAGTTCCTTATGAATTTTATATAGAATTGAGCCAACCCATGAAAAATCCTAACCTCACTAGCTATCTTGGGAGTAGGCTAGCTTAGTATTTATTTCACCTTTGATGCATCCATCTTCAAATCACCTTTGGATATCACAAAGCCCAAATATACAAGATCCTACTTCATAAACTCGCCTTTCTCCAAATTTATGGTTAGTTGTTCCTCTTGCAACTTTTTAAGTACAATTTATGAATGCTTAAGATGATCCTCTTTAGTTTTGCTAAAAATTAAGATATTATCTAAGTAAACAACTACAAATTTACCAATAAAATATTTGAGTACTTCATTCATGAGTCTCATAAATGTGATAGGAGAATTGGTGAGTCCAAATGGCATGACAAGACATTCATAGAGGAATTTAGTGGTTTTGAATGTTTTCTTTCACTCATCTCCCTCCTTTATTCTTATCTAGTGATAGCCACTCTTAAGGTCTATCTTAGTGGAGTATTGTCTAACCCCTAAAAAATCCATAAGGTCTTCAATTCTGGGTATAGGGAACCTATACCTGATTTTAATTCTATTTATGGACTTGGAGTCTGTACATAATCTCCATGTTCCTCCTTTCTTGGGTGCTAGCACTATTGGAGCTGCACATGGGCTAATACTCTTCTTTATCAGTCTATTGTCAAGAAGTTCTTGCACTTTTTTAGCCACTTCTTTGTTCTTCTCAGGAGTCATCTTGTATGGAGCTTTCTTAGGAAAATAATTCCCTATAATGAGGTCTATTTGATGAATTATTTCTCTTTGTGGTGGTAAAGTAGTAGGGTTTCCATCACTGATAATGTCCTTCAACTGATTCAACAAAGTTTGTACCTCTACAGGTATGTCCACTATCTTATCTTTCTTCTCTTTTTTTGGTTGCACAATCACTACAAAACCAACTCCTTCTCTCTTTTTAAGAGTGTTCAATAACTCCTTTTCACAAACTAATAGCACATTAGGACCTTTAGTCTTACCCTCTTCTCTTTCTTCTATTGATTGTATCTTGTAGGTGACTCCATCTTTTTGGAAAGAGTATGAATTATTTTCTCCATGATGGACTACTTTCCTGTCAAGGCCTACCTAATAGTAGGTGGCATGCATTCATTGGCAAGATGTTACAAAAAATATTTTCTTTGTAGTCTCCTATGGTGAACTCCACCCAAGTCTTCTTATTTACCAAAAGACATTGACCTTTTTTAAGCCAAGTAACCTTATAAGGATTACTATGTGTAATTCTCTGCAACTCCAACTTGCTTACTGCCTCCTTTGATACTATATTATTTGTGGACTCTTAATCCACAACAACCTTGCACACTTTACCCAACATTTTACAATTTATCCTAAATAAGGATCTCCTTTGACTTGGCTCCTTCACTGGTTCTTTTATCAAAACCCTTCTAATCATGAGGTTCTCAAACCTCTGAGTTTAAGCTTGCCTCTAGCAATTTAAAACTTGTAGTGTCTTTTTTCACATAATCAATTCTCCTATCCCATCCTTGGGATGAAGAATATTTCTTGGGGCATCTATAGGTAGGGTTCTTATGTAGAACCTAAGATCTAATTGTTACTGAGAGTCAGCCTGAATCTGCCTCAAAGTCTCTAAATGGACTTTATAGGGTATTACCAAACCCTAGCTTGAGGAAGTCACTAATATATTCACCTCACATGCTCTATACTTGGTTCTCACCATTAAGCTACTATCTCATGCTATAGAATTTATTAGGATAGATTCATTCTCCAAGATAAACTGACTTATTCATCCTGAAAAACCAAACTGAACATATTACACAAACAACACATAACAAGTTATAGAAGATAGTTCCAAATACTCTATGCATTTCTAACTGAAACCTATTACATGTACAATACTCTACAATCTTTCATCCTCTCTATCTATCAATTAAAAACTTCTAACTATATAGCTATATCCCTCAAAATATCTCGCCAACAACTTCATCAACGTTGCACAGAAGGCATGGGCAATCCATAAATGACCCTCCCATCACTGGAGAGGTGTCCTTGTCCATCAAAGACAAAAAAGACATGTTGAGAGCCATTGTAGTTGACCTAGTTGGTCAAAAATGTCACATCTTGTGTTTCTTGGGCTATTAACTGACATAACCGAGCAACAAACTGCCATTATCGAGAACCAGTCCCAAGCGTCAAAACAAACTTTGCCTTCAATACTTGAGCATCAGTCAACAAACTCAAAATCTGCAAGCAACCCTGAGAAACATCACCAAGCAACATCCACGAGCACCAAGTGTAACCTGAGAGACATTACCGATCGATGTTCTCAAGAACTTCGCACAGGATACCCGAGCAACCTAGTGTAACCCACGCAAGATTCCCAAGTAGCATTCCTGAGCAACAGAGTTGCCCAAGCACCAGTATAACTCAGTGCCATTTCACCAATTTTGGTTGCTAGAGCCTTGTTGGATTTTTAGAGGTTTATAAGCTACCTCAACACACACTTAAACTAAAAACAAGCTATAAATCAACTATGGTGTCTGTTCACTGATTGATCTCGGTCATTACAAGAATGGTGGAACAAAACACCTTACAAAATTAAAATGCTTCTAACCTAGGTGCTCCTTCACCATACTCCCCAAACAAAAATAAATCAACTTCCAGGTGATTAGAGTAAGTTAGGACTGATGCCTAACTTCTTGAAATCGGCTTCTTGCACCCATGTAGCCTCTAAAGCAGCTTGCCCTTTCCATTTGACCATATGTTCCATGTAGGTCTGATTTCTAGTCTGTTTGGAAACTCTTGAATTCATAATCTTCTTTGCCTTCAGTTTTGGTGTAACAGGAAGTTTTAGTGCTTTGAGATCCTTAGTATCTGCTATGAGATCAGAATCTCCTTCTAGATTTGGTCCTTTATAGGATACCAATCTCCTTCTAGATTTGGTCCTTTATAGGATACCAAATCTGCCACATTGAAAACATGAGATAATCCTATGTCTTCCAGAATTTCACAGGGGCCTATCTTCCTCATCTGAAGTTTACTCAGAACTCCTTTTTATAACCTTGCTTTGTTTAGGTGCACCATGACAAAATCACCAATTTGAAATTGAATATCTAGTTTCCTTGCATCTATCTTATGCTTGATTTGAGTTGTATTCTCTACTAATGCTTTCTTTATTGAATCATGAACATCTTTCATGGATTGAGAAAAATCTTCAGCACATCCACTCCTCTTTGCATTGTGTATACACTAAAAAATAGCTTCACAAATTAATTAATTAAATATTTATTATTTAATTAATATTGACTTGATGAATTAATTAAATATTTATTATTTAATTATAATTTATTTCTTCTATTTATTAAGTAAATTATTCAATTTATTTGATACATTCACTATAGTATATTCTTCTTATCCTAAGTCTTCTAAATTAGTCTCATTAAAGTGATTAATTACACAGTCACTAAATATGACTAAATATCCTAGTCCGCCTCATAGACCTAGTCACTTGACACATCACCTTGGATAAAATAATTAATTATTATTAATTATTAATAAATAATTATCCTCACCCACACATGTCCTATTCCTAAGGGATATGTGGCCTCATAAGACTTGGTCTCATGACCACATGTCTTCCCCTACACTAAGTCAAGAAGCAATCCCTATTCCTAAGGAGCTTCTCAAGCCACCTCAAAGAGTCCAAGGTGACTCGTGGGACACTTGTACCAAGAGTCCTCATGAGGAAAAATTCCTTCCTCCTTTCTCTCAATGGTCTTTGTGAGACACTTGACATGTGTATTTCCCTTCCACCTTCTTCTCCTCTATGTCAATGTAGGAGGAACATCCTCCCTATTCTTCCTCTCAAATTCCAACTACATCCCCCTTTCTCTCAACCTCTTCAACCAAGTCAATATCAGCCCAAGGATCTTCCACCTTTCAATCTCCACCCTAGGATTGTGCCACCTAGACTTGAGTCCTCCAAAAATATATAAAAGGAGCCTCATTCTCCCTTTGTGAGTTAATAGCTAATAGAATAGAGAATAGGTAATAGGCAATAGTAACTTTCAAGAATTCAAGCACTATAGAGATCAAGTAATCAAGCATCCAAGCATTTAGTCAAGCAATTGAAGTCATTTTCATACCATTTCATTATACATTAGTTGCATAATCAAGCTCTAGACCATTTTGCATATAAATCCACTCAATCTCCACACCTTGGTGACATCTTGGGCAAGGAGCTTCAATTGGAAATCTGAGAGCTCAACACATCCAAGAAATCAAGGCAAGGAGGACAATGGAGACAAGCTACAATGGGTAAGTGAAGGTAAACTTGTTTTTAGTTTCATTTGATCATTTGTAATCTTCATTGTGTTGCATTTAGATAGATTTATTAGCTTTACAATAGTAGTATTTAATTTATATCTGTAGATATCTAATTTTCATACACATTGCTTACAAGATCCTTGAGTTCACATATACCCCTGGGATGAATCCCATGCACTATTTCAAAAGGGCTCTTTCCAGTGGATCTATTGAGTGTGTTATTGTATGAAAATTATGGTTGAGAAAGTAACTGATATCATGATTGTCCATACTCTTTCGTGAGGCATCTCAAAATATTTCATAAGCTTTGGTTTGACACTTCAGTTTGACCATCAGTCTATGGATGATATGCTGAGCTAAAGGAAAGATTAGTACAAAGCTTCTGCCATAAGGTTTTCCAAAAATGACTCATGCACTTAGAGTCTATCTGATATAATACTCAAAGGTAATCCATGTATCCTTGCTGCCTCTCTAAAGAACATACTTTCTATGTAACATGCATCATGTGTGGTCTTGCATGGCACAAAGTGAGTCATTTTGCTAAACCTATCAATAATCACAAAGATGTTATCAATTTCCTGCTTGGTCTTCGGTAATCCAACTACAAAATCCATACTAAGGCATTCCCATGGCCTATTTGGGATAGGAAAGGGGTGATACAATCCTACATTGGATGAAGTCCCTTTTTCCTTTTGAAAAACCATACAATTTGTTACATACCTTTGGACACCTCGATTCATTATTGGCCAATAGTAATACCTCTTAACCAACTCTAGAGTTTTATTCAACCCAAAATGTATACTTAAGGAACCATTATGCTTTTCATGTAATAGGTTCTCCCTCATGGAACCTCTTGGTACACAGAGTTTTCCTCCTTTAAATAGAAGACATTCTTGAAGACTATACTCTGAATACTCACTATGAAAACAATTTTGATAATCTTGACATACCTTGTATTCTACTGCAAAGTCTTCATCTGTTGGATACAGATCCTTGAAGATTTTAATGCCAATGCTCCTTAGCTGAACTTCTTGCACTGTGAGTAATCTTCTACTCAACGCATCTGCTACTTTATTCTATACTCCCTTATTGTGCTTTATGGTGAAGGTATAGGATTGTATATACTCCACCCATTTCATGTGCTTATGGCTTAGTTTATCTTGTGAACTCAGGAAACTTAAAGCCTGATTATCAGTAAAGACTACAAATTATTTGGCAAGGAGATAATGTCTCCATTTCTTTAGTGCCTGCACTAATGCATATAATTACAAATCATATGAGGAATAATTCCTCTTTGCATCACTGAACTTCTTGTTGGAAATAATGGGAAGTGTGTACTAAGAGGGGAGGGGTGAATCAATACCTCTATAACTTTTATCTCTTTTTAACCTTTATCCATTGTGTAATCAGTTGTATAACCAACCATCTGCTTTATACCTTCTGTGTGTAAGATATATCATTTCTTTAACTTAATAAAACATGTTAAAATTCATAGAAACATTCATGAAAGTAATTGAATCATAACACAAGATATGGTAACGCAGAAAACCCCTATTAGAAGGTAAAAACTGCGGTGGGGATGACACCCATAAAAACTTCACTATTTTTTGTATAGTTGGAAAATGGAAGCACTTCCATCATAGACTAGTTTATCCTTCCAAGTAAGTGGTTTGGGGTCATGTTAAGCGCATTGAGTGGGTCTCTGACTTGGATCTGATTTTTTCCCCATATTCTGCCCCATTTCCCACTTTTTCTAGCCCATTTCTGACACTCCAAACTGCAAACTAGGACATTAACCTTAGGGTCAAAGTAAACCTTTTTGGGTCAAGGTAAAACTCAACCTTGACCTAGGTCATAATCAACCTTTTTCTAATCTATGGTCCAAATTCCAAATTTCCAAGGTTTCTAGATGTCGGTCTTTAGAAAGAGTTAATTCCCGCTTTCGAGTCGATTGTTTCGGTCTTCAGAGAAAAAAGTCTTAAATTATATTTAATATAGGTCCTCTTCTAAGGGTATAGGTCCAATTGGAATTTAATTATCCTATGTAGGCCTCTCTAGAAGATTGTGCCCTAGATTCATATATAAGGAAGCTTTCTCCTCTCATTTTCTCTAACCATCATCTAAGTGAAATTCAAGCAAGCTAAGGAGCAAGGTTTGAAGAAAGCCAAATAGTCATTGAAGCATTCATCCATTCTCAAACATTCAAGCATTCAAGCACTTCTCAAGCACTCAATTCATCAAAAAGATCCATTGGTGAACATTGAAGGATTCAAGCTCCATGGAGCCCTCTTGTTGAAGATTTCTCCATCCACATTCCTCCAAGCCTCTTCCTATTCAAAGATCCATTCAAGATTGGTTTTGAAGATCTACAAGAAATTGATTTGAGACATCCTACATTCTACATTCATTTGGTGTATAGATACTTGTGGACCCATGGATTTGAATCCACCACAAGGGCTTCTACGAGAAAGGGGAATTTGTTCATTTACTTTGTTTTACTTATGCAATTTCAATTATACTTTGAGGTTAATTGCAAAATCAGGGTTTGACCAAGGCAAACCCCTCCCCCCCCAACAAAAAAATCCATTTTCTTGCAGGTACAGGTTCAGAACATCAGATTGGAGTGCAGATTCAGATAACCTTTTTGACAAACTTTTGAGATCCAAAAATATATTTTTAGTCGGAGACTTTTGAGGTTGATTTTTCCCTAGGTCAGAATTAGAGAATTCTAGGTCAATGGTGACATTGAATTTAGGGTCAAAATATGAACTGTGTCTGAACGGAAAAAGATTTCTGGGTTTTTTTTTTCTCTATGTTTCAATTCTAGATCCGGTCTCAAATTTTCTAGAAACTCAGTGCAGACCACCAAAAAAATAATTCTTCAGATCTATAAAATTTTAAGGTTAGTACTTCCCTCCTATTCATTTCAATCTTTCTAAACCTATCACACATTCTTTCCTATAAAAGGGAATTTAAGAGCTTCCTCTTTACTCTTATTTCCAAATAATTGATTCATTTATGCATTGATCCTTCCTTTGGGGTTAATCAATTTCTATCCTTCATTTGAATATCTAAGGATAAAAGGGGAACATCTTATTTACCCCCACAATCTTAAATGTAACATTTTTATATCTTACATTTTGGTGAACCCGCGATAGACAACTCTTTCTTTTTGGTGTTATATTTACATTTTTATGTTAGATATTGCATGCATATTAAATTAGCTTTCTTTTATGATCTTGCATTTACATTTAAAAAAAATAAAAATAAAAATCTTGTGTTTCCTAAATTAGCTCATTTGTATTGCATTGGTGTATGAGCTTTACCACTTCTATTCCTACTTATATTATCCCGATTAGAAGAATTCGTAGACTTATGGGTTCCTTTGATCTTGAGTCTTCCTCTCCTTTCCTAAGGATCCCGGATGACAATTTGACCACTCATGATTCTAATCCTTCTATGGAGCATAACTCTTCTCACTCATCTCGGGTAAAAGCATAAAGTTGTGTCACGTTTTAGGACCACTTATCAGCACATCTAAATTTGAGTATTTCTAAATAAAAATTAATTTTTGTTAAACATATGGTCTAGTTAGATTCATTCTAGCTAAGCTATATAAGTGGTTAAACTTTTCCAATTAGAAATGTCTATTAAATGCATGTTGTATACCAATTACCAAAGAAATAAAATTATTTCAAATAATCAATGTTTCAATAACCCTACTCTTTTTAATGGTATTTTTAAAAAATATTTAAAATACCTTTTTGTAGAGCTTAGAGTCAAGATTATTTTCATATAAAGTTTATAGTATTTTTATTAGATCTAATATATTATAATTTCAAAACACAGCAAGTAGGTATTTTAACATTCGAGAAGATGTTGCTTCAAATAAATTAAAAAATAGTAAATCATATCCAAAAAATTTAAAATTTATATTTAACACTATAGGAGAGAGTCCTCTTCAAGAATATGTAATTTTTTTTTGAATGGTGTAGATTTGATAGGAGAAATTTGGTGGGAGATGAAAACTGTTGATTTCAGATAAGTTCAACTTTGAGCAGTTATAACGGAGAAAATATACATTGAAAGCCAATCTTTATTATTTTTTTCACTAGATATACATTTTATCTATAACATATTTTGAAATCAGAGGAAAAATAGATTATTTGCATATATTTGTTTGGTGGGAACTAGACCCCAGATTTTCAACAGTTTTCAGCAATTGAAAAATAGACTTCAAAAATTAAAAAACTATGCCAATTCTTGTTAAAAAAAAATTAAAAAATTATAGCCATAAACTTCATCCCTTTTTACACATTTCATCATTTTACATCATCCTCAAATTCTAAAAAAAATGCCACTTTTTATGTCATTAAAGTTGAACAATTTGCATGTTGTGGTCCTTTTCCTTTATAAAAGTGTGACACATGTTTGTACTTTTACCCTCTCATGATGAGGATGATGCTTTAAGAGTTCCTCGTGAACAAGTGCAAAAACTTTCAACAGAACTTGATAAAATAGGAAATTGGCTTATTCAAGAAAACCATAATCAAGATTCCATCCAAGCTATAGAGGCTCTTAAGAAATTCCTTCATGATAGTGATGAAGGTATTAATCTCTCATGTGATATCACTCATATTGTGCATTTTAATGTTAAACCTTTAGCTCAAGAGGCTCATTATCTAGGATTCACTCCTCTTGTCACTAGTGAGGGACCTTCTTCTGTTCATTTATCTAGCATTCCTACTTATACTTCTCCTTTGATGACTATATCTCTCCCAATTTCATCTATTCCTGTGAGTGTTCCACTGGTATCTCTACCTACCTCACAACCTTCATATCATAGTGTGCCTTTACTTATTCCAATCCCCTTCCAGCTATGGTTCCAAGTGTTCCACTGATTGTGTCTTCCATTCCTGCCACTTCATACACTTTTCCTAGTGTTCCTAATATTTATATACCACCTATTTATTCTAATGATTCCACAATTATTTGTTTGGGTCAAACTATGTCATCTTTAAAACAACAACTTGCATCCTTAACCCAATCCAAGTTTAGCATTCCTACATGTGACATGGGTAGTCCTTTATCCTTAAACATTATTCATGCTACTATCCCTCAGCAAGCTGATATGCCTCATCTTGAGAATTACAATGGTAAAGGCGATCATGTTACCCATGTTAAAACATTTCAAATCCTTTTTAGTGATTATGATCATGACCATAGGATTTTAGCTAAGTTTTTTGCTAGGAATTTTTGTGATAAGGCCTTGCAATGATATTGTTCTTTACCTCCTTATTCTATTGATTCTTTTCCTAAACTTGCTAATACCTTCATTCAACAATTTCAAAATAACATTGGTCCGCAAGTGTCCTTAACTTATTTAATGCATTGTAAACAAAACATTAAGGAAAAATTGACTAATTTTATTGGTAGATTTAAGCATTTGTATGCTCAGATTTCTTATCATGTTCCTAATATTGATATTCAACATATGTTTATTTCAAATTTACAAAAGGATATTAGAGATAAGATTCTGCTTACTGAATTTACTTCTTTTCAACAACTTTGTGCAACACTTCATCATTATCAATTACAAGTGAGTCAATTTGAGAGAAACACTCCAATGGATCATATTCCAGTTGATAAGAGTGATGCTACTCCTAATCCTAATAAGTTTCAGAAACCTAACAACTATGTCAAGATCAATAAATAGATGAATTTGGTTGTTGATCAAGTTGTTGTTGCATCCAACAATGCCACTTCTGCACCCACTGCTTTCTGTGTGAATCATATGTTTACTCCTCTCTCTGAATATTTACATTGTATTATGAGTAGGTTGTTAAGTGCTAATATTATTACCTTGCCTCCTAATCAACCTCTTCTCCCTACCATGATAGCATCAACATCCTTTGATTCTAAAGCTTTTTGCCAATACCATCGCCAGAATGGCCATGATACTGAAAAATGTTATTATCTAAATCATAAGGTTCAAGACTTAATTGATTCTAATTATTTACCTGTTGATAATTTTGATGGTAATGGGAAAAAAATTGTCTCTCCTCCTAATCAAAACCTTCAAATCTATACAAATCCTTTACCTACACATGATACTAATACCATCGCTCAACCATATTCTATGAATATTGTTTATGATTTAAAGATGGATGATCTTAATCAAATTATTAATCATGTGGAGTACACTGTTTCATCTCAACCTACTGTTCAAGATCCTTCACCTCCACTTCAACTTCAAGTTCCACCTAAACCTCAAAAACAAACTAAGGATAAACGACCTCGGGAGCTCTCAATTACCTTTGATGATTCTGAGACTATTAAGCCTCCTGATGGTCCCCTTTATATTTATGCTAGGATTTCTAAGATACCTACTTGTGGTTGTCTTGTTGATCCCACATCATTAATACATGTCATTACTGAGGAAAACTTTTTTATGAAAAACCTACAAAGTGATTGTTATGATACATCTTATGCTTGGATCCAAACTTGTAATGGTTTTCTCTATCCTGCACTTGGTTCTATTAACTTTCCTATTGGACTTTGCGGAAAAGGTTTAGATACTACCTTCATTGTCGTCCCTACTTCTGATCAATTTCAAGTCAAATTTGGTTTTCCTTGGATAACTGCTATGCATGCTATTGCTTCTCCTATTCATAAATGCCTTAAGTTCATTCATAATGGAGAAGTGAAAATAATTAATCATATTTTGTATCAACCTTCTAGGCCTAGAGATTATGCTACTCTTGATTTCTTTTGGCCTTCATTACCTAATTCATGTCCTCCTCACCCTGAAAACCTTTTTCATTCATGTCAAGCCTATAAACATCGCAAGATTGTTGAGTTAAGCATACCTCAGATAGATCTTAACCGTGGTCTTTTGCCCACTCCTTCCATACCTCCTTTATCCATTACAAATAGCTTTATTACTCAACCTCCCAGTGTCGCTTCTCATCCTATTGTGAATCCTACCAACCCTCCTATAGAACATGTGAAGGAACCAGTTGTTATTCCTCCTAGTTCTCAACATGTGTCAAACAAAGAAAAGTGCAATAAATCTACCAATGAACGTCGTAAGAAGTGTAGAGATAATGCTAGGGCCCGTGATTCTATTCTTCAAAATTATTTACCTTCTTTTGACCAACCTATGGCTTATGTGTTGGAAGAAGTTAATGTTCATAATGATGTTAAGATGAATGAGTATGATGATCCTATTCACATCTTAGATCCTATTTTAATTAATCTTGATGAGGAGGATACTCTTTATGATCCTATTGATCCTTGTGATGAATATGTGACCATCGATCTTGACACTGATTTACCTCATATGCTTTCAACTCAATTGATAATTACACCTAGTATTGAGCAACGTGATTCTCAAGAGGATCCTTGTTTGGAACTGGCTATTATTCCTACTATATTGGATATAGTCCCTCTTGCAAGTTTCCCACCTTCCCTAAATGATATAAACTGAGATGGGGAGGGTAGGCGATGTGCCTGATTGGCTTATCTTTCATGGTAGTGCTTTTTGTGTTTGCATGTTGTATTGTACTTCTCCCGTAATTTGTTTGCTAAATGTTTGTTAAACTCTTTTATATGACCCTAGTTACTTTGTTGGTGCAAGGTGATAGAGGAATCAAACCTGTTGTATAATTTCTCTATATGTATCTTTACTCTTCTATATGTTGTTTTCATGTTATGGTGTACTTGTGCTATTATTTGTAAATGTTTTCCTTGTGTAGTCCACTTGGATCTGCGACATGGTAGCACTAATTATTTTTGGTCTCCATGTTGTGGTCTGAAAAGATGCTTCTTTGTAACTCTTTAGTTTCCTTTCCTCCATTGTGATTGTAGTTCTACTTTCTTCGGGGAATGATGTCAATTCATTCGCAATAATATCATATCTTTATATACATATTATCTTATGATCATACTGACCCCATAGTAGGTTGATCCCTTTTTTGTTCTTTGTATGTTTATGTGTTATTTCCCTTGATTTATCTTTGTTTGGGGGCATCTCGTAGTGGAAATGTAATCAATAGAGTTTTTTATGTTTTTGTTAAAGCCATTACTCATGTTCAAGTGTTAGCAATGAATTTAACTTGGGGGAATACACTCTACTCACTTTTTTCACACACACATGTTCAAAATATTTTCAAAACTTAAAACTTTTTCCCTTTATGGATTAATCCTTCAAGCATGGATTTTTACTTTATAGGATCTCTTGATCCCTCTAGTTTAAATTTATATGGATCTCTTGATCCCTCCAGTTTCAATTTAGAATGTTTTGATCCCTTAAGGTTGGAAGGTGTCCTTAAGAATGGATCTCCCTGATGGGTTGACTAGTGAGTAGCCACATTCACTAGGTGGTTCAACTCCATCTTTCTAGTTGCACTGTTTCCTTGTGTGGTTCACAATGGGACATAATTTCTTATTAAGGAATCTATGGTTAGAAAAGGTAAGATTAAAATTTACTCTAAGGAAAATGTTGGATCTTCAAATTCAAATTCCAACAACAACAATAATGACAAGTCCAAATTTTGGAACAAAAACAAGAACATTGTCAATGATGGGACTGTGGACAATCGACTTGATAAACCAACACAACATATTTTTAATCTCACAAGAATCCAATGCTACTCAGACTACTCATATCAATCAAAGTGAAAATTAGAATACCAACAACAATTCATCAAGATTACCCTTTATGCCACGTAGAAGAACTTTTACTCTGTTAGGGATTTTTCTTGTATGAACCAAAATTGCTTGAAATGTCTATTTGAAAACTGTACCTTCTAATGCTGATTCAGAGATAAGAAAAGCCTAATTGATAAGGACTAGATAAGGTCCTTCTTCATTTTTGAGCTCCACAAATACTCAGGCAGGTTTTACCTCTTAAGATTACTGTTTACACAGTATTTGTTGATGTGGACACTGATTAGCTATGTATCTTTATTGGACCAACTTATGAATTATCTTGCAAATGACCAAGCATAACCATAAACAAGATATTACCATACAAACCATAGTTATAAGCATAACAATAACCAATGATACAAGGATTCTCATCCTTCTTTCTTTTCTTTATAGGAGGGACAACCTAAAGGATTCACTCTTCAAGGAATCAACAATATGGACAGTGTCTTGCTAACAGAGGTCCTTAACAAGTTTAGTTTGTTTGTTCTTAATAATAGAGTATTTTAATTGATTTGGTTTTGATAACTTGGAATATCTCAGACATAGATAGATTATCAGACTGCTTTCTGAACCAGTGCCTATCCTTGGGCTACAGAGTCAAATATAAGCTAAGATATCATATAAATAAAACATAGTAAACTGCCTTACAGTTCACATGCAACTCAGATAAATTGCCTTACAAGTTATCCTGTCACCTCAAATCTATTGTATCAAATCTTT
>MU227026.1:5317440-5329824 GCA_018584345.1 Thuja plicata
CTTGCAGGTCTAAAACCATCATCAAGATGCCAGAACTGATTCTTTCTGCATCTCCATCAATCCCTAGCACTCTACATAGGGCATATGCATTATATTTGATGTAGAAGTGTAGGTCTTTATAATAATAGGGATAGGGCTCAACCATATGACCTAAATAATTCTTCAGTTCTTTCAACATATGCTTCTGCAACAAGCCTTTTCCAATAACAGGCTTAGAACTGTATCTCTTTTCCTGCCTTGTCATGTTAATTTTGGTTGACATGGTGCTGAATAAGCCAAAGGCTTGCATAAATGAATTTCTGTTCAAAATCAGTAGGGCAGTGCCATCATCCCTCTTAATGGTCTTTGTAAGGGCATCATAGTGATTTGCTAGGTCAAGAAATAGGTCAACTTCTAAGAAAACATCAGGAACTAATAACCTAGCCAAACCACATGTCCAAGGGTTTGAAATAGGGATGGGCTTATCTGAATTCTTATAAAAGTATGTGAAAAGAGAGCAACCTGTTGTGCCCGGGGTCATAGCATCTCGAATGTTTTTGTAGTCATCCAGGAGGACACTAGCATCGGCCTTCTTATTTTGTGTTGAACCTGGCAGAAGATGGAGAAAGTCATCAGAGTAACTTGGCTTTCCTTTCTGTTCCTCTCCACTGCCTCCACTTGTTGAAGCAACGCTCACAGCTTTGCTCATATCTGCAACACCTTGAATCTTCTTTTCTCTGACTGATATTGAAACAAATCTATCTCCAATATCAGCCGTTTGTTATGTGCACAATCTTCTGCAATTTAAAACTTCTCTGATCACTTTGAACACACTGCAAACTTCTCAAAATAACTCTCTCCTGAAAGTTAGCAACTTGGCTCTGAAAACTTGAAAGCACAGTGAAAGAGAATGAATGCACCATCAACTCCTTATAGCCGTCATTCAGAGTACACAACTCATAATTTAGAGACATCAGTTCTACCATCAATTCGGCATGCTGTGAACTTTGAAAAACCTAGCCGTAGTTGCACGAAGTTGACAGGAAATCAAATATTCAAAAAATAGATCCTCGGAGCAATCATATAATGTTTAAGAAAGCTGACATGCCACCTTATGATTCGTTATGTGTCATACATCTCAGCTACCCTTAATGCACAGTAATCAAAATTTGAGCCTCTAATTGGTTGTCGGGAGATTTACTCTGTCACATCACAAAACTGCCGCCATTTTTTAGATTTTGTAATCAGGCGACCACGCGACTACATTAAGTCTCCTTGTCGCGGGCCTTTTTCTTTAACCATGGTTCCATCTAAAGACTTGGCGACAATGTTTTTTCTTAAACCTGGCCGACTTGAGTGACCATCTAGCGATCACGCGACCCAACAGAAATCAAAGTCGCGAGCAGTTAGCCTTAACTCATCTTTCTTTCCGAGACCTGGCAACTAGCCGTTATCATTAACCTTTTCAGTTATCGCCCTGTCGCTGAATTCTTATACTCATTTTCAAGACCATGCGACAAACTTTAGTTGCCCAGTCAGGAGATTGATTTAACTTTACCTTAACTTGTTACAAGTGCCTTTTCTTTACTCATAGCGACTGCGCGACATGCCCTAATCGCCAAGTCGGGAGGACTTTTTTCCTAGGGCACTTTTTTTTCCAGACATTGCGACCACCGTTGTATCTTCCTCTTCTTTCATCTGACGGCAGTCATTTAATCGCTTAATACTTCTACATGCCCTTAAATATTTCTCAGACTTTGCGACAAAGGGCAAAGCACTTTTAGTCTCGAAGTTGCAGAATCCATTTCTTCTCTCTGGCGGTCACGCAATTACCCACTTGCCTTATGACAGTTGTTGCCCAATCATTGGTTCTCTTGCTGCATAACGGAAAATAGAAACATTTTTCCTACTCTGGCGACATCCCGACTGCACTTTTCTATAAACCACAGATGGTTAGTCACGTAGTCTGAGCTGAAAACTCTTAACCGCCATTCTATTTCGAGACCACGCGACTGAAGGAAAACTTAACCGTGAGCTTTGGCCTGATCTGGCGACAACGCGACATGAAGTAATCACGAAGTCTGAGAAATTTTTTCATAACTGTTGATTTCTCCTGCGATCACCCAACTGAGCAGTGGGTCCCATCTTTTACAAAGCTTATAACATGATATCCTGCGACTACCTGACTAACAAAAATTGGTGAGTCTCGTAACACTGAAGGAATATTCTGATTTATATCGAGACCACGCGACACAAAGAAAAAGAAAAGTCAGGAAGATCTTTGGAATATTCTCTGAGGGTAACACGACGAGGCGACTTGAAATAATACACATGCCTTTAGTGAATGAAAAAGCAACGCTGAAATATAAGGCATGACCTAGGGTTTTAAAATTCATCGTTTAACACTTGGATAACTAGGGTTTTTTCAGGTTTTTGCAAATTTCGACAAGGTTAGACATGAACACCTGAAATTTTACAGAGGGTAGGACAAGGAACTAGGAGAACCAAAAAAAATAGGAAATACAACCAACATACTCCTTTGGGTGAATCTCTTGAATCTGCATTAAGGATGTTGATCACAAAGAAACTCATTGCACTTCCTAAAACTAGAGATTTTGAACCTAGGGTGAAGCCTTCTTGGTGGAATGATAATGATTATTGTGAATTTCATAGAGGGAAAGTTCAAAAAACCAATGATTGTCAAAGACTCAAACATGCGATACAAGACTTGATTGAAAGTGGAGAAATTTGTGTTGATGGACATACCTCAAATGAGTCACATAGGGTTTTTTAAGGTCCACTTCCCAAACATGAGAAAGGAAGTTCTTCCAATGCTAAGGGTGATAATAAAGCCAACTACAATACCACATCCTATCAGTATATAAATCACATTTCTGAATGCCATCCTTCCCAATACTATGTCAATGTGATTTCTATCAAAGAAAAGAGTCAACCAGCTAATGTCACTACTCAAGCCCAATTACTCTTCAAGGTGTCTCATCCAAACCTAGAACCTCTCAGAATAGGTCTGCCTACATTCCAAAGTCCATGCCAAATGTTTCCAATCAATACAATCTTTTGGATCAATTGAAGAAAACACTAGCCCAAATATCTATACTAGAGCTTTTGCGTCTGTCACCTTCTCATAAGGATATTCTTGAGAAATCTCTCCTAGAAACCAATGTTCCTACAAATATAGATCAAGCCCAATTCCAAGCTATGGTGGGAAATTTGACAACTCCACATTAACCACATAATGCTCCACTCCCTATAGAAGGCCTTGTGCAAAATCATAAAATCAAAAGAGTACTAATAGATGGAGGAGTTGGCTTGAATATATGCACTTTAAATCTAGTCCTTGCATTGGAATTTTTTGAAAATGATGTAGATCCAAAGAATAAAATTACAATTAAATCTTATGATGAAGAAGAGAGGTCAGCCAAAGGATCTTTTGTTCTTCCTATCAGAGTTGGTCCTATAGTCAAAGATGTACTTTGTCAAGTCCTTGATATGGATCTAGCATATAAAATTCTTTTGGGGAGGCCTTGGATTCATTCTATGCAAGATGTGCCATCAACTTATCATCAGTGTTTGAAGTTTCCACATAATGGTCAAGAAATAACTATGAAAGGAGATCTGAATCCTTTTCAATATTGTAACACTGTGAAGACAAAACCTAAATCCTTGGTATCCTATAATTGTGTTGGATCTTCTATAACAACACCCATTGATCCAAGTAATGAAGCATCGACCTCTAAATACAATGGAATCAAAATAGACATAAGAGAGAAAAGTATGGGAGAATACACTTTGGGTCAAACTTTATGTATCACAGAGTTGCCCTTATCTCCTAAGTCATATGGATAATCTTTAATTATCAAACAACAATCAAAAGCTCCTTCTACGCTTGTTTATGACACATTTATAAGTGGGGGCACTATATCAAAAGGGGAAGCTGAGCGTAATGCTAATCATTTTCTTAAACATCATAATGATCAAGAAGATGAAAACATGAGTATATATCACCCGATGTATACGGTAAGGGATATAATTTGTTGCAAAAGATGGGATATCAAGGCAGTGGACCTATAGGGTTGCAGAGAGAGGGTGTTATAAAACCAATTCTAAAAAATCCAAATTACCAAAGAGATACCACAGGATTAGGATACAAAGGAAAAGGACCAAAGGAATCTAAAGGTAAAGAAAATATTACACCTTTCTAAAAGAATTCTAAGGCTCCTACATTAGAATTCTAAGAACATGGCATGTATGTAGATCTAGAAAAGAAAAAGATAGCGACATAAATCATTGATAGAATTAGGGATAATGATGATGATGATTCTCATGCTTATGAATGGGATTCATTATCTGACAATACTGAAGAGATAGGAGTTGATGTTGTCCATACCTATAGTAATGATTATCATGAGTGGGAGAGTTCAAGGACAAAACCATCAGGATTAGATTGACATGATCCTACTCTTGGCGATTGTGAGGAAAGTGAGAATTATCTTGTTATAGACAATTCAGATGAGAGTATGGAAATAGACCTTGCCGATACAATCATAAAATTTGATAACTTTTCCATAAATACCAACTCAACCTTTGACATTAACCCAAATAATCCAATACCCCTTATCCACCCCAAGCTTATAGCTTGGGATTCTCCCAATAATCTAGAACTTGATGTTTTCCATAATGATGATTCAATTATCGACTATCTTGGAATCAGATATCATCTACCACCAGGGTATCATAAGGCTAGATTTCCAATATAACTCAATGACATGGCTTATTTTGGAGAGGGTTCCAATCCTTTTAGTTGTAAAAATGTGAAAATAATCAATAGATATAATGGTGAAAACCACTTAGTGGTAGTGTTAGATCCTAAAAAGGTAAAAAGAAAAGACATATTTGAGGGTGTAAACCTCTCTGAGGCACCTGAAGATGGAAGGATTGACACTCTACCCAGTTATATGTATCAAGAACAATTTGCAATACTTATTGAACCAACATTGCCTCTCAACATTGGAACAGAGGAGTCCCCACGTATTCTGAATATAGCAGCATCCTTAACAAAGTCAGAGAAAGAAGCCTTTTCACAAATTTTCAAAGAAAGACAGGTCAATTTTTCCCGATCTTATGTTGATATTCCTGGGCTAGATCCTAATCTTATTATGCATCATTTGTCTATTGCACCTGGAATCAAGCCAGTAAAGCAAAAACTTAGAAAAATGCATCCTCATATTACACTTATGGTCAAAGAAGAATTGAATAAGGCTTGTCCTAAAGATGACTTTCCATTGCCTAACATTTATATTATAGTTGATTTGATAGCTGGGAATGAGATGTTATCCTTAATGGATGATTTTTCTGGCTATAACTAGATCAAGATTGCACTAGAAGACCAGGAAAAGACTGTCTTTACATGTCCTTGGGGCACATATTATTGGAATGTGATGCCTTTTGGGCTCAAAAATGTTGGTGCAACTTATCAGAGAGCTATGACCACCATCTTTCATGACATAATGCATACCATAATGGAAGATTATGTTGATGATATCTTAGCAGAATCTAAGAATAGAGATGATCATTTAAGAGTGTTGGATAGAATTTTCACCCGAATGAAAAAGTACCAGATTAGACTCAATCCAAAGAAATGTGCATTTAGGGTTACATCAGGAAAATTGTTAGGGTATATTGTCTCAGCTAAGGGCATAGAAGTTGATCAAGAAAAAGTTAAGGTGATCATGGAGATGGCTTCACCTATGAATATCAGTCAATTAAGATCTTTAGAAAGATGCCTCCAATTAATCAGAAGGTTTGTTTCTCAATTAGAAGATAGAAGTCATCCTTTTCAACACCTATTACATAAGGACATATTATTCAAATGGGATGATAAGTGTGAAGAAGCCTTCACTAAGATCAAGAAATATTTAGCAAATCCTCCTACTCTTATGTCACCAATTCCAAGAAAACCACTCTTGCTCTATATTTCAGCTATAGAAGTCTTACTCGATGCTCTTTTGGCCCAACAAGATCAAGAAGGAAAAGTGAAGGCTATATATTACATCAGTTGCACCCTTGTGGGATATGAGCTCAATTATATACCAATTGAACGAGTATGTCTAGCAGTGGTCTTTTCTTCACAAAAGTGGCAGCATTACATGTTGTCTCATTCCATCAAGATTATTGCAAAGTTAATCCTTTGAAATACCTTTTGAGCAAGACAACATTAACAAGAAGATTGGCTAAGTGGGTTATGTTTCTTAGTGAATTTGATATTGAGTATGTGGATCAGAAGACCATCAAGGGACAAGTAATTGTAGATCAATTAGCTGAGGCACCACTAACAGATGATCAACCTATACATATAGAACTTCTAGATGCACATATCTTGACATTATCTACAAAAGAATGGAAGTTGTACTTTGATGGATCATATACTCAGCATGGTTCATGAGCTAGAGTGTTATTTGTTACACCACAAGGATATACAATACCAAAGTCTTACAAGTTACTCTTTCCTTGTACAAATAATGTAGCTAAGTATAAATCTTTGATGATTGGATTGAAGATGACTCTACAATGGAAAGTCACTAAATTGAATGTCTATGGAGACTCCCAGTTGATTATCAATCAATTTAATAATGAGTACCAGACCAAAGATGACAAGTTATTACCATATAAGCATATGGTGGATGACTTTAAGTAATATTTTTCAATCATTACCTTTAAGAAAATTCCAAGACATGAAAATAAGGCTACAAATGCTATGGCTACAATTGCTTCTCTATTTTATGCGGAAGATACCAAAGCCTATTTTGAGTTCTTAGTGGAATCTTTGGCTTATCCTACATACGATGATCCTGAGACAAATATCGTATATCATATTATCGGACAAGATTCCCCTACCTATGAAAACATATATTCCTACCTAAAATACAATATCATTCCACCTGACTTATCTAGAAACCAAAAACAAACCCTTTTATGCCAAACCTACCGCTATCTCCTAATATCCGACACCCTATATCGGCGAGGTCTTGACAGTACTCTCTTACGATGTCTTGAACATGAGGAAGCTCAAACTGCCTTACAAGACATACACCAGGGTATTTGTGGAACACATTTGAGTGATCCTTCCTTGTCTAAGAATCTCATGCGTATGGGTTACTACTGGCCTACTATGTCGACAAATTCCTTTCATTTTTCTAGGAAATGCAAGAAATGTCAAATACATGGGAATCTTATTCATGCACCAACACATCAGCTTCATCCTTTTACAACAACATTACCATTTGGTCAGTGGGGACTCTACCTTGTGGGCGCAATTCACCCTCCATCTCCTAATGGCCATAAGTTCATTATAACCAAAACGTAGTATTTTACCAATTGGATTGAAGCCGTTTCATTGATTACTACCACAGGAAAATAGGTTTCCATGTTTATCCTTAATTATATCATTTGCAGATATGGTATCCCTATGCATCTTATTACTGATCATGGGAAGCAATTCCAAAATTAAGGTATGGATGACTTATGTGCTAAATTCCACATAACCCACCATTATTCCAAAATTAAGGTAATGGTCAAGTGGAGGCATCCAATAAAACTATTGTCAAAATCCTTCAAAAGACTGTCAATGACGCTGGCCGTGATTGATATGTCCAATTGAATCCTTCCCTATGGGCTTATCTCACTTCCCTCTCATTGGAGCCACACCATATTCCCTTGTCTATGGACCTAAAGTTGTTCTACCACTCGAGGTCGAGTTACCTTCTCTTCGTGTGTCCCTGAAAGATTTGATTCCAGATGAAGAATATAGAGTTGCACAGCTAACTAAATTAGAATTTCTGGATGAACACCGTCAAAGAGCCTTTGATCACTTGAAATTATATAAGAAGAGGATGTCTCATCAGTATAATAGTAAAGTGAAACCTAGAGACTTTCAGGTGGGAAGAAGGGCAAGTTTGAACCTAACTAGTTAGGTCCTTTTGTGATTACAATAGTTTATGGCTCCAAAGCTTATTAGTTGTCTACGTCTAAGGGAGATCTCTTAGATGAGCCTCTTAACAACATGAACCTCAAAATTTTTTATGCTTTAAATCCCAGTGCAAGGGATATGTTGAAAAATCAAAAAAATAAAAAAATCACAAGAAATTTGCAATAAAAACATGTGGTGAAAACCTAGAAATAAGCACCATTTGTGAAAAGGTATCTCTTCTCTCTATTAGGATTCTTCTATAACATCATCCCATTTGTATATACCCACAATAAAGTGGCTATTCAAGTCATCTTTCACCTTGTAAATATCATAATAAAATTGCCAGTACATGATTATCCTATCCATTATATAAATCCCTAATAAAACCCCGTCATAGATTGGTCTACTATATTGGTCTTAACCCTAGTCCAGTGTGTCTTTCTTCACCCATAGTAAGTCAGTCCATCATCTAGCTGGGGGCATGTCCTTGACCTAGTTTGGGAAGTGGATCTATGATAGTCACAACTCTTAGAGGAAAGAATGGAGTATTTTTCACCAGAAAAGCAAACACAATCAACTATTCTTACACAATGCTATTCTAATCATGATTCATAATCTGTGACCTATCTTTTGACATGTGACTATTTATCTATACATTTGCAACAACATCACATCGACCAAACTGATCAATAAACCTAACACTATCTTTTGGCAAAGAAATGTATATTCATGGCAGGCATGTTAGAATGATTTGTTCTATGATTATGCATTCATATATGGATTTCATTGTTATCATGTTTCCTATGCTATTCCAAGATATCTTTGACATGAGTTTAAAACTCCAAATATGTCATTGATTAGCATAGCCAAGATGGGACATGATATTTTCTTTGATTGTTGTTTGTGGGATATTTTCCAATGAAGTCGAAGGAACAAATAATTGGGGTGTTTGGCGTAAGTGCCTTCATCCATTGAATAAGTATTGACAATATACAAATCATGTTGTTATCCGAATACTATTGACGGTGATATGCCACACATACCTTGACTCCAAAAAATTTCTTTCTGATGGAGGGGGGATATTCCTTGTCTGTTATGCAAACAAAACTCAGGTCATCTTGGTTCAATTATACCTAGATTCTTGTCAATTTTTCTATATAAAACTCCATGCAAGAAGTTCTCAGATCATCCTAGTTTAATTATACTATGATGCTTGCATCTTCTTGCAATATAATGATCTCAATGATGAAAATCAATTTCCAATAGTTATGAAGTTCTAAGATGTTTCGTGAAGTTGTGGAGATACTCATTTCACATATCATTTTGCATTGCATTTAATAAATTTTTGTTGCATACCAATGCTCCTTTTATAGAGTTCCGTAGGATATCTTGCTTAGATCACCTTTTCTCTTTGTCTATTCTTTTATGGTTGTTTAAAATTGAGGACATTCTAGATAACAAAAATATAGCTTTGTCATGGTTCATTATGTATATGTCCTTAGTTTTTCTTTGTTAGGATTGTTCATTTGTATATAACCATTTATATTTGCATGCATCTTTTGATCATCTCATTTTATCATAGTTGTCATTTCATCACATTATAGGTCATTATATTACTACCATCATTATACCTTTCATTTTATATCATTATAACATATCATTTTTGTTTTCTCATTAAGTTCATTATAATTTTCATTATCATTTGTTTTGATCATTGTTATCCATCCATCTATTTAAAATTCATTCATATACCATTAGTAATTATATGATCAATCATAACCATTTTTCATCCATATAGAGATAAATTGTTACATTACTAGTCATAAAGTAAATGTATATCAAATTCATTCATCACATCCTGCATATGTCAGTATCCACACACACACACACACATACACATATATATATCATCATCATCATAAGCAATGCATCATATAGAAATTCCATCATCAAGAGTCCATAAAACATAAATAACATGTTCAAATGTCCAATGATATCTCATAAACTAACCATGTGTCCATAAGTGTCCATCAAGTCTATAATGATAATACAATAATGATAAATGAAGCCATAAATACAAAGTGTATATCAAAAATCTAAGATCCACTGCCTCCAGACTCTGTCTGTCGATATCTACGTGGTGCAATAGAAGTCCCTACCGCTAATGGACCATCTGCCTCTCTATGATATAGGGAGTCTTCCCTAGCAACCATTGAGACTCAAAGAAGTATCTGAGCTGACTCTCATCCTCCCATAGCTCACACCCCAAGTAGGGTCTCCAGATCACAAAATAAACAATATCAAAAGTATATCTCTAAAACTCCAATCATCCCAGCTTACACTGTGACTAGATCGATGCATAAAGAAATATGTATGGCTACCCAGCACCTCAAAATCTAAGAGTTGTGGGCCGTGTGATTTCTCTATGCTCCCATACCCATACAAGAAGCATTGTGACACTAGCTGATAGAGATTCCGCCCTCTGGTATACCACCTGATGTAGATCATGATAAAGATGCGCTAACAAGCACACCCCCAAGCAAACTGGGTCCCCTCGTCCATCGTCCTCTGTAGTGCCTAACCCTATCTAACTGCGAAGCCATGTGACCATCGATCTAGGAAGACATATCCTCTAATTTATCCAGCCAAAACAATCAGTAGTGTCTAATATAACTCTACCATATCCTCCTAGTTGATCTCTATCTCATCAATATCATCATCATGAAATACTACTCTACACTTAGTTAAACAACTGTGTCGATCATACTGCACCAACTCTCATGTGATGGGTCGTCGTAGGATGTGATAAACATCCTCAAGTGTCACTTTCATCTCTCCTATTGGGAGATGAAATGTACTTGTCTCTGAGTGCCATCTCTCAGCAAGTGCGATCAGCATGCCTAGGTTTTCCTGAATCTTAGGCGTGTAAATCACATGGTACAGTCCCATCGCCCCGATCAGTACTTTGTCAGTCTCTGAAAATGCTAATCTCAGACTCTACATTATAGGATACCTCTCTCGTGACATCAAGACATCAATAATATCCTCCTATCATCGACAATCACCAAATCAAACCATTAGGTTTTGATCAAACTGATCTATCTATCTATCCTATCTATCAAATTGAGCACATGTTTATCACATGTATCAATAGATAATTCTATCAATTATCTACAAACAAGATGATTTACTAGTGACCATGCTACAATGTTTCTTATCTTGACACAAATCGATCAAAATACAATGCCGACAAGATCATATCAGCTTATTGATATCAAGTTTGACCTAATTGACTTGTCAATTTATTGACATTCTATCATTTGCAATAAATGTGCAGCACAAAAAAATTCTTGTGTAGAATCCCTTTTCATTTGTGTAGATCTAACAGATGCACAAAATTACAACACAAATGCGCTGCATCAGAATTCAAATCCCACGCATGTGCAGGATCCCCAACTGTATGCGTAGTTTTTGCACAAACATGGCCAGTTGTTACGCATTTGTTTTTCACCTAGAAATAAAACAAATTTCCTATCCTAACCTATGGTTGAATCTACCATAAAAATGCTAAAATCATATCAAAGAATGCACAAATGAATCAAATTGACGAAGCAGGATAAATCACCTACTAACTCTCCAGAATCTGGCGGCCTCTGGAAGCGTCTGACTCTCTCAAAGTAGTGATCTGACAGTGGGAATGACATCTTCTCAGCTATGCTCTTCTCTCTCTCCAATCTCCAATCTCCAATCTCCAATCTCCAAATGATAAGTGTGGACAATGATCCTATAGTGGACCCTTTGGTCCTATATATAGCCTATAGACCCATTTTTCTTGATGTGTGGACCCTACCCATCAAAATCATTCTGGTTCACCCCATTTTCACTCACATTTATTACGCTTCTTTTCGTGAGATTGATTGAAAAAAAAAAACACAATCATAAATTTTGTCAATAAATATCTCGAGGGGGCATGCATAGGTTGCTTTCATCAATATTGTCTGGGGCAGGGGAAAAAAGCTGGATTTTTCTTTGAAACAATGTGACCAACACATTATTTCAAAGAGGGGCAAAATGTATACAATAAAAAATGGCTTCACTAATTAATTAATTAAATATTTATTATTTAATTAATATTGACTTGGTTTATTAATTACATATTTATTATTTAATTAATATTTATTTCTTCTATTCATTAAGTAAATTATTCAATTTATTTGATACATTCACTATAGTCTATTCTTCTTATCCCAAGTCTTCTAAATTAGTCTCATTAAAGTGATTAATTACACAGTCACTAAATATGACTAAATCTCCTAGTCCACCTCATAGACCTAGTCACTTGACACATCACCTTGGCTAAAATAATTAATTATTATTAATTATTAATAAATCATTATCCTCACCCACACATGTCCTAT
>MU227026.1:5372058-5404005 GCA_018584345.1 Thuja plicata
AAAACATGGGTATATTTTCTGAAACAAAAATCTGATGTTTTTGAAACATTTAAGAAATGGAAAGCTTTGGTTGAGAATGAGACAGGAAAGAAGTTGAAGTGTCTCAGATCTGATAATGGAGGTGAGTGTTGTAGCACAGCCTTTGAAGATTATTGTTCTATCTATGGAATTTGAAGGTAGAAGACAGTTCCAGGAACCCCACAAGAAAATGGTGTGTTAGAAAGAATGAATAGGACAATCATGGAACGTGCAAGGAGCATGAGATTGCATGCTGGACTGCCCCTTCATTTCTGGGAAGATATTGTAAAAACTGTAGTCTATTTGATAAATAGAGGACCTTCATCCCCTTTGGATGGTGTTATTCTAGAGGCAGCATGGACTGGTAAAAAGGTAAATTATTCATTTCTGAAAAACTTTTGGTTGTGAAGCTTTTGTCCATGTTGATAAAGAAAATAGAACTAAGCTTGATGCTAAATCTCAAAAATGTACCTTTATTGGATATGGAGTAGATGACTATGGTTATCGGTTATGGGATTTTGAAAATCTTAAGATAATTAGAAGTAGAGATGTTATATTCAATGAGAAGGTCATGTATAAAGAACAGTTGCAGGAAAAGAAGCATGAACAGGTCAAACAAGAATATGTGGTGTTGGATGAGACTCCTGAAAAAGGAACACCACTGGTACCTGATGCTCAGAAAAAATAGGTTATCCCACAAACTCTTGTAAGTGTTAGACATTCTACAAGGTCAAGTAGACCTCCTAAAAGGCTTTCTCCTTCTTTGTATTCCATTTTATTAACTAATTCTGGTGAACTAGAAGAATATGAAAAAGCAATGCAGGTGGAGGCCAAACAACAGTGGAAGCTGGGCATGAAAGAGGATATGGACTCCTTGTTGAAAAATAAGACTTGGGACTTAGTCCCTTTACCTGAAGGAAAAAAGAGCTTTTCCTAACAAATGGGTTTATAGGCTGAAGGAGAAAGATGAAGGAAAGAAGAGGTATAAGGCTAGACTTGTGGTAAAAGGTTTTGCATAGAAAAAGGGTATCAATTTTGATGAAATATTCTCCCCTGTTGTAAAAATGACTTCAATTAGAACTATACTAAGTCTTGTGGCTGTAGATGACTTGCATCTTGAACAATTAGATGTCAAAACAGCTTTTCTCCATGGAGATTTTGAGGAGGAAATTTACATGCGGCAACCAGAGGGATATGAGGTCAAGGGTAAGGAGAATTTGGTGTGCAAGTTAAGGAAGAGTTTGTATGGCCTAAAGCAGGCACCCCGCCAATGGTATTTAAAATTTGATAGTTTCATGGCTGAACAAGGTTACTATGGATGTCATTCTGATCACTGTGTGTATTTTAAGAGATTGGATAATGGGAGTTACATTATCCTGTTACTCTATGTTGATGACATGCTTGTTGCTGGGTCGACCAATATGAAACACATAAATAAACTTAAATAGAAATTAGCAAGGTCATTTGCTATGAAGGATTTGGGTGTTGCTAAGCAAATCCTTGGTATGAGGATTACACAGGATAGGAAAAATAGAACTTTGAATTTTTCCCAAAGTGAGTATATAAAGAAGGTGTTGAAAAGATTCAATATGCAGGATGCAAAAGTAGTTAGTACACCTTTGGCTAGTCATTTCAAATTGACTAAGGAAATGTGTCCAAAGGCACAAGAAGAGGTAGATAAAATGTCTAACATCCCATATTCATCAACTATTAGCAGTTTGATGTATGTGATGGTATGCACACGGCCAAATATTGCTCATGCAGTGGGAGTTGTCAGCAGGTATATGAGCAATCTAGGTATGGAACATTGGAATGTTGTCAAATGGATTCTTCAATATTTGAGAGGTACTACTACAAAGGCATTATGTTTCATAGGATCCAGTTCTGCTCTGAGTGGATTTGTTGACTCTGATCTGGCAGGAGATATTGATACAAGGAGGAGTACTACTGGGTATGTTTTCACTGTATGGGGTACTGCAGTCAGTTGGATTTCTAGATTGCAGAAGGTTAATGCACTTTCAACCACTGAAGCTAAGTATGTAGGTGCTACGGAAGCTAGAAAGGAGATGATTTGGTTACAATGTTTTCTAGAGGAATTGGGTCAGAAGTAGGAAGATCACCCATTGTATAGTGATAGCCAGAGTGCCATTCATCTTGCAAAGAATTCTGCTTTTCATTCAAGGACAAAGCACATACAGCTTAGGTACCATTTTATAAGGTCTATTTTGGAGGATGGCCAATTATGGCTTGAAAAGATTCACACAAGTGACAATCCTACAGACATGTTCATGAAGGCAGTCCCCAAGGAGAAGTTGGTTTCTTGCTCAGCTTCTATTGGGCTTCTTGACTGATGATCATGGGGTTAATACATAGCAAGGTATTTTATCTAGTGGGAGTTGCACATACTACATTGTCACCTGGTTCCAGTCTCTGAGTGGGAGATTGTTGATATTATGGCGACTGATCATGAAGTAGGTGTTGATATTGTGGCAACATGTCTGGTAGTATAGTATCCTTGTTGTCAATTTTAGAGGTTGCCCTAAAATGCATGTTATAAGCATTTGAGATGTATTATGCATTGTAAGGTTGTGTACGATTTTGCTGGATAATAAGAAAGGATGGACGGCTATGTAGGTGGATGTAGCCCAGGTTTTGGGTGAACCACGTTAAATCTATGTATTATCTATGTTTAGTTTCTTTCTTTTATTGTTTCTGCATATAACTATTTATTCTTATATTGTTTCGGTTCTGTCAAACCCTAATAGGGTGAATCAATGGCCTCAAAAATTAATCCTTAAATCAACCTTTTAAAACTTATTACCACTTTTGAGCCTCTAGTTATATTCAGTCCTAAAAGATGAATGCCTTGAAATACTTATAGCAATTTACTACTTTTCAGAATGCTTTTTAAAACCTTCTTCTGTATGTTTACTGATAAGCAGTCTTTCATTTACCAAAACATAGTAAATAGCTAGAGTATATCGATCAATCCAGAATTGCTTTATGTGAAATGTAAAACAGTAAAGTAATGAAACATAAACACATAACACATGGATTTTTTAACATGGAAACCCTGTTAAGTGAAAAACCACTAGGACTGGTACCCCAAATTTTCACTCTTTTGAAGTGAGCTCGGTTAAGATCCAACCCTGTTAAAGGTTACAAACACATTGTTAGGTGTGACCTTGTTAGAGGATTTAAAAGATAGTTTGTCACCTAGTATTTGGAATCTAATGCTACTATCCTTAATCAAACACTCACTTGGCCTATCAATAGGTATCAGGCATATCTAATGCTACTTTCTATGATAAAAAAATTTGATACTCCTTGGGATGTTTCTCAATTAAAAAAGACTTTTAAGTCCTGCTCGGTTAAGAGACTTGATGCTTCAATGGTTAAACTAAAACATTAAAGTGATATGTTCACACATACAACTTGAATTGTAGATTTTCAGATCTATTGTAAGTGCGTTACCTCTCTGATCAATAATCAATTCAATACCTTTGTTCCACACTATTCTTCTTTGTGATGTTTTTTCATTGTTCTTTCGTGTATGCATAATCTATCTCTTTCCTTAGCTTGTTGATAAGGTCTAAATGAAGAGTTTCTTCTACTTTCAAATCTCTTCAGGATCTATTTTATATTTTTCTTGTTCACCCCACAATTCGTAATGAATTGGGTTTGTCTCTTTATAGACATGAATTTTCATTTCTTGGATTTCTTGATCTTGGCGTGATCCACAATTCTCGCCAATTAGATTTAAAGCAAAAACTCCATTTTTATCTCAAAGAGATCTTCTTGCCAACTGGACAAAACAACTTTAAATCCATTAATTATCCTTGGCTTTATTTTGTCGATTAAAAAAATAATAAGTATCACTTAAGTCTATTTATAGCTCTTGATAGCTAACCATTTTGTCATTTTTGAACTCTATATTCTATCGGTCAACACTTCAGTTAGTCATCGGTAATAACTGACTGTTCCGTCGGTGTGACTTTAGTTGTCTTCGGGATCTCCGTCTGTCAGGAAACACTATGATTATGTTCGTTTGGTTACTCTGTGATTTTCTTGTCAGGCAACACTGTGACTTTGCTCATTGGTAATGTTGTGCATTTTCTCATCGAGTAACACTGTGACTTTTCTCTTTTACTCTGACCATCGGTGTGCACTTCATTGGTGTATACATTCACTTTGTGAATACTTGACTTGTATGCATTACTAATAGCATAGCCTTTGATTCATTGGTTCTTTGAATTCTTTGGCAGTATTTCCATGACCATACACATTATATCAAGTTGACATCAATGACAATACAATACATTAACTGATTTAATGACTTGCATGATCATCAACTTAACATCTTCAAACATTCAACCAGTTATAGTTCATCAATATCTCCCTTTGGCATTGATGGCAACACACTACATTATCACACTATATTATTACTAATATAATATGAAATATAACAGTTTGAATTTCATCAAACTACCAATCTTATGTACTATAATTGATACAAATATATGGTCCTCGATAAGTTCATATAACTTAGATTTGATTCTTTCAGCTTTCTTTTTGTCTTTAATCCCTTCATTGGATGGATGTAGATTATGTATTTCTCTATTGTAATGTTTTCTCATTTTGTGTCAAACTCTCTCCCTTTCACTGTTCTCCTTTCTTTAATGTCTCTGTCAACAATTATTTTCCTTTGTATGTACTCTCCCTTTCTTGTTACATCTCTCCCTCTGGATAATGTGATGGATATAATCTCTCCTTGAAGTATAATCTCTCCCATGGATATAATCTCTTCTTGAAGTATAATCTCTCCCATGGATATAATCTCTCCCTGAGATGATAAGAAGTGATAATGGATATAATCTCTCCCTTTGACAACAATGCCAAACAAATATTTTTGATAGTAATGTCAAATGGATCCTTTCTATCCATAATATACTCCTTGAATTTCCCAATCCATCGATAATACAATAACTCTGGTACTTAGAGTAGATAAATACCTTGCTGTGTATAGATTTATCTTTGAAGTCCATCTCTTTTCTTGTATCGACATGAGTGATATTCTGATAATATGTAGGTTGATGTAGCCTTCTAGTCATTTTACTAACTAGTAGACAAGGGTCTGACCCCTAGTCTCTTTCTCAAGTATTCAAACGCATCCTTGGGCAGTGTCTTAGTGAAGATATCGGCCAATTTTTCCTTTGATTGCACATACTCAAGTATCACCTCCTTTGTCTAAACTTGTTCTCTCAAATAATGATACTTGATGGCAATATGCTTTGTTTTAGCATGCATGACTGGATTTTTGGAAATGTTTATTGTACTTGTATTATCACAATAGATAATTACTGGTTCAAGAATTTTCATATGCATACCTTCTAGTAACTGTTTGATCCATGCAATATTTGAGCAGTTTGCAGCAGCAGCAACATACTCTACTTCTGCAGTGGACTGAGAGATGCATCCTTGCTTCTTTCTTATCCATGTGACAAGTTTATTACCCATAAAGAATGCTCCTCTAGTTGTGCTCTTCCGGTCATCAATAATTCCAGCCCAATCAACATTGGTAAAGACGTTAAGTTCAAATTTTCCTTCTCTTCTATACCATAAGCCATATTCCTCGATATTCTTCAGATATCTTAGAATTCTTTTCATAGCTGTCATATGTGATGCCCTGGGATTAGCAGAAAATCTTGCAACTATTCCTACTGTATGTGCAATATCTGGTCTATTATGTACAACATACATGAGTTTTCCAATCATTGATCTGTACAAAGTCTGATTTACCTCTGATGACTTTTCCTCCTTTGTTATCTTACATCTAGTTACCATCGATGTTCCCAATAGTTTGGACTCTTCCATCTTGAATATTTTTTAGTACTTCTTTGATGTATTTGGATTGTGTAATGAAGATACCTTCATCTTGTTGCATGATTTGTAGACCAAGAAATAACTTGATCTCTCCAAACATAAACATCTCAATCTCTTTGCTCATTTCATTTGCAAATGATTTGCATAGCATATCATTGCCTCCAAATATGATCTCATCAACAAATATCTTAGCAATCAAAATATTAGCATCAGTATCTTCTTTTAAATAAATATTATTGTTTTCACTAGTCCTTACAAATCCAATCAAAATGTTAGCATTAGTATCTTCTTTTAAATAAATATTACTGTTTTCACTAGTCCTTACAAATCCAATACTTATAAGATAGGAATGAAGTCTTTCATACCAGGGTCGGGGTGCTTGTTTCAATCCATACAAGGCTTTGTGTAATCTACATACCATGTCTCTCTTGTCTGGATCAACAAACCCTTCTGGTTGTTCAATGTATACCTCTTCTTCAAGTATTCCATTTAGGAATGCAGACTTGACATCCATTTGATATACCTTGAATCCTTTACATGCAGCATAAGAAAGTAATATTCTCACTCCTTCTAGCCTAGCAACGGGTGCAAAGGTCTCTCCATAGTCAATTCCTTCTTCTTGTGCATACCCCTTGCATACTAATCTTGCTTTATTTTTGGTGACTTCTCCATTCTCATTCAATTTATTCTAGAATATCCATTTTGTACCGATGACATTCTCGTCATCTAGTCTTGGTACAAGTGTCTATGTCTTGTTTTTCTCAATATTCTCAATCTCCTCATTCATAGAACTAATCCATTCATTATTATTAAGTGTAGCATTGACAGATTTTGGCTAATAATCACAAATACGACATGTTGTGTTTAGAGACTGACTTACTTCTAGTTCTCACACCAGCCTTCTTGTCTCCAATGATCTGGTTTTGTGGATGGTTCCTTCTAAAATATCTGGCAAGTACAGGTTCAGCTCTTTGTCTATCATCTTGATCATCATTTTTTCCTTCATTATGTTCTCCATCACTTTGTGCTTCTTCTTGAGCAATATTCTGATCGTCGGTATTTGTAGCCTAATTCTTGGGTGCAATGATCTATTTCTCGGGAGCTCTATATTTTTGGTCTTGTAGTGCTCTGGTTCTTTTGTGATTTCATTTTCATTCTTCTCTACAAATTTAACTATCTTTACATTTTCACTTTCAACAATTTTTTTAGAGGTTTTATTGAGACATTTATAAGCTTTGCTCTTGGTGGAGTACCCTAGAAATATTCCTTCATCACTCTTGGAGTCAAGATTTCCATTTCTATCATCTTTTAAGATATAACATTGACTTCCAAAAAATTTTAAGTAACTTACATTGGGTGTGTATCCATACCATAGCTCATAAGGTGTCTTCTTGGTGTCTTTCTTCAATTGTACTATGTTCAATGTGTAAACAGTAGTACTAAAAGCTTCTCTCTAGAAGATTTGGGTGATTCCTTTCTCTATCATTAGTGTCCTTGCACAATCAACTATGGATATGTTCCTTCTTTTAGCAATTTCATTTTGTTGTGGTGTTCTCAGTGCAGAGACCTATCTTTTGATTCCATGCTCATTACAAAAGTTAGTGAATTCATCTAAAATAAATTCCCCTCCTCTATCTGATCTTAAGCATTTCAATTCTTTACCACTTTGTTTCTTGACCATTGCTTTGTACCATTTAAACATCTTGAATGCTTCAGATTTATCTTTGAGAAATATTATTGTCATCATTCTAGAGTAATCATCAACAAAGAGAATAAAATATATATCTCCATAATAACTCTTTGTCCTCATGGGTCCACATAGATCAGTATGGACTAATTCTAGAATGGCATCAGATGTATGGATTTTCCTTTTGAAACTAGACTTTGTCATCTTATCTTTTTTACAATTCTTACACATGATATTGTCAGGCTTGGTCATCGTCAGTGAGCCTCTTACATTTCTCTTTTTTCTTATCTTTATCATGTTGTCAAAGTTCACATGACACAATCTTTGTACCACAACCATATGTCTTTGTTTCTAGCCATTAAGCAAGCGGTGTCAATATCATTTAGATAGAATAAGTTACCTTTTGTCTGCTCACCGGTACTAATCATATTTCCTGATTCATTGAATATCTTTGCCTTCTTATTTTCTAATGTTACTCTGTGACCTGAATTATTCAACTGAGAAACACTCAATAGATTATAATTAAATCCATTCACCCAATCATCATTTTCACATTTTATCAGGTTATTCAACATTATAGCTCCTCTACCTTCAACTAGACAAGGTATACCATTACCCATTCTTACTAAGCCACCATTATAGTATTCAATAGTCTCAAAATCTTGTTTGTCACCGGTCATATGGTGAGTGCAGCCACTATCTATGATCCAGACATCATTTTTACTAACTTTAGATATGAGTGCAGTTTCTACATACCTTTCTTCATCGTCATTCGAATCATCTTTTACTACCACAAAAACCATCTCGATGTCTTCATCAGATTCATTGTCAATATCATCATCTTTGCATTTAGCTAGGTAACTGGCCTTCTTTCATTTGTCCTTGTAGTCTTAGGTATCTCTTCTTTCTGATTTTTGGTTGCTTCTGTAATCACCTCTGTCATACTTCTTTTCAAATGACCTGTCATTACTTCTGTAATCTTTTCTTCTGTTAGGATATCTTATAGAAAAGTGTCCAATCTCTTTACAATTAAAACAAACAAGTGGTAATTTACCTTTGTATTTACCTTTGCCTCTCTACATTCTTCTATCCATAAGTGCTTCAATTTCATCAAGATCTTCTTCTTCACTCTCACTATCACTATCTTTTCTCATAGTGTGTTTATGACTTGATTTACTTATGCTCAAAGAAGATTTGAATGTAGACTCTATGTTTGGTAAGACACTATTATCAAACTTATTCATCTCAAATGAAATCAGTCTTCCAATCAAACTATCTAGATTAACATTGCTATTTTCTACTGCTCTCATTTCTTGTATGGAAGATACTCTAATAGCATACATAGGCAGTAAGGTTCTTAGAATTTTACTTACCATTGTATCTTCTTCTAGTACACCTCCAACTCCTTAGATTGCATTGACTACCTCTTTGATTCTTGTGTTTTATTGTGTGATGTTTTCTCCTTCTTTCTTTTTTAGATCATCAAACTTTCCTCTAAGGCTTTCTACCTTGGCTCTCAAAACATTCTTGTCACCACCATGTACAAGCATCAATTTGTCCCACATCTTCTTTCCAGTCTTCCAGATTTTGACATCTTCAAATTTAGCATTGGAGAGTGAGGAAGAAAACTATATCATCATATACTTGTGCTCATGCTTCTCTCTCATTTGTTCCATTGTGGGTGCTCCTATGGGCAACACATATTCAGTATCTACGTATTGAGTAACATAATTTCCAATACCTGATAAGTGGATATTCTGATTTTCCATGAAGCAAAGTTGTCTTTGTTCAACTTGGGCACATCTCGTCTGTTCATCTTGTGATCTATAGCTTAGGTCTTGAAACCTTCCTTATAAGCACACAAGCTCTCATACCAATTGTTAGTAATAACTAAGAGGGGGGGTGAATCAGTGGCCTCAAAAATTAATCCTTAAATCAACCCTTTAAAACTTATTACCACTTTTGAGCCTCTATTTATATTCAATCCTAAAAGATGAATGCCTTGAAATAATTATAACAATTTACTTGTTGTAATTCTTTGTAAAACCTTCTTCTGTATGTTTACCGATAAGCAGTCTTTCATTTACCGAAACATAGTAAATAGCTAGAGTATACTGATCAATCCAGAATTGCTTTATGTGAAATGTAAAATAGTAAAGTAATGAAACATAAACACATAACACATGGATTTTTTAACGTGGAAACCCAGTTAAGGGAAAAACCACTAGGACCGGTACCCCAAATTCTCACTCTTCTTAAGTGAGCTCGGTTAAGAGCCAACCCTGTTAAAGGTTACAAACACACTATTAGGTGTGACCTTGTTAGAGGATTTAAAAGATAGTTTGTCACCTAGTATCTGACATCTAATGCTACCATCCTTGATCAAACACTCAGTTAGCCTGTCAATAGGTATCAGGCATATCCAATGCTACTTTCTATGATCAAACTTTTTGATACTCCTTGGGATGTATCTCAATTACAAAAGATTTTTAATTCCTGCTCGGTTAATAGACTTGATGCTTCAATGGTTAAACTGAAACATTAAATTGATCAGTTCACACATACAACTTGAATTGTAGATTTTCAGATCTATTGTAAGTGCATTACCTCTCTGATCAATATAATCAATTCAAAACCTTTTCTCCACATTGTTATGCTCTGTGATGTTGTTTCACTATTCGTTGGTGTCTGTAGAATCTAGCTCTTTCCTCAGCTTGTTGACCGAGTCTGAATGAAGACTTTCTTCTCCTTTAGAATCTCTTCAACATCTATTTTATTTTTTCTTGTTCACCTCATAATTCGTAATGAATTGGGTTTTTCTCTTTATAGACATGATTCACCATTTCTTGGCTTTATTGATCTTGGTGTGATCCACAATTCTTGCTAATTAGATTTTATGCAAAAACTCTAGTTTTATCTCAAAGACATATTCTTGCCAACTGGACAAAGCAACTTTAAATCCATTACTTATCCTAGGATTTATTTTTTTGATTAAGAAAATGATAAGTATCAATTAAGTCTATTTATAGCTCTTGACAAGTAAGCATTTTGTCATTTCTGAACTCTCTATTTTGTCAGTCAACACTTTAGTTATTCATCAGTGATAACTGACTATTCCATTGGTGTGACTTCAGTTGTATTCGAGATCTCCATTCATTGGGCAACACTGTGATTCTGTCCATCAGGTTACTTTGTGCTTTGCTCATCAGGAAACACTATGACTTTGCTCATTGGTAATGCTGTGCATTTTCTCGTCGGTTAACACTGTGACTTTTCTCATTTACTCTAACCGTCGGTGTGCACTCCGTCGGTGTGCACAGGCACTTTTTGAATACTTGACTTGTATGCATTACTAATAGCATAGCCTTTGATTCATTGGTTCTTTGAAGTCTTTGGAAGTATGTCCATGACCGTAAAGATTATATCAAGTTGACATAAATGAAAATACAATACATTAACTAATTTAATGCCTTGCATGATCATCAAATTAACATCTTCAAACATTCAATCAGTTATAGTTCATCATATTTACCCCCACAATCTTAAATGTAACATTTTTATATCTTACATATACAGATTGGAAGGGGTCGGTTAAGGCTTACAATTTGATCACTTCTAATAATCTACCCTGTTAGGAGTATTATGTGGAGACTTGTTAAGGTATACTCTATTAAGAGCTTTAGTAAGACTATTTAGTGTGCACTCGGTTAAGATATTTACAATAGGATTGTTAAATCCACATTCCTTGAAAGGATTTCTTCTATTTTCTATCTTGTTAGAATGTAGACAAAAATACTCATTGATCTGAGTGTATGCAATCTAATAATTATTGATTATAGATCCATTACAAATTACATGTATAAATGTATCACCTAATGTGATTCATTAATACCTCTGTTGCTCGGTAGCCTCTATTCTTGGTTGTTAATAACCAATTTCATCTTTTGTTGTTCTACTTCTTGAAACCTTCAATCTGAGCAATAGATGTGCTCATTGGCTACATTCATCCTCTCATCCTTGAAAATGAATTAATACAACATCTATTTATAAGATAGATTGACATAATGTAGTTGCAAGTATAACAAAACTAACTCTATGATCAAAGGTTTACAACTTGACCTTGATCTCCTCGTCTGCATGTTTTTAATCAGTTAGACTGATTAAAACAATTACAATAATGTTGCTTGTCCCTTAATTAATGCTTTTAAAACAAATAAAGACTCTATAAATAGAATATAGTTTCTTTATCTGACGTGGAAGTCAGATCCACTTTTTCCAGGATGTAACTGACTTTTGGTGTCTGATGCTCGGTTTTCTCTGAAATCAGTTTGACTAGCTTTTGGTGTTCCTTGGTTGAACTATCTATCGGGTTGCACTATTTCTATTCTCTTGGTTTGTACTATGTTGTGCTCGTCAGGTTCCATAATCGGTTTTCTCTTTTCTTAGCATTTTCAGTTTGAACTGAAAACTTGACTTTCGGTGTAGAGTAAACGATGGTTTAAACAACTTGTTTTCTCATTGCATACTAATGGAAAAAAATTATGTTTATCAATCTCCCCCTTTGACATTAGTATCAAAAAATTATATGTGCAAAATACTATCAAAAATTATAGTATGAACACCATGTATGTTACCTTAGTAATTTCATGACTCCCCCTATGCATATGTCAGTATATTATAGTATATGTGTATGTAGACTTTGTCTTTATACTATCTCTTCCTTTTCTTCTTTGTGTTATTTTTCTTTTCCCCCTTTTTTACTATATGCTTTGTCTTTGTACATATACTTTTCCCCCTTTTTTGATAGTAAGGGAAAAGGTGTATACCAATAGCTTATCAAAAATATGAGAGTGTGAGGATTTCATTTTCTCCATCATCTTCTCCTTTTTCTCATTTAGATTTTCAAGAGCCATATGATCTAATGTGATCCGTGCATGCATGTCATAGATTCTATCTGGTATAGACATCTCAGGGGTGGAAATAAGTTGCCTTGCTGAACTTAGATATGTCTACAGAAGTGTGAGGTCTGGTAATAATAGAGACTAAATCTTGGTAACCTCCTCTCTGAACTATGATTATGCTTCCCAAAGTTCCTGTCTTAACCATTTGATCTCAATGATCTTCTCATAATGCAATTTTATTGCATTTCCATCAGTGGTTAGACTTTGTGCACTTGTAGTTAGATCAGATTTGATCTTTGCAATATTGTCATTGTTATCCTTAGTAAATTTCTCTAAAGTGCATAGATTTTGTATTAAGCAAAAAAATTTAGTTATGATTGGATCTAATTCATCTGATAACTCTAAAACCTTTACCTTATTTTTTGTCACTTCTTGGCTGATCTTTTCTATCAATTCTTATTGAAATTTGTGTTCTTCTCGCTCCTCAGTTTCCTTTTCTATATCTACATTCTATGTTGTGATGGCTTCGGTGAGGACAACAAGTTGATCTAGTATGGGGGAATTGTGATCAACATCTATGCCAAGAAAAATCTAACTCAAGATGTCCCTTGTATTCTCCAGTACTAAGGAGTCTCAATTTTTCTTCTTTAGATTTTCTTGCAACACTTTCCTTTGACAAATTTCTCCATATTCTTGGAGAGATTCAAAATCCAATGTAGTTGGGTCACATTTTGGTATTTCAATTATCTCATCTAGTGTGACTTCCAACTTGTTCTTCTTTGTTTTCTTCTTCTTCTTCTATGATCCACATGTATGCAAAACCATAGCCAACTTCTCTTCTTGATCTGATGTGCTACTTGATGGCTTTTGAGGTGTTGTACCTTTATCTTGATGCTCAATGTTTGCCTATCGGTTTTCTAAGGACATATCCTTATCAACCTTTGGTGTTTTTGCAGCTTCACCTTTTGTGTCCTTCGGTGTGGTATCAACTGTCTTTACTTTCTCATCCTTCTCTTTTTGCACTTCATCAACATCTGTCATTTGTGCATCTTTCTTGATGGCATATCCATCCTTTTTTTCTCCATCGATGACATTCTATTCATCAGTTGTATCCTTCTTTTCATCAGTTGTATCTTTTTTCTCTTCATTACCCTTATCCTCAGGTATGCTTGCATTGGGATCGGGGGTCTTCTCTTTTTGTGAGATAATATTGATTGCTTGAATAAATAATGGCATTTGGCCTAGTATGTGTACCTATGCAGCATCAACTATAGTGTCATGTTTGTTGGTTTGGTCCTTGACAACAATGACATCTTCATCTTTCTGAATTTCATCTACAGGATCATATGTGATGTCAATTATATTATTATCCACAGTAGTGTCTGGCCATGTCTCATCTTCAACATCCATATTCTTGTTTCCTATAGTGTCCAATTCCTCTTTGTCCAATTCAACATCAGTTATAGTGATTGGTTCAGTGCTCTGTGTAGCCTGATCATCCTTGGTCTATTGAGTTTCAGTAAGAGAAATTTGTGGCTTAGGACTTGTATCCTTTTTAGGAATATTAAGTATCTTTCTCCATTCTTCCTCGCTCTTTATGTCTAGCTCCGGTAAATTTGCTTGAAGCACTTGGTAGGTTCTCAACTTCAGAGAGAACCATTTGGAGTGAATTTTCATCATCTCTTTAATCTCCTCTATTTTAGATTTAGGAGGCATGACAGATACTAGGGCTCTTTCCCTAATCTCTTTCTCAGAGTGCAAGGCAAATGTCCATCTTGTCGATAACCTATCTTGTATTTATTTTTGGAATTTTATCTACCAATTGTATTGGGAGGCATTTGAATATGCACATAATTTTGATAATTCCCTTCTCGATCTTATTTTGATCCAAGGGATCTAATGTTAGTCATTTCTTGATCTTTCTATCATTCACTGTTCCTGATTTAATAATGGAAGCACATACTTGATCAATAGTTTAAGGAATCTTATCCTTTTCCTTTTGAACAACTTCATCCTATTCGGTGTCCTCTATGTCCTCCTTGGTTCTGATGAACTTTATTCTATTTTTAGGCCCTCTTTTCTGTGTTTGAGGTTTCATTTTATATGTCCTCACTTGACCTTTCTTTAATGGTGAAGGACTTGTGTCCTTTTCTATCTGACTCCTTGTTCTTGTTGCAGCTATATTCCTACACTTCTTAGCTAGTGGAGGTAATGGTGTATCTAAATCTATTGACTCTAAGTCACTCTCCTTATTAGCTTCACCGATGGGTGACTGTACCTTGGTTTCTTCTATCTTTTCAGTTTCTTCTTCTATAACTGACAACCTTTTCTTCAAGTTCTTGACCATCTTGTCTTTCTTACTGTCAATTTTCTTTACAACCAAGCCAATTTTGATTCTTTCTTTGGCTTCTTCATAAGTGCCAAACTTGGGTTGTGATTTATCTATTGGCTCATTTATTAATTCATAAATTGCATTAGATGCTTGATCTATTTTTACCTCATAGTCAAGTGGAGATAGCCATGATGTCCTCGGAACAGCTGGCTTGATGTATGTGAAGTCAGTGTCTACCATGAAACATATATCAGTCTTGAATTTTTCAATTAACTGTTCGAGGATCCTTACTCTCTTCTACATTCTCTCCTTGAATCCAGCAAAGTATTCATCCATTATTGACTCAAAATTATCTCCTAGTCTCACTAATCTGAATGGTCACTAGTCTTGTTGTGTCCCATTGCACATTTTCTATTGATGGAAAAGATTCTTGGAAGTAGAATAATATACACATGATAAGTGAGCCAAACTTACATGAATTTGACTTTGCATTTATGATTGTCTTCAAGTTCTCTTCTAACTACTTGAGTAGAAGTTTTGATAGATCCAAGTGAATTCTCTTCTCTACAATCTTGTAAGTTTTATCCACTTCTCTGGATGCAATGTTGTTCATCATGCTAGCCTAAAAGAACTTGTATCCTAAGACACATGCTCCAAATTTTAGTTCATCATCGGTAATGGTGGATACCTTAAGTCCTCTTCGATCACATTTAGCTCATGTGTTCTTCTCTATGTCAGCTTTAGGTGGGTGCTTCAATGCCTTTACCTTATCAGTTATAGGATAACCGGTGATAGCATGTATAACATCTCATGTTATCAGTTTAGGCTCATCTAGCCATAGATTTCGGTCATGGATCCTGCTTAATACTAACCGACTCCATTCGGTCTTGAATTCATTCAGGAACCATAGGGTATTTGTAAGCCCTTTTACCTCAATGTGCTTGTTTTCTTCCTTGATAGTGCCATCATCTTTGCATAGCTTCTTGAAATATTTCTCAACCTCCACATCACAAATCTCTAGAATCTTGTAGTGTATGTATGCTTGCACATCTTTGACAAGAAAAACCCTAGTTGTTATTCTTGAGAATACTCCAACATTGTTGGGTTGTGAGGAAACTTCTGGGCATATCTTATAATATGGTCCCTCATAGGTAGAGTTCTTTATAAGATTGATCTTGTTCTTCTTAACACTCTTCAGCTTATCATTTCTTGATGTGGTCACCATTGATTCTAAAATTAGGGCTTTTCCATAAATGATAAACAAAGTTCTAAATTTATTCTTGGTACTTACTTTAACCTTTGTAGTTGTAAACGATCTTCTTCGAGTGATTTGCATCAGGTTGGAGTCACTCTCTAATGTTATTTCTTTGTGCTCTAGTTTCGCTCTGGTCCCTGGTGATAAATGAAACCCTTCCATTGTCTATTTATAGAATTTTCCCTAAGTTGAGTCATTAATGCTCAACCACTCCTCAGTGTGTGAAGACAGAGTCATCAGTTGATACACTAACTTTTCTTTTAGTGATAACACAATGCTTTGGGCATTTGTTAACTTGTTTATTTTACTGACAGGTTTCGGTGTATGTTGAAGACAACTTTGACAACCCATATGATTACCCATAGATCTCAGTTTACACTAGCAACTTTAGCTTTTACATGTTAACCGACGATTCTCGGTAAGTGTAGGCAATTCAACTTTGAATCTATACCAATGCATTTGGGTATGTTTTGACCAATGAGATTGTTTTCATAGAATTTAACAAGTAATACCATAGTGCATCTATAATCATGCTAATTTGGCATTTCAACTATGTATAATAGAACTGATGCAAAATATAACTTGGTATAATTCAATTCCATACTTACTTGTTTTACTTAGGTGGGGGTGGCGATGACACTAGATCCATTGGATAAGGTGTCACCAATTGCATTTCTCGGTCCAGCTTCATCAGTGTGCGTATCTTTCCTCCACCTTTTGTTTTTCATCTTCCTGACGTCTTCAATGGTGTTTCATTGGCAAAGGTGATGGTCTCTATCACTTAGTCTCTATAGTCTTTCTTGAGATGACCAACATTATGATAGTGTAAACATGCCATTTTGGGGTTAGTCCAATCTCTAGGATTTCTTGTCTATTATCTCATGCAGTTTGCAACAATGTGACCAAATATTCCACACGTACAATTTTCCCAAGTGTTGTAATCCCATACATACTGGTTACTGACTCTTTTTGGTTGATAAGTAGTTTCTTAACCTTTAAGCTTCCATGCTTTCTTTTTCTTCTTCCAACATTCAAGAGTTGTGTACCCATGCATTTTGCAAGAAGATAGTATTTTTCCATGTAGGTTTCCTTCTTAGGTTGTATTATCTCATATTTACATTCATATGCTTTATGTCCTTTCTTTTTACATTTATAAAAAATTCCTATAAATGAAGATGTGGATTTAGGAATACCTTTCATTTTACTTCTGCAAAAATTTGATGTGTGGCCTTGCTTTCCACAGTGATTGCATGTCATCTTTCTTGGTCTTGGATTTGCATAGACATTCTTTGGATCAACTTGATTAGGTGATTCTTCATTCTCAGTATAGCCTAGTCTGGTGTTGTTGTTGGCTCTCCTTTGTCCATCAAAAAAATCATCCATCCTTTTATTGCTTTCTTCAACTCTCCTGATTATTTCATTATGTTGCTGCTGAATTTTGAGTTCTTGTTTCAGCTTTTCATTTTCTTCCCTTAGCTCACTGATAGCTTCTATTCTTTCAATGAGTTCAGCATTCATTTTTTTTTCCTCTTGACTCATAAGAATAATCTAATTTGTAATCTCATGGTGATTTTCTGTAAGTCTTTGTATTTATGACTCTTTCTCTTATAGCTTTTCAATAATCTTCCTTCTATCATCAATAGCTAGTGTTCTCTCTTGTTCAGCTTTTCTAGCATTGTTCATGACATTAATCATTCTTACCATATGTGTCTCTTGACCAATTTGTAGATATTTTACTTGTCCAGGCAGATGTTGATTTATTTCATTTAAGCTTGTGACGCTTTCCTCTAATGTATCTGATGCTTTGCTTGTAGTAGATCCTGAAGATACAAATAGATCTGGTATCTCTTCTTCTTGGTAGTCTATTTCATTACAGCGATATGCCATAATCTTTCTTTCATCTAATAGTCATCTCATCTTGATTCTAGCTTCTTTATATTGCTCATAGAAGATCTAAATTTCTAGCTTCTGATTCTCAATACTTTTATCAAGTTTGTACTTCTCCATTGTATGATCTTTTCTCTTAAGTCTTTAAGCTTTCCAAAAATGAGTTCTAGCTCTGATACCAATTGTTTGAAATAATGGGAAGTGTGTACTAAGAGGGTGGTGTAGGAGCACCCTAATGTCTTTGAAAGATCTTTTGAGATTTTGGCTTGTAGGTTGGTTTATCTAACCATCAGTTAATAAGGACTATGTTATAAAGTACCAAGTGTGTCTAAGGTGTGATTAGGGTTAGTAGTGATTAGGGTTTGTTAGTTGTTGAGTCAAGTTGCATCTAAGGGTCTATATCCTTAGAAGTCAACCAAAAGGTCAAAGGGTTGACCAAAACTCCAAAATAGAGTGATATTCAAGGCTTTAATGTTTTAATGTGTTTTAAGATCATTTGGTAAGTTTTGAAACAAAATTGGGCCATGGGAGTTGATAGAATGTCATTTTGACAAAAATTATAAAAGCTGTCAAGACAACTTTTGCAACTTTGCAAAGTTGTCATGACAATATTTCCTATATTTTAGGAATTGCCTCTAATTATGCCCAAATACCAACATGAGGGTCCAAACATGTGGGAATAGGATATATAGGGTGGAACAAACCCTAAAGTGACAATTAGAAGTCATTTTGTATGGATTGAGTATTGAGAAGGAGGAATTAACACTGTATTTTGCAGACAAAGCCATCATCCAATACTTTAATGGATTGAATGGATTGAATGCATTGAATTAATGCATTGAGATTATTTAGTGTGTTATTTTCTAAGTCTCTATGGAATTTATTTGATCACTTGTTCATACTTGTTATCATTTTGTAAATTTTTTGGGTTTTACTGGTTCACTATCCAGTTTTGGATCAGTCATGTAGATAATGGATTTTCTTGGAATTACCATGGTCTAAAGTCTTATGACCACTTGGAATCAAGTAAATACTTGTATATAAAATTTATATATAGTGTGTGGAGTGTGTGGGTGTAGGGAATGTGTGAGAACATTCAGGCCCTAAGCGAGTATTGGTTATTCTAGCTAGGGGAACTAAACAGAACAAAGGAAATAATGATTGCTTGGTAATTGGTGTGTGCCAATCATTGGTAGAGGAGTGTAGGGGCATGTAATACATACATGTTGATGGAAAGATAATTTCAAAGGAGGTTGTTAGAGAATATAAAGAAAGCCAAGAAGCCAAACTAGTGTTCATGCCCTAGACACCCTCAACTTTAGGGGTTTGGTGAAAGTCCATTGTATGGACAAGGTGGGAAATTAAGACCTAGAAAATCTTTAAGCCTAGGAAAAACCACAAGGAATATGTACTTATTGTTTAGGGGTGTTAAGGGATTTTGAGAGGAAATCCAATTTTTTAGTGTTTAGGAGGGCTAATAGGCCTAAAAAGGCTACAGGGCCTAGAATACTAGAAATCTTGAACCCATTTGGAAATACGGTGAAAGATCCACAAGTTTGGATCTAGGGGAGTTGGAAGAGACCTAAAAGAAGTCAGGAATCCAATCCACAAGAGGATGAGACATTTTGGAAAAGTACAAGACCAAGGAAATCCATGAATGTGAAGGGTTATGGAGAAGGAGCTAGTGAAGAATTGAACTTGTTGGAGAGCTCCTAGTGTGTCAGAGGATCATATAGGAATCCTCTAGTTAGGGTAGTGATTGAAACCCTAAGAAAGAAAAAGAGAAGGTCTAGGAGAGAGAGAGAGAGAAAGCTCTAGGAGTGGGAGCTCCCCATAAAATTTGTATCATAGCCATTGAAAGGCTTGGGAGTTGATTGGTGTGTATTAGAGAGGAGTGAATCCATAGGTGAGAAAATCATGGTGACTAATGTCAAATTGGCAAGAGACTTGTCTGAGCAGCAAGACAATAATAGGCTTCTTGAAGAAGCAATGGAAGAAATGAAGATAAAGATGGCAAAGATTGTAGAGATAGCCAACAAGATGAAGGAGTAGATGAGCGAAGATAAAGGCAAGGGAAAGAAACCAGTAGAGGAGGAGATAGAAATAGAGCCTGACCCTCCTCTACCTAAGGAACCATTTCTCAAGGCACTCAAAGAATTGATTGGAAAGGCTCTAGAAGGAATTCTAGTGTTCTCTGGTAAGATGGATGCAGAGATGGTTATGAAATGGATTGAAGGTATGGAACACCACTTCAAATGTGATGGGATCATAGAAGCACAGAAGGTGAAGATAGCCAAGTCTAGGCTAAGAGTACAAGCACTCACATGGTGGAAGTTTCTGCAAGAAGAAAGGGAGAAAGAGGGAAAGAAGCCCATAGAAAATTGGAAATCAATGGTGGAAAAAGTGAAGGATAACTACCTTCCAAAAGACTATGACATTCAGCTACACAAGAAGAGGCAAAACCTTTGGCAAAAGGACCTAGATGTGCCATCATATACTAAAGAATTTCAGAAGCTTTGTCTTAGATCAAGAATACAGGAGATAGAGATCATAAAGGTTGCTCGGTACCTGAATGGATTAAGGTGGAATATACAAGAACTCAGTCTCTTTACCCTAACTTCCATTCATAGTTATTTCCAAATGGCTTTGAAAGTGGAAGAGAAACTTAGGAAGAAACAAGATTCTAACTCCATAGGTAGAGGAAGGGGTAGAGACAATAGAGGTGGCCATAGAGGAGGCACAAGTGGAAGAGGCAATGATAGTAGGAGTCAAGGTGACTCTAGATATGCTGAGCAAGGACATGAATCAAGCAGTAGAGGTGGATACAATAGAGGAAGGGGTTATAATAACAGTGGAAGAGGAAGATCAGGGGGTTTTGGTAGAAGTTCTCTCTTTTCTTCCATGAAATGCTACAACTGTGGGCAAATGTGGCACCCTGCATATAGATGCCCTGACAAATCCTTAGCTTCACAAGGAGAGGAAAAGATAGCCTATGTCCAAGAAGAGGACTGCTCTAAACAATCAGAGGTGAGTCTAGATTTAGAGAAAGGAGAACACCTCATGTTGAGAAGAATTTTGATCAAGACACCCACCAAAGATGAACATAAGTAGAGAAGGGCTCTTTTTAGGGTCAAGTGCAAGATATTGGGAAAAGTGTGTAAAGTGATAATTGATTCAGGATCCATAGATAATGTTATCTCTGAGGAGGCAGTAGAGAATTTGAAACTCACAAAGATTCCACATGTGTGTCCCTATAAATTTACATGGTTAAACAAGTGGAAAAATATCTTGGTAAATGAGAAAGTGTGAGAAGAATTCACCATTGGTAAGTATCAAGATAAGATACTTTGTGATGTATTGCCAATGGATGCATGCCATCTATTGCTTGGAAAACCATGGCATTATGATAGGGAAGTTGTCCATAATGGGAAAGATAAGAAGTACTCCTTCAAGAAAAATGGGGTAACTTTCAAAATCTAGTCTTTGCTAGAGGAAGACATAGTGGAGAAGACATAATCCAGTACATTCTTGATGAGTGGGAATGAATTCCTAAGGGATATGAAAGAGGAAGGAGTTGGCTATGTAATAATGTTAAATCTAAAGGAGGAGGAGACTCATAAGAAAGTACCTATGGCAAAGGAAGTGAAACAATTGTTGGGTCAGTTCAAAGACATAATATGTGAGGGTAAACCAGCTACACTACCACCAAAGAGGGAGATAAGTCATCAGATTGACTTTGTACCAGGAGCATCTTTGCCAAATAAGGCTGCATATAAAATGACACCAGAGAAAAACAAGGAGATAGCTAGGAAAGTACAAGAACTTTTGGACCAAGGGTTGATCAGAAAGAGCATAAGCCCATGTGTTGTCCCAGTGGTGTTGGCTCCTAAAAAGGGAGGTAAGTGGAGGATGTGTATTGATTCTAGGGAAATAAATAGGATCACTATTAGATATTTCTTATTCCTCAGATAGAAGATCTGATGGATTGTTTGGGGGGTGCTAAGAAATTCTCCAAAATTGATTTGAAAAGTGGGTACTACCAAATTAGGATGAAAGAAGGTGATGAGTGGAAGTCAGCCTTTAAAACTACAGAGGGGTTATATGAATGGTTATTTATGCCCTTTGGGCTTACCAATTTACCTAGTACCTTTATGAGGGTGATAAATGAGGTCTTGAAAGACTACATAGGTGTATTTTTTGTTGTCTATTTAGATGACATCCTCATTTTTAGCAAGACAAAGGAGGGATCATATGAAGCACTTGGAGTTAGTGTTGAAGAGGTTGCAGGAGGAAAAGCTCACCATCAATTTTGAAAAGAGTGAGTTCATGAAGGAGGAACTAGTCTACCTAGGATTTGTAGTTTCCCAAGGTGACTTGAAAATGGATAAGGACAAAGTTGAGGCCATATTGAACTAGACTACTCCTAAGATAGGGATTGAAGTTAGGAGCTTCCATGGGTTAGCCCAATTCTATAGGAAGTTTATTAAGAGATTTAGTGAAATTTGTGCTCCAACCCTAGAGACCATCAAAGGAGGGTTGAAAACAAAATTTTTATGGACCAAGGAAGCTAATGAGGGGTTTGAAAGGTTGAAAAGAGAAGTAGCCACTCAACCTATATTGTTGCTACCAATTTTTGACAAACCTTTCATTGTAGAGTATGATGCAAGAAGTATAGCAGTGGGGCTGTCTTAAGCCAAGAAGGAAGGCATGTGGTATACTTCAGTGAGAGATTGAATGAGGAAAAGTCTAGGTACTCTTCATATGACTTGGAGCTATATGCTCTTGTAAAATCCTTAAAGAAATGGAGGCATTATTTATTTCCTAAAGAGTTTGTTGTCTTTACAAATAACTAAGCTTTGAGTTATATAAATACTCAAGACAAACTTAGTTTGAGGCACATCAAATGGATGGAGTTTTTGCAGTCATACACCTTCACTGTTAAGCATAAGAAGGGGATAAAAACAAAGTTGTAGATGCCCTTAGTAGAAGAATGCTTACAATACAAGAGATTCAGTTGCAGAGTACAGGGGTAGAAGGATTTAAGGACCTTTATGAAGGAGATGTAGACTTCTCAATGATCTACAAGGTGTGCAAAGAATTTGAGAATCACTTTCACAGTGAGTATGCAGATTATACTCTTCAAAATGGATTATTGTTCAAAGGGAAATAGTTATGTGTTCCAAGAGGATCCATGAGGGAGAACCTCATACAAGAAAAGTATAATGGGAGTCTAAGTGGACACTTTGGATTGAACAAGACCTTAGATCTAGTGGAGAGGTTCTATTGGTGGCCAAGAATGCAGAGGGATATAAGGAGATATGTAGAGTGGTGTGGGGTATGTCAAAAGGAAAAAGGAACTTCATCAAATGCAGGCTTATATCAGCCATTTCCCATCCCAAGTAGACCGTGGGATTGCGTCAGTATGGATTTCATTGTGGGACTACCTAGAACACCTATTGGTTTAGAAAATGTGTTTGTGGTAGTAGACAGATTTAGCAAGATGAGTCATTTTGTCCCATGAAAGACAACACATGATGCTAGGCATATTTACCATTTGTTCTTTAAAGAGATAGTGAGGATACATGGCTTGCCAACAAGCATAGTTGCAGATAAAGATGTGAAGTTTATGGGACATTTCTGAAAGACAATTTGGAGATGGCTAGGAACCAACTTGTCACATAGTTCAGCTTATCATCCTCAAACAGATGGCCAGACATAGGTGATCAACAGGGTACTTGGAAATTTGTTGAGATGTTTGACCAGAGAATATGGACAAAGTTGGGAACAAGTGATACCTTAGGAAGAATTTGCCTACAATGATAGCACAAACTGGACCACAGGTAAGAGCCTATTTGAGATTGGTTATGGGTTACACCCAAGGGGTGTACTTTAGTTGAAAGACCTACAAGGTTATGAAGGTATCAATGGTCATGCTGATGATTTCTCTTAGTCAATGAGAGAAGTACATGAATAGCTTAGGAGGACATTAATGGAGGCCCATCAAAAATTGAAAGCCAAGAGGGATGAGGGAAGAAGAGATCTGAAATTTGAAGTGGGTGATCTAGTAATGGTGTTTTTTAATAAGGCTAGGCTACAAAAGGGGATACCTAGTAAGTTGCAGATGAAAATGATTGGGCCTTGCAAGGTGTTGGCCAAGTATGGTCCCAATGACTATAAGATGGAGCTACGCAAGGAGATGTCAATTTCTCCAATCTTTAATGTGAAGGACTTGATAAAGTTTAAAGGGCCAGAAATGGATGAATTATAGTACACTACTGAAGTGAATAAGGATGTGGGAGAGTTCAAGACTTTGGATTAGGTCAAACCACAAGCTAAAAGGATATTGGATTCAAGAGTGAAGAAGCAGACTAGGCATAAGATCTATATGGAACATCTAGTGAAATGGAGACAATAACCAGAGTTAGAAGCCACTTGGATAGCTGAAATTTACTTCAAGAAGCACGGAATCAGTGAGGATTTCTTGTCACCAAAGGTACCTTGACTTGTTTTTTGCAGGGGGAGAATGGTGCAGGAGTACCCTAAGGTGTTTGAAAGATCTTTTGAGATTTTGTCTTGTAGGTTGGTTTAGCCGACCATCAGTTAATAAGGAACCATCAGTTAATAAGGACTATTTTATAAAGTCCCAAGTGTGTCTAAGGTGTTATTAGGGTTATTAGTGATTAGGGTTTGTTAGTTTTTGAGTCAAGTTGCATCTAAGGGTCTATATCCTTAGAAGTCAACCAAAAGGTCAAAGGGTTGACCAAAACTCCAAAATGTAGTGATATTCAAGGTTTTAATGTTTTTAAGTGTTTTAGGATCATGTGGTAAGTTTTGAAACCAAATTGGTCCATTGGAATTGATAGAATGTCATTTTGACAAAAATTATAAAAGTTGTCATGACAACTTTTGCAACTTTGCAAAGTTGTCATGACAACATTTCCTAGATTTTAGGATTTGGCTCTAATTATGCCCAAATCCCAACATGAGGGTCCAGACAGTTGGGAATAGGATATATAAGGTGGAACAAACCCTAAAGTGACAGTTAGAAGTCATTTTGTAAGGACTAAGTATTGAAGGAGGAATTAACACTATATTTTGCAGACAGAGCCATCATCCAATACTTTAATGGATTGAATAGGTTGAATTAATGCATTGAGAGTGTTTAGTGTGTTATTTTATTAGTCTCTGTGGCATTTATTTTATCATTTGTTCATACTGGTTAGCATTTTTTAAATTCTTTGGGTTTTACTGGTTCACTGTCCAGTTTTGGACCAGTCATGTAGATAATGGTTTTTCTTGAAATTCTTGTGGTCCAAAGTCTTATGACCACTTGGAATCTAGTAAAGAATTGTATATAAAATTTATATATAGTGTTTGGAGTGTGTGTATGAGGGAAGGAATGAGAACATTCAGGCCCTAGGTGAGTATTGGTTATTCTAGCTAGGGGAACTGAATAGAACAGAGGCAATAATGATTGCTTGGTGATTGGTGTGTGAAAATCATTGGTAGAGGAGTATAGGGGCATGTAATGTAGAAATTTTGATGGAAGGAGAAGTTTAGAAGAGGTTTTTAGAGTAGCTAAAGAAATCCAAGAAACCAAACCAGTGTTCATGCCCCAGAAACCCTCAATTTTAGGGGTTTGGTGAAAGTCCATTGTATGAACAAGGTGGGAAATTAAGACCTAGAAAATATTTAAGCCTAGGAAAAACCCACAAGGAATATGTACTTATTTTTTAGGGGTGTTAAGGGATTTTGAGAGGAAATCCACTTTTTCAGTGTTTAGGAGGGCTAATAGGCCTAAAAAGGCTACAAGGCCTAGAATACTAGAAATATTGAACCCATTTGGAAATAGGGTGAAAGATCCACAAGTTTGGATCTAGGGGATTTGGAAGAGACCTAAAAGAAGTCAGGAATCCAATCCACAAGAGGATGAGACATTTTGGAAAATTAGAAGACCAAGGCAAGCCATGAATGCGAAGGGTTATGGAGAAGGATCTAGTGAAGAATTGAACTTGTTGGAGAGCTCCTAGTGTGTCAGAGGATCATATAGGAATCCACTAGTTAGGGTAGTGACTGAAACCCTAAGAAATACCAAGAGAAGGTCTAGGAGAGATCAAGAAATCTCTAGGAGTGGGAGCTCCCCATCAGAGGGGAGGGGCGAATATGTACCTCTAAAACTTTTATCTCTTTTTAACCTTTATCCATTGTGTAATCAATTGTACAAACAACCATTTGTTCTATACTATCTTTGTGTAATATATATCAATTCTTTAACTTAAGTCAACATGTAAAAATTCATAGAAACATTCTTGAAAGTAATTGACTCATAACACAAGATATGTTAACACAGAAAACCATTGTTAGAAGGTAAAAAGTGCAGTGGGGATGGCACCCACAAAAACTTCACTATCTACAGATTAGAAGGGGTCAGTTAAGGTTTACAATTTGAACACTTTTGATGATCTACCCTATTAAGATTATTATGTGGAGACTTGTTAAGGTCTACTCTATTAAGAGCTTTAGCAACACTGTTTAGTGTGCACTCTGTTAAGATATTTACAATAGGATTGTTAAATCCACCTTCCTTGAAAGGATTTATTCTATTTGCTACACTTGTTAGAATGCAGAAAAAAATACTCATTGACCTGAGTGTATGCAATCTAATAATTTCTGATTACAGATCCATTACAAATCACATGTATAAATGTATCACCTAATGTGATTGATTAATACCTTTATTGCTTGGTAGCCTCTGTTCTTGGTTCTTGATAACCAATTTTATCTTTTTTTGTTCTGCTTCTTGAAACTTTCAATCTGATCCATAGATGTGCTCATTGGCTACATTTATCCTCTCATCCTTGATAAGGAATGATTACAACATCTATTTATAAGATAGATTGACCAAATTTAGTTTCACGTATAACAAAACTAACTCTATGATCAAAGGTTTACAAGTTGACTTTGATCTCCTATTCTGCATGTTTTTAATGAGTTAGATTGATTAAAACAATTACAATAATGGTGCTTGTCCCTTAAGTAATGGTTTTAAAACAAATCAAGACTCTATAAATAGAATATAGTTGTTTTATCTGATGTGGAAGTCAGGTCCACTTTTTCCAGGATGTAACTGACTTTCAATGTCTAATGCTCAATTTTCTCTAAAATCAGTTTGACTCTCTTTCAGTGTTCCTTGGTTGAACTATCTGTTGGGTTGCATTGTTTATATTCTCTTGGTTTTCACTGTATTCTCATTTTCAGGTTCCACTATTGACTTTCTCTTTGCTTAGCATTTTTGGTTTGAACTAAAAACCTGACTTTCGGTGTAGTGTAACCGATGGTTTAAAACAACTTGTTTTCTCATTGCATACTAATGGAAAAAATTTATGTTTATCACTTCTCACTATGAAAATCTACTGGATTTCCTTCTTGACTCAAAACTGCATCGACAACAATATTACTAGCATCCCACTCCATAGTAAACAATTTTTCAAAACTAGGAAGTGTCAATATCGATTGAGTCACTATCCTCTTCTTTAGATTCTCAAATCTTGTATCAGCCTACTCATTCCATTGGAACTTGGATTTCATATCTCCTTTGATGGTATCTAAAATAGTTGCACTGATTTCACTAAAATTTTTGATGAGCTTCTAGTAGAACTATGCTAAACCATGGAAGCTTCTTACTTAAGTAGATGATTTTGGTGTAGGCCAGTTCAAGATTTATTCCACCTTGTTGATATCCATCTTCAAGTTACCCTCTGAGATAACAAAACCTAAATATACCAATCTTTCATCATGAACTCACTCTTTTCCAAGTTGATTGTCAACTTTTCTTCATGCAATCTTTGCATTACCATTTTCTTATGTCTAAGATGATCCTCTTTTGTCTTGTTGAACACTAGGATGTCATCTAAGTACACTATAACCCATTTTCCAATGAAGTCCTTCAAAACCTCATTCATCATTCTCATAAATATGCTTGGGGCATTTGACAACCCAAAAGGCATAACAAGCCATTCATAAAGTCCTTCGATAGTCTTAAAAGATGTCTTCTAGTCATCTCCCCCTTTAATTTTTATCTGATGATATCCACTCTTAAGATCTATCTTGGAGTAATATCTAGCTCCACCAAGACAATCCATCAAATCTTTGATCCTCGGTATTGGGAACCTATACCAGATAGTAATCCTATTTATGGCCCTGGAATCAGTACACAACCTCCAAGTACCATCTTTCTTTGGGGATAATATTGTGGGAACATCAAAAGGAATTATGCTCTCTTTAATCAATCCTTAGTCAATTAGTTATTGGATTTGGATAGAAATATTTGCATTCTTTTGTGGGGTCATCTTATAAGAATATTTATTTGGAAGTGAGGCTCCTGGGATAAAGTCAATCTAATGACTAATAGATCTCTCATGTGGTAGGATAGCTAGTTGACCATCACTAACTATGGCTTGGTATTGAGTTAACAACCTTTGGACCTCTAAAGGAAACTCTTCCCTCTTGTTTCCCTTTGCACCTTTTGGTTACAAAACCAAAGAAAATCCTGCTCCATCTTCTTCTTCTAATGTCTTTAAGAATTATTTCTCACCGACCAACATCAGGTTGGGACCTCTTCTATTATCTACCTCTTCTTCCAAGTTTGACTGTACCCTAGAATTTATTCCATCCTTCTTGAAGGAATAGGAGTTCTTAACTCCATCATGCACTGCAGCTTGGTCAAAATACCAAGGTCTACCTAATAGCAGATGACACACATCTATGGGTAGGACATCACACAAAACTCTGTCCTTATACCTCCCTATGGAAAATTCTATCCAAGATTGTTCATTGACTATTACATGTTGATCTTTATTCAACCAAGTAACTCTATAATGATTAGTGTGAGAAATGCTTGTCAATTTTAACTTCTCAATAGCTTCTAAAGAAGCTATGTTATTAGTAGAACATGAATCTATGATAACTTTATAGACCTTACTGAGTACCTTGAAATTGACTCAAAACAAAGATCTTCTTTGTCTTGGCTCTCCTTTGATGGGTTCTTTGAGTGCTCTCTGAATCATCAAATTCTATCCCATCTCTGATCCTATGGAGACTTCTACAAACTTGTTGCTAGAAGAATTTTCTTGCACATAATAAGCTCTTTTCTCTCCTCCTTGTGAAGTAGAGATCTTTGCAGGACACCGATATGCAGGATGCCTAAACTATTGACAATTATAGCACTTCATTGAAGAGAAGTAAGATCCTCTTCCTTGATTATCAGTTCTTTCTCTTGAACTATTGTTTGAGCCTCTTCCTCAGTTGTAACCACCTTTAGTGTTATTGGATTCTCCTTGATTCTCTGTGAGTTTGGACTCACTCTAATTCTTAGCTTCAGAATTCCTTCCTCCATATCCTCCTATATGACCTCTATTGTCTCTTCCTCTACCTCTACTATTTGAATCATTCTTCTTCTTGAACTTCTCCTCTACCTTGAGGGTTATTTGATAGCATTGGTGTATAGTCTTGGGGCTTAAGAGACTGATCTCTTCTCTAATACTCCATTTGAGACCATTCTGATATATTTCCACTTTTATGCTTTCTTCTTCCATCACATGGGACCTAAAGCATAGTTTGTGGAATTCTTCTATATAGGCACTGAAATCTAAGTCTTTCTACCTTAGATTCTTCCTTTTCTTGTGCAACTTCACTTCATAATCATCAGGAAGGTAAGTTTCCATCATCTTTTCCACCATACCTTTCTAGCTAGTTAGGGGGTTCTTTCCTCCTTTAGTCCTTTCATCTTGGACAAATTTCCACCAAGTGAGAGAAGTTCCTCTCAATCTTGTCTTGGCTATTCTAACTTTCTAATCTTTGGTCACACTATCATAATCAAAGTGATTTTCAAGACCTTCTATCCATTCCATGATTAATTCTGGATCCATTTTTCCACTAAATAGAGGCACACCTTCTAAGGACTTACCACTCATTACCTTCAATGCTTTCAATAATGGATATTATTGAAGCACAGGGTCTGGCTCTAGGATTGTGTCCTCCTCTGCCACTAATTTACAATTATCATCAGCTTCTCTCATCATTTTATTGACTACTATAGTTCAAAGCTCCACTTCTTCTAACTTGCATGCCATTTTGGCTAACTACTCTTTTTGGAGTCTTTTCTCATCTCTCTGCTCTTTGAAATCTCTTGATAGCTCTGCATTGGACACCATGTTGGATGAATTTACATTCTTTTCTAAAAATTAAACCCAAATAGCACAAGCCCAATCTTCTAACCCGCTCTGATACCAATCTAATGTACAAACTAAGATCTAGTTATTACCGAGAGTCATCCTAACTCTGCTTCAAAGTCTCTAAATGGACTTTATAGGGTATTATCAAACCCTAGCTTGAGGAAGTCACTAAGATCTTCACCTCACATTCTCTAAACCTGGTTCTCACCGTAAAGCTACTATCTCATGCTATATAATCTATTAGGATAAATTCATTCTCCAAGTTAAACCGACTAATTCATCATGAAAAAACAAATTGAACATATTACATAAAGAACACATAAAAAGTTACAGAAGATAGTTCCAAATACTCTCTACATTTCTAACTGAAACCTATTACATGTACAATACTCTATAATATTTCATCCTCTCTATCTATCAATTACAAATTTCTTACTATATAGCTATCTCCTTCAAAATATCTCACGTCCTCCAACAACTTCAACAACCTTGAAAAGAAGGCATTGGTAATCCATAAATGACCCTCCCATCACTAGAATAGGTGTCCCTATCCATCAAAGATAAAAATGACATGTTGAGAGCCATTGCAGTTGACCCAACTGGTTAGAAACGTCACATCCCATGTTTCCTAGCCTGTTAACTGACATAACCGAGCAACAGACCGCCATTAGCGAGCACCAGTCCTGAGTGTCAAAACAAACTTTGCCTTCAATACCTGAACGTCAGTCAACAAACCCAAAATATGCAAGAAAGCCCAAGAAACATCCCTAAGCACCAACTGTAACCTGAGAGACATTACTGAGCGACATTCATGAGCATTCTACACAACATACCTAAGCAACCTTGTGTAACTCGAGAAAGATTCCTGAGTAGCATTCCCGAACAATAGAGTTGCCTGAGCACCAGTATAACTTAGTGCCATTTCACAAATTTCAGTTGCTAGAGCCTCATTGGATTTTCATAGGTTTATAAGCTACCTCAACACACACTTAAACTAAAAACAAGCTATAAAGAAACTATGGTGTATGTTCACCAATTGACCTCGGTCATTACAAGAATGGTGGAACAAAACACCTTACAAACTTAAAATGCTTCTAACCTAGGTGCTCCTACACTAGGTTCCCAACTTGATGATAGTTGTAGCATTTCATTGTACATAAGTAGGATCCTCTCCCTGATCCTCCAGACCTTCCTCTATTATTGTTGCTAGATCCTCTTCCTTTATAGTTGCCTCTGCTACTAGAATCCCCACTTTTCTCTGTCATCTTGGATTCCCCTTGGGGTCTTTGGTCATTACTTCTTCCACCAAAACTTCCTCTATGACCTCTATTGTCTCTTCCTCTGCCTCTACCCATATTTCCTTGTTCAAACTTTTCTTTTCTTTTCTCTTCCACCTTGAGTGCCAATTGATATCACTTGTGAACTGTACTGGGACTCAGCAAGATGATCTCTTCTTGGATACTCCACTTTAACCCATTCAATTATCTTGAAACCTTGATACTTCATCTTCTATCACAATAGATCTCAGACACAACTTTTGGAACTCTTCCATATAGGTGCTCACATATAGTTCTTTCTGTCTCAAATTTTGTCTCTTTCTCAGTATTGATGCTAGAATATTTTGGTTATTTTCAAGGTGATTGTGTATATGTTATGATTATTATACTAACCCCATACTTTCATGTGTATGGTTGGCATATATGTTTTATTTTTTTGTGTGGTGTGTCTATCTTACATTTCTGCATGATGTG
>MU227026.1:5418129-5468160 GCA_018584345.1 Thuja plicata
CTCTAGAAACTCTTCCCACTCTACCTCCTAATCAAGAGAACATTAATGCCTTCTTACAGTGCATGCATGCTACCCCGGGTCCTCCTGACATTGTATTTACTCAAAAGGATTTACCTTCTAAAGAAGTTCAGAATCAATATGATGCTCTTATGATTGTTGTTACTATCAATAAGAGTATCATTCGTAGGACCTTGATTGATAATGGATCTAGGCTTAATATTTGTAGTATGGACACGCTCAAAGCTATTAAAGCTGATCTTTCAACTATTCAACCTAGTAATGCTCCTATACGTGGCTTTGATAACATTGATAAGAACACTTTGGGCATCATTACCTTACCTATAAAAGTAGGTCTGGTCATCCTGAATACTCATTTTCATGTTATGCCTGGACCTCTAAATTATAACCTCCTTTTGGGTAGACCTTGGTTGCATGAGATGCATGTTGTTCCTTCAACCCTTCACCGTAAAGTCAAGTTTATTCACAACAACATGGTGTATACACTTCATACAGATGATGTGCAAAATCCTTGTTTGAATATTCAAACCCACAATACTCGTATTCCTAATAGTAATCCTTCTTCCTCTAATACTCTTCCTAGAGATGATTGGGGAACCTTCGATTTTAATCCTACCTTTATTGGAGAGTATAAGGTTTCTGATATTGATTTTATGAAGCAACAAAGAGAGTTTGAACAACGAGCTTTTTCTTCTACTTCTAATGCCCTTCGTAATAACTTTGTCACTACGTCTACCCATTATGAATCTGTCAAACATACTAATGATGACATAGTGACTACTAAAATTCCATTGACCCCTTCTTATATAGCTTCTTGTTATGGTCATGGTTATCATTTACTAGTTAAACAAGGATTCCATGGGAAAGGATGTGGTAAGCATAAACAGAGAATTCAAATACCCTTACAGAATGGGGGGCATGAGCATTCTTGTGGATTGGGATTTAATCCTCAACAACATATCAATATTAACAACATCTCAAATAACACTTCAAAACATGATGACCCTATGAAGGAATTTGACCAAGAAGTTCTTTTTCCTAAAATCCTTCATGTTAAGATGATTACTAGACTTAAATGCAAAAAGAAACACAGTCCAAACTTGAAGACTCTTCCTTTTTGTTTGTATCATATATTTCATGATCACTCTGTTAATGAACTTCAAGCTTTACATTATAAGATTAGGCACCTTGTTGATAGTAAAATTATTTATATATCATGTGGCAATGAGTTGTATTTCAATCTTGTTTTCTCTAAATAATATTTATGTTCCTATTATGGAGCTCCACATTATGTAAACAATGTTAGCCTAATCCTTGGGGTCTTGTTTTCTTGCATAGTGTTGTGAGTGATATAATAGGTCCCCTTTCATCCTTGTTCCTACACTTGGGGGGCAAGGATGTCATCTCCTTCTTTTCTATCTTTTTGGGATTCACTTTTCCCTTGGTTAAGCAATATCTATCTATTATGTGATATCCAATCATACATGAAAATTTTGGTTTACATTAAGGATCTATGTCCTTTATTATAACCTATTTCATTGTTTACAATTGGGTTTCCATGGTTGATAAATCTCTCATCTTGGAAACTGAATAGTGTGCTAACTCTCATAAGGATTACTTTTTCACTTCTTGCATGGTATCTCTTTGCATTCATCCCTTCCATGGCCTCATAGGAGTTGTGACCTTCTTGGCTTGGACTGTGTGTTGTCTATGGATGTTGTCTTGTTGTTGAAGAAGGCTTTATCCTTGTTCTTTTCTTTCCTTAACATGTCAAAATAGTATGTATTTTTCCATCTTAAGGAGGGGGCATATATACGGCCTCCCTCATTCTATATTATGCATTTTTTTTATAACCTTTTGTTTTACAGTATGCTAAATCCTCTGAAGGTAATGGACATAAGTTGCTAAATCTTGAAGAGATACGCATTTTACAAATCTATTCCATGGTGATATAAGGATATGGATCCATGAGTTCTTCATAAAATCTTTCATAAGATGCACTACATACATGCACAAAGCCTCCATAAGGCAGAGAGATTTATGGGGTGACTATCAAGTGCTTGCTCGGTGGGTCATCATATCCTTTTTGTGGTTCACAGTGAGATACACACATCTTACTAGGCAAGCTAACCACTCCTCTCTCTCTCTCTCTTTCTCTTTGATTGGTGATGTCTCTCTTATCATAATCTTAGGGTTGACAAAGAATTGAGTCTCTGGGGGCTTGAGGATTCCTTTGTCCCTTTTGAAATAATAATATTATCTTTTCTTTATGATCTTCTTTACCAAGAGTTTGCATTGAGTCCATACTCTCGCTAAAGTGCGGGCTAAATGTATAGTCAAAAAATGGAAGAACTTCCATTGTAGACTGGTTTATCCCTCCGAGTAAGTGGTTTGGGGTCATGTAAAGTGTCTTGAATGGGTCTCTGACTTGGATCTAGTTTTTCCCCATGTTCTACCCCATTTCCCACTTTTCTTCGGCCTGTTTCTGGCATCCTAAACTACAAACCTGAGATTTTTGACCTCAGGGTCAAAATTGACCTTTCTGGGTCAAGGTTGACCTCAAACCTGACCTAGGTCAAGGTAAACCTCAACCCTTACCTAGGTTAGAATTGACCTCGATTCTAACCCAGGGTCCAGATTTCAAGTTTCTAGGGTTTTCGGATGTCGAGCTTTAGAAAGATTTAATTCCCGCTTCTGAGTCAGCTCTTTTGGTCTTCGGGGAAATGAATCTTGAAATTATATTTAATATAGTTCCACTTCTAGGGGTATAGGTCTAATGGGAATATAATTCTCCTATGTAGTCCTCTCTAGAAGATTGTGCCCTAGATTGGTATATAAGGAAGCTTTCTCCTCTCATTTTCTCCAAGTGAAATCTAAGTATGAAGGACAAGCTAAGAATCAAGATTTGAAGCAAGCTAAATATCTATTGAATCATTCATCTAATATCAAGCATCCAAGCATTCAAGCACTTTCAAGAACTCAATTCATCAAGGAGATCCATTTGTAGCCATTGAAGGATTCAAGCTCTATGGAGCCCTCTTGTTTGCATCCACATCCATGCAAGCTTCCTCCTCTTCCAAGGTCCATTCAAGATTGGTATTGAAGATCCAAAAGCAATTTGATTTGAGACATCCTACATCCTACATTCTACATTCTACATCCATTTGGTGCATACATACTTGTGGATCTAAGAATTCGAATCTACCACAAGGGTTTCTATAAAAGCAAGGTGAATTTGTTCATTTACTTTGTTTATCTCTGCAATTTCAATTATATTTTAAGGTTAATTCCAAAATGGGGTTTGACCAAGGAAAACCCCTCCCCCCAATAAAAAAACCTTTTTTCTTGCAGGGACAGGTTCAGAACAACAAATTGGATTACAAATTTGGATACCCTTTTCGGCAAACTTTAGGGATCTGGAAACAAATTTTCTGTCTGACTAAGCAGGTCAGAATCAAAATTTCTGGGTCAGAACCGGCTCAGAATCAGAAATTATGGGTCAAAGGTGGCATTCATTTTTGGGTCAAAATCGACCTTTCTCAGAAAAGAAAAAGATTTATGGGTTTTGTGGATCTCACATTTTCGGTTCATGATCACTGAAATCAACAGTTTCTGAGACTGTTTGACAGGGTTTAAGCAGATATTTTTGAAAGGTATGTGTTTTATTCCATTATTCTTTGCTTTCATTTCCTTATTTACACCCCTTATCAATTACAATTAAATTTAAGAGGATTAATGGAGGCATAGGGTTTTGTTTATGTGCAAATCTCCATTGTTCAAAACCCTATCTAGAGACCTCCATTCTCTTCCTTACACTTTTAATAAAATGTAAATCTAAATTTAAATTTAAATTAAAGTTGAGTTAAAGTTGTTAATTGAGAGGTGCATGTAATTATTAATTATTAATTAAATTAATTCATTTTATTCAATTTTAAGTTGAATTCTGATTTCTGTGATTTGATTTAACAGTTGAGTTCAGTTTTTTGGGATTTGAGTTAAGTCCTTTTATAGAGTTGAGTTCTTATTTTCTGATAGTGAGTTACATGTTTAGTCATGATTGTTGGGTTTTATTTATTAGAATCATTTTTGGTCATTATTGGAGAGACAGGTTTTTGGCTCTAGTTTGGATTGAAGAAATTATTGAAAGCTTAGGGTTTTTCAGGGTTTTGGGTTATTCTTCGTGGCTTCTATCAATTGGTGGTTTGAGGTAGAGTTTGAATCCTTTGATATTTCAGTACTCAGATCCCCGTCTTCTATGCATCTGAAATACTGAAATCCCCTTGTGTGTAATTCCTTGTCTGATTTATGTTTATTAAAAATCTTAGGATAGGGTTATTCTTATGATTTTTTGTTTTTCTTTCATGTCTGTCTATCATATCTGTATTTTGGGTATATGAGATTTTATTTTAGTTTCAAATTGGATATGAGGTTTTTTAGATCTTAGCAAACAGTTTCCAGAATTGTGTTTGAGAACAATAGAAAACTTGTATTAAATCAGCATTAAGGTTTGAATGAAATTAATTTACCATTAGAAATGCCCCTTAGGTGTTAGCTTTTCAATTTATTAAGTTCTCCCCAAATTAAATCAAAATTAATTTAAAGAAAATAGTTTGATATACATATGAGCATACAAGTGTTGCATATGAGCATATCTATTTATAAATTTTAAAGAAAACGTTCTTTGAATATTTGATTAAAGATTTGTGTATTAGAAAATAAATGTATTTTTTTTAGACTTTGTTTTTTTTTTTTTTTTAAATAAAGTAATTAAATTAAAAAGAAAGTTTTTTTTTATTTAAAAATAATAATAATAAAACTTTTTAGAATTTGCATGCAGTGTGGTATTTTATTTTTAGAAATTTTATTTTTTTAAAAAAAATCGTTATGTTATCTTAGTAGCATGTTTTAGGTTAATTTCTCCTCGGTTCCCTGGCAAGGCATTACATGTTATAATGATTTAGAATAACTAAGAGGGGAGGTGAATGAGTTATCTAAGGTCCAGATGTACCAATTGAACTTTCAAACACTTCAACCAACTCAGATCTACTTGATCTCTATACCATATATTCAATAACATAAACTTGCAGTTTACTGTCCTACTGTAATCAACTTGTAGAAAACTCTTAATAGTATAACACATCAAATAACATTCACACAAGTATGACACCAGGATTTAACGTGGAAACCCAACATGAGAAAAAACCACTAGTAACATGCTACCAATTTTTCACTCTTCTGAAGTGAGCTCCATGAAAAATCTATCTTGGTTAAAGGTTGCAATACACATTGTTAAACGTGACCCAATTAAAGGATTTAATCACTCTATTAGAAGTGAGCCTTGTTAGAGCACTTAGACCATTCCATTAGAATTTCACCTTGATTAAAGGATTTAACAACATGACTGTTAGGTCAACCTTGTTTAAAAGGATTTTGCATTTGATACGATGGTTAGAAAGTAACAACAAATTGTTATCTGAAACATACAACTCACTTTGCAAATACAGATCCAATTATAGCTCAAATTCTAATTCACTGAATGGCCTTCAATGTCATATCCATCTCTAATCTCTGTCTCCAACCTCTGATCTCTGATCTGCTTGGAAATCCTTCAAGAAATCACCTCTTAGAAACTCTACTCTGCTCTTCTCAATCTTTTATGTCTTCTTCTTAGATTAGCCAATCAACTAAACTAACCTCATACCACACACACATAACCTGCAATTAGGTTAATCTTATACCTCTCTGATCAGGTAGCTCGATCTATTGTTGCTTAATCGTCACCGTAGATCTTAGGGTTAGGTGAGAACCAATGAATCCTTCCAAAATTTCATTTCCATCTACATTGTAGAATACATCCTAAAACTTCTTCTTGAATCCATACATAAAATGGTTAAACATATATTAAATTCTCATTTAATTATCCACAAAAATCATCTTTAATTTAAATACGTGTCACATATCCCAAGAAAACCAACTATGTCAGCTAGGATCTCAAATCTCTCTCAAACTTCAAAATTAATAACACTCAGTCAATATTGTGCTCTGTTGCTCAGACACCACTATGTAACTCGGTAATTCTCTGACACTTGACACATACTGATGCTTGGTCAACACTAAAATTTTCTCGGCATATACTCACATAACTCGACATTACTTGATACATACTTAAGTTTCATAATCTTCTGCTTTGTAACTCGGTCAAGACTAATCTTGTAGTCATCCAAACTTCACTTAGACTTAATATAAATAGTATATTACCTTGTCAAGGTGCGATCTTATCAAGTACCCATTGTAGTTTCACATAACTCAACCATTCCACCAGGTCTTCTTGTTATCTCTTCTTTTCAAATCTTCTTCATCAATCAATTGATATGGCACTTTACAAGATAGCAATTGTCTTACCAGTTAAGGTTTGACATTAATAGCAATATAACAATTGTTTCAATTGTAGTTTCCAACAATATCCCTCTTTGGCATTGATGGAAAACACATGCAAACAAACAACATATGCAAGGTTCCCAAACAATCCAAAATATGTTTTGTAAACATATTTTCATTAATATCCTTAGCTTCATTCTTTAATACAAATATTGTCTCCCTCTTAGCTATATTTATCTCTATAGCTTATTTCCCTCATTTTTTATTTCTCCTTCAAATTGTATATCTCCCTTATTGATTTCTCTTATGTATCTCCCTCTTTGACAATAATGTCAAAGACATACATCTTCAATATGTGGATATTTCTGTGTCAGGGTTCTGAATTTAATGCTCCCTCTGTCATCTTTCTTATGACTAATCAACATCTTTTGCTTAACACTTCACAGCTTTAGGAAACACCTAAAGTGTGACCACCTTTTGCATCAATCCAGTCAGATATTCTATGTAATACATTTGATGCAACCACTCCATATGATCTCAGTTAGCTTTAGATGGGGGAATCATCCCTAATTTGCCTCTTAGATACTCATGAGCATACTTAGGTAAAGCCTTGGTAATTATATCTACCAATTGTTCCTTTGTATTAACATATTCAAGTCTTACTTCTTTGTCTTGTACCAGTTCTCTCAAGTAATGATACTTGATAGCAATATGCTTTGTATTTTTATGCATCATAGGGTTTTTTAAAATGTTAATAGAAGTACTATTATCACAAAAAATAATGATCGGGTCTACGATTTATTCCTTCATACCTTTCAACAATTGCTTGATCCACACTATGTTTGAACAATTCACTGTTGCTGCTACATATTTAGCTTCTATTATGGATTGAGAAATACGGTTTTGTTTCTTGCTTGTCCAAGAGACTAATCTCTTTCCTAAAAATAATGTACCACCACTTGTGCTCTCTTTATCATCAAGATTACCTGCCCAATCTGCATCTGTGTAAACTTTCAATTCAAAATTCTCACTCTTCTTGTAATATAATCCATAGTCCTTTGTTCCCTTCAAATATCTTAGAATCCTTTTCACCTCCATTAAGTGACTATCTTTAGGATTTGCAAAAAATCTTGTAGCAATCCCAACTGCTAATGTAATATCTAGTCTATTGTGGACAACACATTGTAGTCTTCCAATCATTGATCTATACATGGTTTGATTCACTTCAATTATCTCATTAGTCTTTGATAGTTTCTATCCAGTAGCCATAGGAGTACTTACAAGTCTGGAGAAAAAATTTTAGTATCTCCTTGATATACTTAGATTGAGTAATGTATATACCATTCTTCATCCGATATACTTGCAAACAAACAAAAAATTTGATCTCTTCAAACATAGACATCTCAAATTCAGTTTGCATCTCTTTTGTAAATAATTGTCATAAAACATCTTGTCCTCCAAATATGATATCATCAACAAATATTTTAGCTAATAATATCCCTTTAACTTTCTCAGACTTTAAGTATAGATTATTGTTGTCATTTGTCCTTGTAAATCCAATCTTGACTAAGTAATTGTGCAATCTCTCATATCCTTCTCTGGGGGCCTACTTCAATCCATATAATGCTTTATGTAACTTGAAAACCATATTCTTCTTTCTTGAGTCAACAAATCCTTAAACTTGTTCAACTTATACCCCTTCTTCCAGTATTCCATTCAAAAATTATGATTTGACATCCATTTAATATACTTTGAATTCCTTGTAAGCTGCATAAGCCAATAGAGTTCTAACTCCTTTCAATCTCGCAACTAAGGAAAAAAATCTCACCATAGTCAATGCCTTCTTATTGTGCATAACCTTTGCATACCAGTCTGGCCTTGTTTCTTATAACTTCTCCATATTCATTCAACTTATTTCTAAAAACCCACTTTGTTCCAATAACATTTTTGTCCTTTGTTCTAGGTACTAGTGTCCGGTTTTTGTTTTTCTCAAATTGTTCAATTTATTCATTCATGGCATATACCCAATCTTCATTTCCTAGAGCATCTTTCACTAATTTCAGCTCAAATTCACACAATAAACATGTCTGATTTTTCAATTTGCTTCTCGTCATGACCTCTGAATCGTTATCTCCAATAATTTGATCTATTTTATGATGTCTTCTTACATATTTTTCTAGTGTAGGCTCTGGTCCTCTTTTCTCTTTCTTTTCATCCTCAGATTCATCATCAAAGCTAATGTCAGGTTCATTTTGTGTCTCTGCTTCTTCCTTGGCAGTCTCCTCCTGATACTCAGAAACATTCTTCTGTATCTTGACATTTTCTTATTGTTTCTCAGCAACATCATTATGTTTTTCAGCATCTTCTTTTTCACGTTCAGGCACATTGTTGGGCTCTCCTTCATTCATATAAATGAAAGATCTATAATATGTAGGTTCTTGCTTGCATTCTACTTCATTCTTTTCTGCATATTCATCAATTCTAAAATTTTCACTTTCCACAACTTTGTTAGTTTTAGAATTCAAACACTTATACACTTTTCTCTTAGTGGAATAACCTAGGAATATGCCTTCATCACTCTTAGCATCAAGTTTTCCATTTCTATTATCCTTTAGTATATAACATTTGCTCCCAAAAACTTTAAAATATTTTACATTAGGCGCATAACCATACCATAACTCATAAGGTGTAATATCAATACCTTTCTTGACTTGTACTCGCTTCAAGGTATAGATTGTTGTACTTATGTCTTATCTCGAGTACTTTTGTGCAACATTCTTTTCTATCATCAGTGTTCTAGCACAATCCATTATTGATCTATTCCTTCTCTTGGCTATGTCATTCTATGGGAGAGTCCTTAGAGAAAACATCTTTCTTTTAATTCCTCTATCATTGCAGAATAATTTGAACTCATTAGATATAAAATCTCCTCCTCTATTAGATCTTAGACATCTCAAGTTCTTACCTGTCTCTTTTTCAACTTTTTGCAAATACTACTTAAACAATTGAAAAGCATCTGATTTTTCTTTGAGAAACATTGTAGTCATCATTCTAGAGTAATCATCAACAAATAATATGAAATAATTATCACCTCAGTATCATTGTGCACCAATAGGTCCACAAAGCTCAGTAAGAACCAATTCCAAAATATCACCAGAAGTATAGGTTTTTCTCTTAAAACTAGACTTTGTCATTTTGCCCAGCTGACATTTCTTACACATAACATTATCAGGTTTCTTCAATCTTGGTAACCCTCTTACTCTTTTCATATTACTAATGTTTTTCAAATTAACAAAGTTCACATGACATAATCTCTTATGCCATTACCATATATCATCATACTATGCAAACAAACATGCCTTGTTAGATATATCTAGATAGAATAAATTACCTCTTGTATGTTCTCCACTTCCAATCAGTTCACCAGTAGCATCAAAAATCTTAGCTTTTATGTGATGAAACTCAACTCGTTATCCAGAAGTATTCAACTAAGCAACACTCAACAAGTTATAGTTTAGTCCTTCAACCTAATAGGCATTGTCAAATATGATCTTATTAGTCAATTTTATTGATCCTTTTCCTTTCACAGGACATGGTTTGTCATTACCAAACTTAACACTACCACCTTTGCAATAGTTTAAGGTTTCAAATTTACATTTTATCACCAGTCATATGATGTGAACAACCACTATCAATTATCCATCTATCACCTTTTCTCATATAATAAATATGTGCATTTTTCTCATCTTCATCATAATCATCTTTCATAGCTACATAAAAAACTTATTTATCACTGTCATCAGATTTACCATATTCACTATCAGTTCTTCTTCAACAATATAGCAATTTTTCTTACCTTTGTCTTTATATTCCTTATACTTTCTGAAATCCATGTCATCCCTTTTGTCTTTATACTTGTTTTCTCTTCTCTCATCCTTGTCATTCCTATCAGGACATCTTGCAGCAATATGACCAACTTTGTTACATGAAAAATAGATTATAGGAAGTTTACCTTTGAATTTTCCTCTTCCTCTCGGTAGTCTTTTAGCCATAAGTACTTCAAGTTCATCAAGATCTTCATCAGAAGTGTCACGGTCATTATTCACATGTCTTTATTTTCCTTTTCTTGATTTATGAAGAGTCAATTGTGATTTGAATATAGAATCAACATGATGAGGAGTGAAATTATCAAAATTTGATAACTCAAAAGTAGTAAGTCTACCAATTAGACCTTCTAGAGTTAAGTTGTTACTAGGAGTACATCTCAGTTCTTGTATAGAAGATACTCTAATAAAATATATAGAAAGTAAGCTTCTCAGTACCTTGCTAATAATAGTATCATCACTAATAGTTTCATTGGCTCCTCTAAGAGCATTTACAATCTCCTTAAATTGGCTACAATACTGAACAATAGTTTCACTATATTGGATTCTAATTTCATCAAACTTACCTCTCAAGCTTTCAGATTTGGCTCTTAGTACATTTGTATCACCTCCATAGATAGTTGCCAGTGTGTTCCACATTTCTTTTCCAGTTTTGCAATCTTTTATATCTTCAAATTCAGGAAAGCTTAGGGTTGATGCAATCTCCAGTATTGCTTGGTTGTGTTCTTGTTTTTCCTTCATCTACTGAGTTGTCATAGGTGCAAGCAATGTTCTATAATCATGTTCCACATAGTATTTTTTTTCATCTCTAATACTATCTAGGTGTAGCTTCATCAAAATTTTCCATGTAGGGAAGTTCTCCTTGTTCAGCCCTGGTACCTCCTTTTTGTACATCTTGATCTTCAGCTTCAAGTACCTTCAAACTTTTCTCTACAAGCACCACAGTAGCTCTGATACCAATTTTTATAATGATTTAGAAAATCTGAGAGGGGGTTGACTCAGTTATCCAAGGTCTAGATGTACCAATTGAACTTCCAAACACTTCAACCAACTTAGATCTACTTGATCTCTATACCATATATTCAATAACATAAACTTGCAGTTTACTATCCTACTATAATTAAATTGTAGAATATAAAAATCTTAACAATACAACACATCAAATAACATTCACACAAGTATGACACCAAGATTTAACATGGAAACCCAATATGGGAAAAAACCACCAGTAACATGCTACCAATTTTTCACTCTTCTGAAGTGAGCTCTGCGAAAAGCCAACTCAGTTAAAGGTTACAATACATGTTGTTAAATGTGACCTGGTTAAAGGATTTAATCACTCTGTTAGAAGTTAGCCTTGTTAGAGGGCTTAGACCATTCCATTATAATGTCACCTTGATTAAATGATTTAACGACATGACTGTTAGGTCAATCGTGTTTAAAAGGATTTTGCAACTGATACAATGGTTAGAAAGTAACAAAAAATTGTGATCTCAAATATACAACTCAATTTGCAAATATAGATCCAATTATAGCTCAAATTCTAATTCACGTAATGGCCTTCAATGTCATCTCCATCTTTGATCTTTGTCTCCAATCTCTGATCTCTAATCTGATTGGAAATCCTTCAATAAATCACCTCTTAGCAACTCTACTCGGTCTTTTTTATCTTATGGTTAGATTAGCCAATCAACTGAATTAACCTCATACCACACACACATAACCTGCAATTAGGTTAATCTTATACCTCTTTGATCAGGTAGCTTGATCTATTGCCTCTTAATCATAATTATAGATCTTAGGGTTAGATCAGATCCAACGAATCCTTCCAACATTTTGATTCCACCTGCATTGTAGAATACATCCTAAAACTTCTTCTTGAATCCATACATAAAATGGTTAAACATGTATTAAATGCTCATTTAATTATCCACAACAATAATCTTTAATTTAAATAGACGTCACATATCCCAAGAAAATCAACTATGTCAGCTGGGATCTCAAATCTCTCTCAAACTTCAAAATTACTAACACTCGTTCAATACTGTGTACTGTTGCTCAGTCACCACTGTGTAACTCAGTAATTCTCTGACCCTTGGCATATATTGATACTCGGTCAACACTAAAACATTTTCAGCATATACTGGCACTCGTTTGAAACTCGCATCACTCGGCATTACTCGGCACATACTTAAGTTTCATAATCTTCTGCTATGTAACTCGGTCAAGACTAATTTCTTAGTCATCCAAACTTCACTTAGACTTAAGATAAACATTATATTACCTTGTCAAGGTGCAATCTCATCAAGTACTCATTGTGGTTTAACATAACTCAATCATTCCACCAGGTCTTCTCGTTATCTCTTCTTTTCAAATCTTCTTCATTAATCAATTGATATGGCACTTTACAAGATAGCAACTGTCTTACCAGTTAAGGTTTGACATCAATGGAAATATAACAATTGTTTCAATTGTAGCTTCTAAAAGTTACATAGGTCTCTTTAATCTTGGCAATCATGCCCTTCCAAGTAGCAACTAGATTCTTACCCTCCTTTTTCCTCTCTGTCTAAACAAACTTCCACCATGTTAGAGAAGCCCCTCTCAATATTGATTTAGCCACCTTAACCTTTTGTGCTTCATTAAATCCATCACATTCAAAATGATTTTCCAAACCCTCTATCCATTCCATTAATAGGTATGGTTCCATCTTTTCATTAAAAAGTGGTATTCCTTCTAAGTTTTTTCCTCCCATGGATTTTAAGGCTTTGAGAAAGGGTTCCTCTAGGATCATAGGGTTGGGTTTGGGTTCTTCATCTTCCTCTACAACTCCCTTTCCCTTATCTTCTTTTTCACTCACCTTGACACTCACTTCTTCAGGCTTCACTTCTACCTCACCTAATTTTATTTCTTATTGGTCTATTCTCTCTCTCAGTATCCCATTATCCAATTCTTGGTAATCGACCTTCTTGGATAACTCTACATTTGTCACCATGTTGGATTCACCAACTGATTAACTGTCTGACATGCAATCACACTAGCCCAAATCTTTAGGCTATGATATCAATTTGATAGTGAGACTCTCTCTTTAGAACTAAACCTAGTTATTTACTAGTCCCATAGGGGTCTCTTAGGGTTTCTTTCTCACCTAGAATCCTACTACCTTAAAAGGTTTCAATTCACTATCATCCTATCCTCTTAGAGCTCCTCTATCAATTCCAAGTGTGCAATCTTCTATCCCTTCACTTGAACTCACCAGGGTAATTTAAATCACCATCTTAATAGCCCTTTGTCACTTACCTTGCAGGAGTCTAGGGCATGTCCATAACCTAATTCTATCTACAAACCAATCTTATTGAGTGATCCTTGTCTCATTTCCCCATTGCTTTCCAAATTTCCTATTTTTAAGGGATACAAGCCTGGTAGTTCTCAATTAGCCCTATTTTGAAGTTTTTGGGATTTCTTTCCCAAAAATCTCACAAAAACCTCTAAAATAATTGGTGATTTAGACACCCTTTGGGAAAACATTAAATATTTCATTTTTTCTTGGACCTCAGACTGTTCGTACACTGCCAAACCCCAACTGGGCTGTTTTATAGGAAAACAAGCTAATTTGGAAACTTTCATTACAAAATCCACTCAAATTGATTCACCAACCTTCCAACACACAACCAAGGCTCTACATGAACCTACTAAGCATTCCCAATTCATTGGATTCATTCATCCAATCAGCTCTTGCAAGTTATACACCACTTTTACTTTTGCTTCCTAGTCGGGCTATGGAAGAGCTCGCCTAGGGAAAGAGCTTAAAAATCATAAACATTACTTCCAAAATCCTACCAAGAAGAAGAATACTATACAAAGACTCCATTTTAATTTCCCTAAGGGGTGATTTTTTTCCACTGTGGTAACTCAAGATGGAGCCATTTCCACTATGTACACCCTATCTAGTCTAGAGACTCAGAATCAGGTACAAGAATTATTTACATGTACAAACTAATAACCAAATAATCTAGACTAGTGCACACAAAGAAATAAAATGTTGAATTCTCACTGTCCAAAATGAAATATTTCCAATTTCAATCCATTAGACCCGAAATAACCAAATTGCAAGAAAAACATAATTAATTAACCTATAACTGTCAAATGCTTGAAATTAAAATTCATGCAAAAGTGTTTCCAACCTCTGTACAATGCTCGAGGAGACCTTAAATATATCCCCCTCCCATTTTATCACCAATTATTCTGACCAATAACTGCTTTAGGGCACTTTGCAACTTTTTGCCCAAATATTATCATGCAACATTGCAAAGTTGCAAAAGTTGCTTGAGCAACTTTTGACAACTTTTACATCTTTTCCTCTTACAACAAATTGACCCAATGTATGGGTTCCAAATTATCACTAAAGAACCCCTACACCTAGTTAAAACTCAATTAAGTCATATTGTGCACTCTTGATTCCATTCTTTATATTTTTCCAACTTTGGTTTACAACGCAATATTAGGGTCTTTTGACACATTTCTCACAACCAATTCAGCACATTCCCCAACACACATAATGGGTTCTAGAATAATCCTTATTTATCTACATGACCTCAGGAAGGTATTATAAACCAAAACTTTTAGGGTTGAACACACCTAACCCTTAGGTGTTCCTGCACTAGAAAAACATCACGGATGGGCGATAGGGTAGCTGACAACACCAATCGATAGGATATAGGACCAACCCTCTCAAGAATCTCAAAAGGTCCAACATAACATGACACTAACATAGAGACTTTCCATAACCGATGGGTCTCTTATGTGGCCGAACTCATAAAAATACATGATCACCCACCGAGAAGTGACAATCTAACCTATGGGCATTAACATACTTCTTCTTTAGATATTGAGCAGTAACCAAATGCTCTCTAATATGAACCACTTGTTGTTCCATATCTTGAAGCATCTAAGGACCCAACACTACACAATCCTCCAAACGATCCCAACTTAAAGATGTATGGCATGCTCGACTATACAAGGCCTGAAAAGAATACATGTCAAGAGAACTATGGTACCCATTATTATAAGAAAAATACACCAAGTACAAATAGTCCTCCCGCTTTGACTATTGATCCATCACATACATACAAAGCATGTCCTTGAGAAACGAATTCACCCACTCCATCTGACCATCAATATCAAGGTGATATAATGAGATAAAATTGAGTTTTATGCCCAAAACATGCTAGAGAGATGTCCATAATTTAGAAGTAAACAATGGATCTTGATATAAAATGATCCTGCAATATATCTTATGCAACCAAACTATATCCTCCATGAGTACATGTGTTACTAAAGAAATAATATAAAAATCTCTCAAGGGAAAAAATTGAACCACCTTAGACAAATTCTCTATAGTAACCATGATGGCATCATGACGATGTGATGACATAAGTAGCCTAGTAATAAAATCAATTGATATAGTTTCTCACTTCCATTCAGGAATGGAATGTGGCTCCAAAAGACTTGTCGAATGTTGATGCTCCACCTTGAATCTCTAACATTCAACACATCTAGCCACAAAATAAGAAACATCACACCTCATCCCTATCCAAAAGTATAACTATCTAAGATTGAGATGCATCTTCTTGACATCAAGATGCACAAAATATGGCGTACGATGTGCCTCTGACAAAACTAGTGAACGAAGATTACTTGATACCAATACATAAATGTGCCCATGGTAATATAAAAGTTCATCTGACACTAAAGAGTAACCTAAAATTTGACCCATAAGGGTATGTCTAGAATCAATCTCCACTCTAACTTTTTGATACCAATTGTCACTAGGTAAGACCTCTAGAATACGGCTACACAAATCTACACCAAGAGACAAAACTTAGATCTCATGCCTTCTCCTACTCAAGGAATCCACAATAATGTTCTCCTTCCCTTGATGTAATAAACATCAAAACCATATTCACAAAGGAAATCCATCCAATGACATTGTCGTGCATTCAGGTTCGGTTGAGAAAAGATATATTGAAAGCTACAATGATCACTATGGAACTCAAAACTGTGACCCAAAAGGAGATGTCTCTACTATACTAGCACATGTGCATCCTCCACTAACTATAAATAATTGGTGGGGTGGTTTAGCTCATGATCTTTGAGCTTTTGAGACTCATATGAAATCACTCGTCCCTCCTACATAAGACCTATCCCCACACCCTCCAACAATGCATTAGTGCACACCATAAACTCTCCTACAAGATTCAGCACTTCCAAGATAGGTATAGTGATTAATTCCTCCTTAAGAGTCTAAAAAGATGACTCACACTGAATGAACCAAACAAACTTCTTCCCTTTCCTCTGAAGAGAAGTGATAGGGTTTTCCAATCAAGAAAATTCCTTCATGAATCAGTGGTATTAATATGTAAAACCCATGAAAATATGAACCTTAGTAACATTGGTCAACATTGGCCAATCCATAATGTCCTAGATCTTCAAAGGACCCATAGAAATACCCTCTCTGGATATTATATGACACAAATACCTCACCTCATTTAGGAAGAACTCACATTTGGCTAGGTTTCCAAACAATTTATGGTCACAAAGACACTGCAAATCCTAATGCAAATGGCCCTCGTGCTCCTCCATAATCCTTGAATATACTAAAATTTCATCCAGAAACACAAGGACAAAATGATCAAGATCGGTGTGAAACACCTTGTTGATCAAACTCATGAACATTGATGGTGTATTAGTCAATACGAAGAGTACAACCATAAACTCATAGAGCCCATATCGAGTATAAAAATTTGTATGATGAATCTCATCCTCATGGATACAAAGTTGATGGTATCCTGACATAAGATCTATCTTTGAGAACACTCTCGCTCCCTTCATCTGATAAAAAAGTTCATTGATCCTTGGTAAGGGATATCAGTTCTTCACCATCACCTTATTCAATAGTTAATAGTCAATGCACAAATGCAAGGATCCATCCTTCTTCTTCATGAAGATGATTGGTGCTCCCCAAGGGGAAACTGTGATGAATATGGCCCTTGGCCAAAAATTCCTCTAATTGTAAATGGATCTCACTCAACTCCTGAGTGGTCATATGGTAAGGTTCCTAATAAATAGGTTCACCTTTGGGAATGAGAGAAATACATAAATCTATGTTATGTGAATGTGACATACTAGGGATCTCACTTGGAAACACATCTGTAAACTCATGAAGTAGTGGTTGATCATCAAGATACACCTCTCAAATATCAATCCCATTGAGGTCACTAACAGATACTACAAACAACTAACAACCCTATCACATACTCCACTTCAGATGCATGGCTGAGATCATACAAAGTAAAATATGTCTCTAGACCCCTACAAGCTAAACGTTCCCACCTGTGTCATCCACACACTATACTAACTTGCACCGAAAACTTATACATGCTTGATGAGAAGCTAACCAATCCATACCCAAAACAATTCTACATGAGCCCAAGGGTATGATACAAAGATATATAGTGGTGGTGAAGGTGCCCAAATCCAATGCACAGCCACAAACAAGGGAATTCATAGCCACTCTAGAACCCATAGCTATCTCAACCTTCTAGCTATCAACTTTTTGTACTGCCACTAGACCACATCGCTCCATAAGGAAAATAGAAATAAAGGAATCTGAAGCACTAGAATCAAATAATATAGAAGTAGATATACCATGTAACACACTTGTAGTTTCAACAATGGTGACCTGATGCTCAGCTTATGATGTGGAGTGAGTTCTTTCTCAACAAAATCATCTTGACTCCTTCCTAAGGTCTCTCTCCTAGAACTCCTAGGGTGCTCTCAACCCTGATTGAGGCAATTCACTAAGAACTTCCACCTCCTTCTCAAGATCCAGTTCCCATCAATAATTTATCATTCCCTTTCTTATGGAATAGGACATAGGACCAACCCTCTCAAGAATCTCACAAGGTCCAACATAACATGACACTAACTTAGAGACTTTTCCATAACTGATGGGGCTCTTATGTGGCCGAACTCACAAAAACACATGATCACCCACCGAGAAGTAAAAATATAACCTATGGGAATTAACATACTTCTTCTTTAGATATTGAGCAGTAACCAAATGCTCTCTAATATGAACCACCTATTGCTCCATATCTTGAATTATCTCAGGACCCAACACTACACAATCCTCCAAATGATCCCAACTTAAAGATGTATGGCATGGTCGACTATACAAGGCCTGAAAAGAACACATGTCAAGAGAACTATGGTACCCATTATTATAAGAAAAATACACCAAGTATAGATAGTCCTCCCGCTTTGACTATTGATCCATCACATACATACAAAGCATGTCCTCGAGAAATGGATTCACCCACTCCATCAAACCATTAATATCAAGGTGATATAAGGAGATAAAATTGAGTTTTATGCCCAAAGCATGCTAGAGAAATGTCGATAATTCAAAAGTAAACACTGGATCTTGATCTAAAATGATCCTATGATATATCTTATGCAACCAAACTATATCCTCCATGAGTACATGTATTACTGAAGAAATAATATAAGAATCTCTCAAGGAAAAAAATTGAACCACCTTAGAAAAATTGTCTATAGTAACCATGATGGCATCATGATGATGTGATGACATAAGTAGCCTAGTAATAAAATCAATTGATATAGTTTCTCACTTCCATTCAGGAATGGAATGTGGCTCCAAAAGACTTGTCGAATGTTGATGTTCCACCTTGAATCTCTAACATTCAACACATCTAGCCACAAAATAAGAAACATCACACCTCATCCCTATCCAAAAGTATAACTATCTAAGATTGAGATGCATCTTCTTAACATCAAGATGCACAAAATATGGCGTACGATGTGCCTCTGACAAAACTAGTGAACGAAGATCACTTGATACCGATACATTAATGTGCCCATGGTGCTATAAAAGTCCATCTGACACTAAAGAGTAACCTAAAATTTGACCCGTAAGGGTATGTTTGGACTCAATCTCCACTCTAACTTTCTGATACCAATTGTCACTAGGTAAGACCTCTAGAATACAGCCATGCAAATCTGCACCAAGAGACAAAACTTAGATCTCATGCCTTCTCCTACTCAAGGAATCCACAATAATGTTCTCATTCCCCTTGATGTAATAAACATCAAAACCATATTCACAAAGGAACTCCATCCAATGACATTGTCGTGCATTCAGGTTCAGTTGAGAAAAGATATATTGAAAGCTACAATGATCGCTATGGAACTCAAAACTATCACCCAAAAGGAAATGTCTCTACTATACTAGCACATGTGCATCCTCCACTAACTATAAATAATTGGTGGGGTGGTTTAGCTCATGATCTTTGATCTTTTGAGACTCATATGAAATCACTCGTCCCTCCTACATAAGACCTATCCCCACGCCCTCCAACGATGCATCAGTGCACACCATAAACTCTCCTACGAGATTCGACACTTCCAAGATAGGTATAGTGATTAACTCCTCCTTAAGAGTCTAAAAAGATGACTCACACTGAATGAACCAAACAAACTTCTTCCCTTTCCTCTGAAGAGAAGTGATAGGGTTTTCCAATCAAGAAAATTCCTTCATGAATCAACGGTATTAATATGTAAAACCCATGAAACTATGAACCTTAGTAACATTGGTCAACACTGGCCAATCCATAATGGCCTAGATCTTCAAAGGACCCATAGAAATACCCTCTTTGGAGATTATATGACACAAATACCTCACCTCATTCAGGAAGAACTCACATTTGGCTAGGTTTCCAAACAATTGATTGTCACAAAGACACTCCAAATCCTAATGCAAATGGCCCTTGTGCTCCTCCATAATCCTTGAATATACTAAAATTTCATCCAGAAACACAAGGACAAAATTATCAAGATTGATGTGAAACACCTTGTTGATCAAACTCATGAACATCAATGGTGTATTAGTTAACACAAAGAGTACAACCATAAACTCATAGAGCCCATATCGAGTATAAAAATTTGTATGATGAATGTCATCCTCATGGATACAAAGTTGATGGTATCCTGGTGTAAGATCTATCTTCGAGAACACTCTTTCTCCCTTCATCTGATAAAAAAACTCATCGATCCTTGGTAAGGGATATTAGTTCTTCACCATCACCTTATTCAATAGTTAATATTCAATGCACAAATGCAAGGATCCATCCTTCTTCTTCATGAAGATGATTGGTGCTCCCTAAGGGGAAACTGTGATGAAAATGGCCCTTGGCCAAAAAATCCTCTAATTGTAAATGGATCTCACTGAACTCTTGAGTGGTCATATGGTAAGGTTCCTAAGAAATAGGCTCACCTTTCAGAATGAGATCAATACATAAATCTATGTTACGTGAATGCGACATACTAGGGATCTCACTTGGAAACACATTTGTAAACTCATGAAGTAGTGGTTGTTCATCAAGATACACCTCTCAAATCTCAATCCCGTTGAGGTCACTAACAGATAGTACAAACAACTAACAACCCTATCACATACTCCACTTTAGATGCATGGCTGAGATCATACAAAGTAAAATATGTCTCTAGACCCCTGCAAGCTAAACGTTCCCACCTGTGTCATCCACACACTGTACTAACTTGCACCAAAAAATTATACATGCTTGATGGGAAGCTAACCAATCCATACCCAAAAAAATTCTATATGAGCCCAAGGGTAGGATACGAAGATCTATAGTGGTGGTGAAGGTGCCCAAATCCAATGCATAGCCACAAACAAGGGAGTTCATAGCCACTCTAGAACCCATAGCTAGCTCAACCTTCTAACTATCAACTTTTTGTACTGCCACTAGACCACATCGCTCCACAAGGAAAATAGAAATAAAGGAATATGAAGCACTAGAATCAAATAATATAGAAGTAGATATACCATGTAACACACCTGTAGTTTCAACAACGGTGACCTGATGCTCAGCTTATGATGCGGAGCAAGTTCTTTCTCTACAAAATCATCTTGACTCCTTCCTAAGGTCTCTTTCCTAGACCTCCTAGGGTGCTCTCAACCCTGATCTTGAGGAAATTCACTAAGAACTTCCACCTCCTTCTCAAGATCTAGTTGCCATCAATAAGTTATCATTCCCTTTCTTGTGGAACCCACAAGGGTAGTTTCTCTTCTCACTTTTTTCCCTAGTCGGTCTATTGCCAAGCTCACCTAGGGTAAGAACTCCAAAATCATGACTGTCACTTCTCCTACCAAAAACAAAACTATGTACAGGTGCTCCTCTTGAATTCCATCCAAGCACATGATTCTTACCATGGATTCAAGAACCTTGAGGAACCATTCAGTATTTATAACCCAGAACGGGCCATGAACTTACAACTTGCAAAACAAAAACAAAAGATTAACCTACTTGCACATAGAGTAAACAACAATACTTGGAATAACTAAACACACAATCTGCAACTTTTCATTAACTAGAAATAAAGAAAACCATACATCTAACTCTCGAACCTCCTCTCAAACTTCTTTTCGAACCTCTCTAACCTCTCTTTGAAATGAGGGCTTCAGAGATCTTAAATAATCTTCCCATCAGAACAGACATAACTATCCAATCAAGTTGAAAGTGACATGTTAGGAACCATTACAACTGACCATACTATCCACTTAAGACAAAAGACGATTTTCCCGGGCCGTTGTAACTGAATGTGTCTAGCAACAACAGTACATGTCAGGAAACAACAGTACATGTCAAGCAACAGCAGTACATGTTGAGCGTCAGTATATGTCAAGCATCAGTACATGCCGAGCAACAATAATATATGTTGAGCATCTTATCTTCAAGAATTTTCACTTTCTAAGGTTCCTAACTGCTTGGTTGGATTTCCAGAGACTTACAAACTACCTCTTCCACACAAAATTAAACTAAAAACATGCATCTAAGCAACTAGGGTGTCTATTCACCAATTGGACCCATTTTGCACTCGGTAATTACAAGAGTGAATGAATAAACACCTTACAAACCAACTTAAACAAATCCCAAATGTTCCTAAGGGCCTTTAACCCTAAGTTCTCTAGGTGCTCCTGCACGAGCTTGATAGTTATTAATCACCAAAAATCTCTATGGGATCTACCTGCATCCCCAATGGTAGGCCTGAAAATAATGACTCTCTAACTCGGTCCTAAAAATGACCTTTGAGGATAATGCATAACAATATGACCATGTTGGCCACAAGAAAAATAACCCCCTCTGCCAAAACCATGACTTGCAAAAGGTACACTAGATTGAAAGAAATAACCGCTATTGGAGCTATGTGTAACACTATGTGGTACACTCCTTGATGCTTGACTACCAAACCTATCTCTAGAGAATACATCATTGTGATGTCCTGACTAGTGACTACTAGAGCCCTGCCTCTGGGATGGACCCTGAAAAAGGTCTTTGTGTACATTGTTGTTGGCGATTCACCCTAGGAGGTTCTGAATATTGCTTGGAAGAACTTATGGGTTGTACCTATGTACTCTATGAACTTGGTTTAGAAGGTTGTGTACTATAGTCCTATGCACCCACTACTGTATTTGGCACCATTTTCTGACAAATGTTTGTTAAAATATCAACAAACTTTTGTCGGAGTTCCGATGAAACAACTTCACAATTTTCGTCGCAAAAATTTCATCAAAAAAATGACGAACCTAAATTCATCGAAACTCCAACAAATTATTGTCAGACAATGTCACGGTCATTGGCACTAGTTTTCATCAAAAAATTTGATGAAAACTTTGGCGAAATTACAACGAAAAATAACCAGAAGTTTGTCAATATTCCAACAATGTTGACCAAACTTTTCATTGATAGTACGATGAAATTATCATCACTTGTACAAAAACTAAGTTGGACGTTTTTGTTGTTCATCAGATGGGGTTCGTCACAATTCTAACAAAACCTATAGTTTTCAAAAAAAAAATCTGTTCAGACTCCAATGCAATTGGATTACAAATCATGCTATCAATATTGTCAATTAATTCATATTAGGGAACGATGGAATCTAACCACCATCCTCCTGCCTATAAAACAGATGCTCTTCCATTGAGCTAGAACACTTTAAAGAATAACTATATAGTGTATCCTATGTTAGCCTATAAATGTATGTTTCTACAAAGAACAGAGCCTGAAGACAAAACTCACAATTTGAGAAAATAATTTTTTTTTTTTTTTTATGGAGAAAATAATTTTGAATGATGTTTAACCAAAATTATTTTTAAAAATTCACTAATAGTACTCTTAAGATATTTCTTTGTAAAAGACCTATTAAAACTTAAACTAGGCTACTTATTTTACAAGAATATGAAGAATGGCCCCTAGTAATAACATTATTTTGGACAAACGACTATTATTTTGGGTAATACAACAAAGGCCATGAAACTCAAAGGTTGTAACAACAACATGCCCTTTAAATACTAGCCAAGGTTGCAAAATCTTTAATCAAACACCTATTAAATACTAAAACATTAATAAAATATTTGATCGGGGATGATAAAGAAGATGTGAATTGACATGCAAATACATGTGTTTTCCTAGCATACAGACAAACATGCATGCACATTGTAGACACACACATGCAACACATGCACAAGAATGGAGAAACTACCTCTATTTAACCATGGTTTTAACAATCAAAGAACCCAAGTTTTAAAATTTTTAAAGCTAGATCCAAATGGCCACTGTTGTTCAACACCAAAGCCTGGTCTTCCAAACATGGGGCCATTTCTAGATATAGAACAATAACATTAGCACCTAAAATAAAGTGGGAATGCACTCACATTTCAAGAAACATAATGACGTAACATGTTTTAGGTGACAAGATAAATATAATTGTGAACCTTGCATCTCCAACTTTGGGTCTTTAGGCTCTACAAACCATACAGTCAAAAGTTGATTGCATCCCTAAAATAATTCATTTGCATAATTCTAAGACATAGTTTACATTTGTGAAATATATCAAAAAGTAAGCACCCATAGGAGGAAAAATAAGCATTTGAAAACACTGTTGTTCAACACCAAAGCCTTGTCTTCCAAACATGGGGCCATTTCTAGATAAAAGAAAAAGAACATTAGCACCTGAAATAAAGTGGAAATACACTATCATTTCAAGAAACATAATGATGTAATATGTTTTAGGTGACAAGATAAATATAATTCTTAACCTTGCATCTCCAACTTTGAGTCTTTTAGCAAACAGTACAGTCAAAGGTTGATTATATCCCTAAAACAATACATTTGCATAATTCTAAGACATAGATTACATTTGTGAAATATATTAAAAAGTAAGCACCCATAAGAAAAAAAAATTAACATTTGAAAACACAATATTTACCTTCATTGTGAAAGCTCCATGTAATTTGTTAGTAGCTACTGCTGACATTTCTCTATATAAATATTTAAAAAATGCACACCCTATACAGATAGTTAACAGTTAAAAAAACCAATATCAACCCTGAAATCTTTTTATGAATCAAACTATTAAAACCAATAAAAAATGCCCCACCTCTGCTCTGCTTCTATTCATCCTTCATGATATATATGTCATCGACCAGACCAAACTGAGCAAAGATCTACCAGTCACAAAAATGAAGGATTTTGTGAGCATCAAAACAAAACTACCATGCCCAATATTTTACAAAATTAATTATGCAAATTTCTCATTGACCAATGCATTTAAAACTTGTGAAGGACTTTATAAAGATTACCAGTACCATACAGTCATCAAGAATCAAAAAACGAACAAGGATAGTTCAACTTGAACACCCCATATATTATAGCACTTGTAGGTGATACACCAACAACATGACGGATTACAACATGTTGACTGGGCATTCCATATGCAATTTCATATTCATCCCAACCGCTCTTTATTGCAACTATATCATCACCTGATTCAACATAGTAGTCCTCAATGCGTACATATGAACAGGAATTTGCACAATGAACACACAAATTATATATCAACCTAGCAGCAAGCATAGCATCTTTAAATGAAGGGGGTGCTAGAAAAACTCTTAAATTGATTTTATCTCTTCCTCAAAAAGATGCAAGTAATGTTCTCAAAATTTTTGATTAAATGTTTATTGGACATTCCTTTCAGTTTCAACAGAGGACAGACCACCTTTAAAAATCCATTGGACTTGTTCATCCATCATTTATTTTGAAGTTCATGATATTATACCGAAAGGATATAAATTTGCCCGAAGAAATCAATTGCCTTTGCAATTAACCCTAAGAAAATGTTTTTTAAGTTTAATTTTTTTAATCCAAATGTAAGCACCATTGCCTCTTATAATTTCAAAGGAATAGCCAGCTTGATTATAAATGAAGATTTTTAGTCATGCAAGATGATCCACCATCATATCTGAATATCTTCAGAAAATATAAATGTTAAAACAATTAGCTCAAGACAACCACAACAGCCTTGAAAGCTTTATATATGGGTTCACATAGCATCAAATGAGAAAACAACTCATCTGCAATAAAGATGCAAGCATCTGACATACATATATATAATAACTAACCAGAAATATGTGGAAAGGGGTCATCTTTTTTTTTTTTATCAAGCTATTTATGTTTGCTTATTTTTTGCTAAGTCCTATACTATTTGTTAGAGATTACTAATGTTAACAATTGCTGGTAATACAAAATCCTATTATATCAAAAGGGTGATTTTCTGAAAAATAAAATCAGCAGAGGGATCGAGTGAAAATTAATTGGGATAATTCAGCAATTTATACTGTAGACAGAAGGTATTTGACATTCCAAACTTTACCATTTTTAGGAGACAATGTGGAATAAACACCTAAGTTTCTGTTGGGGCTGCTAGCACCTTGTGTCAAGCCAGAATCAAAATTATGTTGTGTGGTTTCATCCATCGGTGGTTGAAGAGATGAATTCAGAAGAACCAATAAATGAAGAGATAAAAGCAAGGGTAAATGTCATACATCATTTGTTGCAGGCCTGGATTAGTGCACGATGGTAAGACTCCCAAATCCTCCTAGATGGAAATTTGGAACATGTGAATCTACTTCATCTTTCAATTTGGGAAAACAGACAAGAGAAAGGGTTAGAAGTTATCTAAGAATAAATCATCCTGCATTTATGCATGACCACATGTAATGTGCATGTTGTCGAATTTCATATTGTAAATTTGGGTTACTTGTTACATCCAACCTAAATTCTCATGCTCTCCTGCAACCACAAGTCATTTAATTTAGTGTCTCAAATGTGTGTGTCTCAGGGATCTATAAAGCTTCCTGATTAATGCATTTGTCTAAAGGACTTACAAATAAAACTAAATATATAAATTTTTACTTAATAGAAACAAAATATAGCAGATATTTGGTTGAGAAAGCAATGGTATTTAGTTGAGTGTATTGATACAACTTAATTGTGGCATGCGGACTCTGCTGTGCTATCAATCTTATTATGATTGTGTTCTAGTTTACGTTCTAGTTTACAATATTTTGAGACTTGGTGGTGGAGTTAAATTTAGAATTATAAATTCGGGCTGAGCCTGATGAAATGAAGATTACAAAATGGCCTTGCCAAATGTATGTACATAGGCATTCTAACTTTTTGCTTATTTCAATACATCAAGTTTTAACATTCGTATAAAAAAACCAATTATTACCCACTCAGTCTCAGATAATGCAATCTTAATCATTGAAGTGATACTCTTAAATACTGTTAATCTGCACAGTTATGAAATTCATAATCAGTCAAAAACCTTGTCTATCATGATTGTTGTATAAATAGATAGTATTTATTGTTTAGCAACCTAAAACATTGTGGGTGTTTTGTCTTCATCAGAGTGGAATTTCCAAACAGCTGTCATGAGAGTATTCGCATGATATTTTGGAGGCTTTGATCTAACAATTCTATGCATCTGTAATAAATTTGGTCTAATACTACAATTCTATACCTCTAACTATTCTATGCACCTGTAATAAATTTGGTCTAATAACACAATTCTATACCTCTAATTATTCTATGCATCTGTAATAAATTTGGTCTACTACTACAATTCTATACCTGCAATAAATACATAACAAACTCGATTAACTTCATGCAAATGATAAAATCCATCATAAAAATCTAGAATTCAAGACAACAGCTTCAGTTTAAAATTGGAGAGCCACATTGAAATGATAAAATTTAAAACATTATAACATATAAAAACCCAAAATAATTGTTTGATTTAATTTGTTAAGAGATTTAGTTTGACTTTAATATTGCTTATATAATCTTACAATTTCCTAACTTAATAGTAGTTTGGCATTAAAATAAAAAGAATAAGATTATTGTTTTCTTCTATCATCTAATCAGAAATAACAACTTTCCTTTCACTATAAATTAATGTTTTTATTTTATTTTAATATAATGAGTACTGGGTCTATCCAGCTATTAAATTACCAAAAAAAAAATTATCATTTTTTTATATAAATATAAAGATGTTTTAATTTTGTTCTACATGAATTTTATTTATTAAATATAAATACTAGTAAATAAAAACTAACACAGACTTATAAAACATAATAACCATTAAACTAATTGCAGTTAGGGAGATTAAACATGCGGATGGTTATTACTCATGGGAACAAGAAAAACACTCACAACTGAAAGATAATGGCATCAAGGAAAACACTCACAACTGAAAGATAATGGCATTGTATACCATTTCTAAACTAACCATTGTCAAAAACAATTTTGGAATTTATCAAAATTAAAGCATATGCAGTGCCTAAAAAAAATTAAATGTTCAAGATTAACCTCCACAGAATCAACTTTGCCCCCAGCATTACAAACAACCTCTAAAACTGAATGTTGCAATAATTCTATAGAAATTTGTCCATTGCAAACAACATCTTTAACTTGATTTAAATATCTACAAATAGACAATGCCTACAGAAACATTGAAGATGTTACAATTATCTTTAGTGTAACTCTTATATCATCAAATAAAATCATACAGTAACTCAATGAAAGGCTGTGAAAATAAATACAAGTCATCAGGGAGAAGCAACTACAATAAATCTTATCCAAACATATTCAGTGTGACTTGAAGAAAATACAAATAGACTACTAGTTGATTCAAGTTCGTGGGTTGCTTAAGAGACTACACATTTTATTTTTCTTGAACAAAATTATGTATGCTATCTAATGTACGAATTCCAAAATCATTCTTGCCTCCTTGACAAAAATGGATTTCAAATTTTAACCATAGGAGGGATTTTTTTGGCTTATTGTTCTAAGAACCCTGGGATATGGACCCTTTTGATGAAAAATCAAATTGTCAACCTATAGCACCTTGAGTGAAGAGTGGAAGAAATTATATGGGTTGCTGTAATGACTGTTATTCTCTGATAGTGGCAAAATATCGAGGCAAATCCTCCTATGATACCTTTCCACTGACATTGTTAAATGTTCTCTTTGCTACAAATACTCGCAAATAGAAACAAATGATCTGCTGCAGCTGAAAACTTGTTCTTAACCCTATTACAAATCTCCTTTTATCTTGTGTGATGACTATCAGACTCTGAACAATTTACAATAAACTTCAAAGGCAACTGTTGAACTTTGAGGACTGAAACTTCACCAAAGTTGCTTTCTACATCTTTTGAATGGCTGGGAACTATCCATTGGATACCCTAGGTTTTCACCAACAGATTTGGGCTAATTTTGTTTAAATGACAGCTATGAAACCCTTGTTATTAGTTTACTAAATTAGCAAAATCAGGATGGAAATTTAAAAAAAACACCTGAAGATTTATACAACATGTTTTTGAAGTTGAAACCTTAGGGTTTCGAAACAATATTCAGAAAATGGAAAAAACTACCTTAGACCCTAACAGTGTTGTTGTAAGAATTTCACACCATCGGCCCATTGCAAATGGGGACACCCGCTTTTTTTGCAAGCAGTAGGAATAGTGGTCTTAGGTAGTCTTTGTTGACGATAGTCTTCAAGCCCCTTGGTCCGGCAGGTGAAGTTTGAGAGTTGGTTTGGGCAATTTTGGCCTACTGGGAAGTCAAGTCTGTCTGGAGCATGGGTGAGAGTTCTGCTAAATCTTTCAGGAATATGGGATCAAAACCAAAGGATTTGTGATGAAACAAGTTTAAATCCTTTGAGAATCCTTGTTCCAGCTTCAATTTGATCTTAGAAAGTCGAAATAGATTGTGGGAGGTAGCTTTGCTGAAGGCGCGCTGAATCCTGAAATTTGGCTAAGTCCTTAAATATTTTAAAAACCCCCAAAATCTAGAATCTACACCTTAACTCCTATGAAGCTGAACCTATCTCAAACATCCTAGAAGGTATTTATACAAATATAACTTAAAGTATAAGAAATTAAATAAATCATACTTATACTTTAATGTTATATTTGTATAAATTCTCTGCCCCTGAACTGAAAAATGACTAAGTACAAAAATGTAAAACCTACTCTGTCCCATGCCTGGGCGGATTCCGGCCTCCTATAGGACAGGGTTTGTCCTATGACCTTCAATTTTCTGCCCCTCCTTGCTGACTTCATTTCGGTTCCTTAGGTGGAATGGTAGTGTTTGGCAAAAGTTTTAGAGGAATCCAACCTTTGGAGTGCAAGTTTTAGTGACTTGAAGGTTGGCGGAATTGTCCCATCTATAGGACAATTCTGCCATGGAGTTGGTTGTCCTATACCCCATAAAATTCCGCCCTCTCTTGGCCATGTGGGATGACATCCTTGGGGTGTTGGAAGATGTTTTAAACAAATTTTGAAGTCCTTTTCAAGGAAAGGAGTGTGTTTTTGGGTTAGTGTTTCCATGTTCTCCTTGGGGCGGAATTGTCCCATCCATAGGACAATTCCGCCATGAGTCTTTGCCTGACTCTTTTCCCCTCCCAAACACTTGTTGCCATCAAAGTCATAGGGAAGATGGGGTATGCTTCCAATGGAAGGTGGGTTTAAACATTCATAATCACTTAGCATGGGAGTTTGGGGTTGAATTTTAAACGTTTTGTTAGCAACATTGGAGCTGTCCCATGACTGGTTGGAATTCGACCAGTCATAGGACAGGAAGTTGTCCTATACCCCTTGATTTTCCGCCCCCTTCTCTTGGATGGAATTTGATTCCTTGGACATAATGTTAGTATTTGGCTTGGGTATTGAAGGATCCGAACCTAAGGAAGGCATGTTGGAGGTTGTCTTCCTTGGGCGGAATTGTCCTGTTTATAGGACAATTCTGCCCTTGTCTCTAACACATCACTCTTCCTCCCCTTTCCAAGCATGAAGAGTCGGGCCTTTGATGTAGTTGTGATGGGATTTTGAAGGGTAAGTTTGAAGTGCAAAGGTGTAGTTTTTTGAAATCCTTAAAGAGGACGGATCTTGGGATTTTGATGTTTTAAGAAATTTTTCGATAAGTGTCCTATGACTGGGCGGATTCTGCCCAGCCATAGGACTGAGATTGTCCCATCCACCTCAAATTTCCGCTCCCTTCCTTGCATGTTCTTTGTCCTCCTTGATAGATAAGGTGTTTTGAGCTGTTTTTTGAAGATTTCGGGTGATGGAGGGTTGTCCCAAGGGAGTTATCTTGTCCTTCCTTCCCAAGGAGCTGGTCTCCTTTTCGCCCTCTTCTCCAAGCTTTCCTCAGCCTCGATGGTTTGAAACAAAGTATTTAGCCAAAAAGTCATGGGGTGCATGCACTATGGTGTTGATCTTTCAAAGTTTATTGAGTTTGAACCTTGGGGAAATCTGCATATGTCCCATGACTACGCGGATTCCCCCCAGTCATAAGACAGGGATTGTCCTATGTGCTATGAAATCCCGCTCCCTAATGGAGCCTTGGGATGGAGTCTAGGGGCTTTGGCGAATTGTTTGGGATGTTTTGTGAGTGGATTTATGTCCAAGGGGAAAGAGCTCTTTATGTCTTTCTTGGGCAGAATTGTCCCATCCATAGGACAATTCTGCCCTCATCTTTTATTCCCCCCCCCCCTCCAATCCAAGTCGGCCACCATAAACAAGACCAGAATTAAACCAATAAAATCGTCCCAATCAGCAAACAAGAAATTAATGAAAGAAAGTCGACCTTAGGGAGGGGGATATTTCATATTTTATTTGTCCAATGGCAATCAAAGTCAGCCTCCTTGGGAGAGGTGAGCAAGAAGGTATATAAGGGGGGCAGTTTCAAACCATTTGCACACCATTCAGCATGCGACTTCTCTTCCTAAGGGAGCAGACCAGACTTAATAAAATTTGGATTTCATCTTTAGAAGAAAGGCTTTGGTGGAAGATCTTCTTTCCATTTCCTTTTCCCAACTTCTTCAAGGTAAGGAGCAGATTTGATTGCAACATTTTCATAGAGGGAAGCTTGCATTTTTCTGAAATCTCAGAATTTCTCAAGAGCTACAGGTCTGATTGCATTCTGATTTTTTTTTTGGGTTGTGAGTGATGGGGGTGTGTTCTCAATGCTCTACCCCATCCCTCCCTTTCCTTTAACTTCATTGGTTCAAATTACAATTCATGTCATAAAGAGTTCAAATTCAAAGCAATCAAACTTCAATTTCTAAATCTGAGATTTTATTTAATCATAACTTCTTGTTTAATCAGTTGGTTATTTTGGTAAAGGACATGAAATCTGGAAATAACATCATGTTTAGAATTTTAATCCAACTTCATTAGCTTCATCTAAGGGGTTTTATTTCCTAATTTCCTATTCTCAGATTTGTAGCATCATGAACAAAGATGGCTAAGATGTGTTTCCTTGATGTTTTGTAGGGCAAGGAAATGTTCGAGGCTTCAAGTAATGCTCCAAGTTCCAAGCTCGAGGATTTCAAATGAGAAAGGGAAAGATAACCAAGGAGAAAGGGCTGAATGGCAAATCTTGGAACTCTTGGCAACGAAATCATGGGAAGCTATTTTCCCTGAATGGCAAATCTTGAAACTCTTGGCAACAAAATCATGGGAAGCCACTTTCCTTGAAGAGCAAATCTGGGAACAACTTAGAAGATGGTATGCATCTCCTCTATTATCACGCCAACAAGTGAAGACTTCAAGTTCAAAGATCACGAGTGGGAAGGAAGTTCACACCAAGTTACCGAAGGACAAGACATCAAGGCTATTTGAATTGAGATCAAGTTGGGATTCAAGATCGGGATCAAAGGGACAAGTCCAAGCACTTGAAGGCATTTTCAAGTTCAAGGATGCCAATCCAAATCATGCCATGAGAAGATTTCCAAGGGCAAGGATGGGAGAGTTGAAAGGATGAAGCAATTTGGGAATATGCCATCATGTTGAGAAGCTGGGCAATGTTGAGTATCAAGAGATATTTTCTCTTCACAATCAGAGCTACATAATAAAGATGATGAGGTGGCAATTAGGTGTCTTCTCCAATTAGAAAATTCTAGATTTCAAGCATAAGCAATCATAATGCACCAAGTGTCTTATTTTCTCATTGGTTGAGAAATCATTGTAATTTTCCTATTGGCCCATGATTTGGTGCCCTCTTGTAATTGGTTGCAATTTTGGAAACCCTAATTAGGGTTTCTAGGAATCTTGGCCCTTGATTTCAAATGAATCTTGGCCCTTCGTTGTAATTAGACATATATAGAAGGCCAAGGCCTTCTCATTTGTAAAGAATGGTTAGAGAGATTCAAGAGCTAAGGAGCATTAGATTAGAGTAGGAGAGAAGATAGAGTAAAGTAGGCTAGCCAAGGAGGACTTGATCAAATTGTTAATATAATACTACCAAAATTATTCCTTCTTTCATTGTTGGTTTTCATGGTGAATGTATGTGACGTTTGGAGTATTTCATGGTTTCTTCAATCTCTTACTTGGAGTAGATTTCCTTTTCATGTTATTAAAGTAGTTAGTTGGATGAAAGTAGTTGTGGATGTTTTCTTGTTTGACTCAAGTATACTAGGCCACTAGCCTCCTTGCTGATTGTGAGGAAGCCTTGTGTGGTAATCTAGTCATTGCATTTAAGTTCAATTGGCATTGGATCCTTAGTTTGTACTTCCAAGTTGGATTAAGGAAAAGGTGTTGATATGAAAACCATTCGAGATCCTTAGAAGCTTGCACTAGGTGGAGTCGAGGTCACAGGCAAGCCTCCATTTGGTAGAGTCCAAGTCATCCATGATTCCTTGCATTCCTAATTAGGGGTAGAAGTATCAGTAGAAGTAGTTTAAGAGAGTTGTGAAGTGAATTTGAGAGAAACATTCGAGTATACATTGCAAGCTAAGCCCGACTACCATTGAATGAATAGCGTAAGTCCCCTTAAGTGGTTAACCAACAAATCACATCATTTCAACTAAGTCAGTCATTCCACAAGTTTAGGAACCTTGGAGTCATTCCATGATCTCAAATTGCAAAGCTTAGCATGGGAGATGACTTTGATCAAGAGAGGATTTAATGTTCTTCGTTTCACATTGAAGCACTGAGTGTTCAATCCTACATGTTATGTAAGTGGAACAAAACTCGCATCAACAAGTGCGTTGGATAAAAGACTGCTGAGAGTGATGACAGAATAGTCAAAAGAAATGGAATAGCCTCCATTGTGTGCCTCTCTTGTCAGTTTAAACCCTTTAGTGTCAGAAAATCTTGGTGCTGCAAGAACAAATCCTAAGTTCTTTTCACTTTGATTCAATTAAAAATGTGAAACAATCAACCACCTTCTAGATTCACTTTTTATGAACTCTAACCACTCAAAACTTGTGTTAATATACTAAGGTGACTTATCCGTGATTCACTGCCATTTAGTATTTGGTCCAATCACTAAAGGAACACTTTTTGACTTACTTTTCCTTTCAGAATTGGGTTGAAATACAAGAAAATTGACTAGGAATTCTTAGCCACTGGAACTTATGTCATAAACCAGACTAGTGCACTCCTTATGTATTGTTGCAACTTTGAGTTTGCTCAAAACCCAAAGATATGCTCTGTGAAGGCATTTTCCATTTGAGGATTGGTTTATGTTAGTTACTTAGGTATGGTCCTAGGAGAATATGACGACCTAAAAACTGGTTGAACATTACTGAGTGTGCTCTTGATGGGTCTTGGCATTATCTTTTCAGGCACACTTTTCATGATTTTCTGCCATTTCTCACTTAGAAATATTCATCTTCTATTCATTCTCTTATGAGCATGTTTCTCACCGAATCTTGCTACCTGGGTGCAATTCATGTCATGACAAACTGACCTAAAGTGCACTTCTTATGTGTTGTTTCCACTTCTTTGTCATTTAGTAGAGTTTCCCTTTGTTTGGATAGATTCGTAGTTAAACAAACGCTACACTGAGGATCACGGCTTCCTTTTACTTGACTCACACATTACCTATACAAACTGGCAATACAATCCTTACACACTATAGACCTTGGTCAGAATAGCACAAACAACGAAGACATCATGATGATTCTCAACTTTAATATGCAACAAACTATAGATGGACTTGGAAAAAATTCCAAGAAAGACTTTGGCGTGAAAATTTATATGGTGGTGTTACACCATTTACTCCCGAATTCTCAATCAAGTACAGCTACAAATTTCAGTGCATAACAAAATTTGAAAACATAACTAGCCTATGAGGCTGCTGGCTATATAGAATGTGAAGTTGATGCTCTCATATCTTAGTTTACCTCTATTGGACTGCTTTTCCATCTTTTCCTCTATTGCATGACAGCTTGATGGTTAGAACTTAGAAGTGAAGTTTGAAATCTTGGACTCAGTCTCAATTCAGCAGCCCAAATTTTTGACCAAGGGGAAAAACTCGACACAGACTCTCAAAAAAAAAAAAAAAACCATCATAATTACACAAAAAAAACCCTCATAATTATACAAAAAAAATCAGTGCATTTAAAGAACATAAAAGTCCAATTTCACCATCAATTTGTCATAAAGCAAACATTACACCTGTCATATGTTTGTTATCTCTAGGTGCCAGAAGAGTTCAAGATCGGTACTTGGGAGTTTGAGCCTGAGACTTTGGAGTCTTGGAGAAGAATTTGGATGACTACTCAGCCAGACTTGGCCCAGGGGCCCTGGTTGGCTCTCCTTGGCTTCCTTGAGGACTTGTGAGGTAGCAAAATCCTGCTGAGTACATAAAAAATTAAAAACTACAATGGCTAAGGTTTGCCCCAATTTTTTTATGATGACTATCCTTAAAATATGCCAATCTGTAGATTCCTCCATTTTTGTTCTAAAATAGTTTAATTTTGGAGTGAATATTTATTAAAAAGTGAAGTGTAAAATAAAAATACCTCATAGATAACCTAGAAAAGGGGAAAAAATTGCAGGTTATTTAATACTCTAGGTGTTTTTTAGTTATTGAATGTTATTGACTATCCCACAGAATTTTCACAAAAGGAGGAAAAAGCTAAAAACAAAAGAAAATAAAATAAAAATTGCTGGTTTTTTTACAGATAAACTTAGTTTTCTGAAAAAACCTTGTCTAGGGGCTCAAACCAGGATTAATCTTGGAGCCAATTAGTAGTTAAGTATCAGTTATCTCGGTTTTTTAAACTATGAATTGTAGTCTTTCTAAAATGTCCTTCAATGAGTAGGATCAGGAATAGGTATCAAAACATTTCTATTTAAATTGTTGAAACATAAGTAGAATCTCGTTTAGCTCTTTGTTATGCTTGGTCATCGCTCTTTCTACTTCATAACCATATGGATTAACTGCTAAGAAAAACTCTCCTTGGCGTAAAATTTGATTTCATGCACATTGAGTATAGCCAATGTGCACTTTGTATATTGTGACTACTTGGTGGTTAACAATGTTTATAAATTGCAAACAATCTTATCACTGTGAGACAATCTGTGTTAGGAAGTAGTTCACCGCAATGTTTTTAAATTGCAAACAACCCTATATCACTGTGAGATAATCTTCGTTAGGAACTTTAGATTTCAATTCTATGCTAAGAGGAAGAGATGGAAGAGATGGAAGAGAAGAAAGTGACGGATACAAGTCTCCAGCCAAGGCGATTATCAAGGATTTTGACTTCTTCAGCACACCATTTTCTTTATATCAAATCCCTCTAAAAGAATCATTGTTTATAATAATCCAGTTGATTTGATCCTTTACTTGCCTTTGTGTTTATTATTTGTCAGGGCATTTAAGGAAATTGGTTACGGTCTATTAGTCCTCTTATAATGCTTTGTTACTGATCATATATTTGCATTTGATTTTATTTTTTGGTTCATTTTTGTTGGAAAAAGAGTCACTCATTTATTTCATTTTGAGCCCTGAGACCAATCTTAATTGTAGCTTTATTATGAATTTCATCCACATCATTTGTACTTGGATCAGTTGGTTTGCAGTTCTCTACTATATCTCCACACTGGTTTGGGTTCCTAACATTTAGTTAATTTAAATTGGATTCTCAATCTCGCATTTTGATGTAGAACTCCTATGCCCTTATCAAAAGCTTCCACCTCTTGCCCTTGTAGATACCCAATGATCAATCACATGACAGGTTTGTATTCATGTTCTCAAGGTTTGATCTCTAATTAAAAGATAAATGTCATCCTTGACCACTTATTGGCAATAGGGACCAAAGGACCAGCAGCCTAATGCCTCCTCGTGATGGAACCACAACATTCAGTGTCAGATCTTGGACCACTTCCTCAACATGAAGTCTCAATACAATCAGTTATTTGCCATCCTAGGAATGCAACACTCTTCACCATGTATTTGTTTTGTAACAACACCATGAAAGAATGAGGAAACTCTGTCATAAGATCAAAGCCTTGTTTTGACTACAATCACATACATGGAATTGACCATCAAATGGGATGGTCATTGTTTTGACAGTAAACAAAGCATGGGGTTAAAGCTTTGACAAAGTAACCTTTGGAACCCTAAACAAATGAATATGGGGAATGTGGGATTAATGAAAAATTATATCGAACTCCTAAATGACTATAAACAAAAAGATTTAGATGGAAATTGCAGACCATCTTGACTATGACAGCTTATAAGTTAGGACAGTTTGACAATGAACAAGGTGATCAGACTTCCAGGGAAAGAAAATACTCCATCCATAAATTGGAAAGTACAATGGTTTCAATTGAGATCCTTACTAGACTCTAAGACCATAAAAAAATTCCATCACCTTACTTGAATGGTGACACAATTCTAACTCTTCGAATCACAATCAAGGACAAAATGGCAACAGTAAATGCAATCAGAATCCTTAAAAAACAGAGGAGAATTTATGACTCTTATTCAATGCTAACTTTGGAGAGAATCCTTAATAAACAGAGAAGAGAATTTATGACTCTTATTCAAAAATATTTTAAGGATTGTATGACATTAAACAAATTGAATTATAAACCAAATAATCATAAAGTTTCCACTATCAAAGAGTTTAAATAATTATGAATGTGATTATGCATTCAACCATTAAAGATTTGTGAAAAATCTCAATCCAAGGTGTCTGAAGGAATGTTTGTGTTCCTTAAAATCTTAATCAATCAGTCTTGGCCTTTAGAAACCCTTATATGAGACAAATATTAACAAAATAGTGATACTTGTTACAGTCATAAAAATGTCACGCTAGGGCTTGGTGGATCTCGCCCAATACTCAATCTTTTGAACTCAAACCAAGAAATATATTTGGAAACTTCAAAATGCTAGTATAATCCACAAAATTAGAAATTTTTAAAAAGTGGAAACTGAAGATATTAACCAAACTCTGTGAAACCCTTGGTGGTGAGGTTTGAAGATTGTTTTGAAATGAATTGATTGATCTCTCTCTGTGATCAATGGCCCGACTTCCAACCTGTATCAAATGATAATAGGTTCACCATAGTTTATTCCACAATTGGTTTGGAACCAAAATTAATCACTATACATGAATGCCACGTGATTGATCAGAAATTTTGCAGGAAAATGACAATAAAATGCAATGCTTTATTGAGAACTTTCTTTCAAAAATTTCACCAAATCATTGCCCTCGACCCAAAGAGGGGTATTTAAACATATCCCAACTTTCTTCAACTAATTTTGATCTTGGTGATTTTTGTAGCATAATGACATATTAGTGCAAAAGTTGCTATGCAACTTTTGACAACTTTTTTGCATTTTTTACATTTTCTATCCAAATGACTTCCTATTGCCACAAAACCTGGCCTATATATCAAAAATGACCAAACAACATGATTTGAATCATTTTGGACTCCTTTTGACCCACTTTGACCATTGTTGACCAATGGGCCTCTTAGGCCAAATGACCATACAATGGCTCAAAGGCCTTACAATTGAAATCTAAGGCATAAAAAAAATATTATTCAACCATAAAAATAATACATATGACCTTCCTATGGCCTTATTACAATGATTTTGACCATATTGGTCTTCAATGGGTTTCAAAGGCTTTTGGTGCTCTTGCACCACATTTGCTCCTTAAATATTACAAATGATTTGATACTGTAGACACCTAAAATTGGTCAAGATAAATCAAACATGGAATAAAGTGAGCAAATCAATTCAAATTAGAAATTAATTGAATTATTAAAAGCCTTTGGATTAATTAAATCAAATAATTGTGCAATTAATATTAACCAATTAATTGCATAGTTAAAATCAAATTAATCCCAACTTATTCAAGGGTGCACATGGCTAAGAAATTCAATTAAATCATTTTATTTAAATCCCTTAATTTCCTCATCCATCACATAGGATAAATTGAATCAAACAATGAGGATTGAGAATGGGAGCTCACATGGACCAAGCCAAATTGATTCTCCATCACACATCTTGGAGTTGCATCTTGACCACTCATTTGGTCCCCTTATTTGAAACCACTGTTTAAATGGTCTCACCATTTGAAACCCCTAATTCAACCAAGCATTAATCATGGTTTAATCAACTCTACCCCCTACCCTTGGAAAATCCTTTAAATAAAAGCCATTTTTTATGCAAATCATAACACACTGACTCATGAAGCAAAGCATCATCACTATAGGCAAATAGCATCATTTTCATAGCAATTACATGTTAGGATTTGCATTAGAGTGAGCAATTTGAGCTAAATAGGCACAATCTTGATCAAATAGCTTTAATTCTCGTTCTAGGACTATCATTTATGGATGCTTTAAGTTGAGAGCATTATTTTTCTTTCCTAGTTAGAGAGCCATGAGATGCTCGTTGTTAATTTCATTTCATTCGAGCTTAATTTGATGTATTTTCAAAGCTGAATTGATAGGAACAATTAATTTCATGAAGGTATAAATTTCTTATACACAAATAGCGCCCACCGTGGTGCTGTAAGCCTCATTTCTAACGAATTTATGAATTTTTTGTGTATTTGAGTGTGTTTGTTGCAGAAATTCGCAGGTTGCAGACAAAGCGACGCATATGCACCTAAAGTGTGACATCTTTACACAGTGAAATAGCATGTATAATCCTTTCTGTCTTCTGTCTTTAATTCTTTCAGCACATCAGAGGGTAAAGTGACGCATATGAGCTGAATGGTAACGCCTTTACGCCGTGAAGTGACGCATAACATCCAATTATAGCGCATCTAAGGATTCTTTTAACACCTTTACACATATCTTCAGCGCATTTAATTTGTTTTAGCACTCTGTATACTTTTAAATAGCGCTTGCGAGCTATTAAGTAGCGTGTAGAGAAGCTTTAAGTAGCGCATTTGAGTTGTTAATTAGCATGTAGAAGGAAGTAAAGCAGCACGTTGTTTGTCATAAAATAGCCTATACGCCTATATCTATCTTTATTTCTGCAAATCATTTAAAAACAACAAGCTAATGGAAATTTGTTGTTTATTTGCAGATGACGAAACATCATAAGGTGAAGAAGCCTGAATTTCAAATCCACAAAAAGGACAAAGATATCAAAAGGTTGTTGAAGTGTGGGAAAAGCATTCATAATGCAAACCTTTTAGAAAATTTGTTTGAAGAGGAAAAACTTTATGATCATTATCTTAAAGTTGTCCTAGCTTACAAATCCAAATATATTTCTTTAAATTGAGTCAATTCACCTTTTAATCTTTGGAAAGAACTTTAAATTTTAGGTGAATTTGAGTTATTCATTTTGGATTTGGATTGCCTCATTTTGTGTGGATTGTGTTGTACTAATTTGTTGGAGGAGAGGATGCAAAGGAGCTGGAACGATCACCACTAGGTGAGTAACAAGAAAGTAATTACATATCAAAAAAGTTCCTAGCCTTTGCTAGCTTCAAAATGAGGTATTCCTACATCCTTTTGCATTTTCTTAAATCGCAGCATGTCAAAGTTAAAATCTAGCTAATTAGAAAGCCTATTATTGTTTATCAAAGGAGACATTAGGCCTATGCTCTCAACTTTTTAAGTTGATCAAAATGTCAAACATGTTGAATTTGGTGATAGAAAGAAAGTTTGGAAAGAACAAACACTAAAATAAACCTCCTTGTTTGTGGAAGCGAAGTGTTAGGTATATGCTCTTCACTCTTTGAGTGAATCAAAAATCAAAAAGCACTTCAAATCCCTTAGTTTAAAGAGATGGAATGAACAATTGTTAATTGTATTTGGAATTATGAAAATAGTAGGGATATGCTCTTCACCTTTTTGGTGAATCAAATTCCCAAACCTATTTGAACTTTTCGCTTTCTTGCTTTACATAAAAATGCTAGAACATTAGTAAGCCTGCCTCCTCAGATTCACCTTTTCGAGGACGGTGAGAGGGAATGACCCAAGTGGGATACAACCATTTTTAGCCATGGTAATCCAACCCACTATAATAAAAATTCATTCATCCTTAATGGGGTGAGTGACGAAACAAATTGAGAATCGAACCTCCTCTAGTAGTCCTTCGGGATTGCGTAAAATCATGTTTTTATGTGTGGGGGAGGCCTCTATAATGGGGGATGAAACTCAAAATGTTTTGAATGGAATCTTGAATATAACCTGGTTATAATAGCAATGCTTACCTTTTAAAGCCATTATTACAAGCCAATTTGACCATAGGTAGATTGCTTGGAAGACTTTCTTGTTAAAACCTGTGAAAATGATCGAGAATATACACTTTTTGTGTAGAAATAGGCGTCAAAGACAATATTTGTGTGTGTTTTTATTGTATGTCCATTTTACAAAAGAAAAACATCCATAAATATCTGATCACATTATTAACTTTTAAGAAAATTTACCAAAACAATGACAGACTTCAACTTTCACAGTCTTCTAACGTGTATGAAACTTTTTGTGATGCCTATAAACCTGAAGTAGCACGTACAAGCATCTTTTATAGAGCTTGTGATCATTTAAGTAGCGCTTTGAAACTTGAAACAATGCTTAGCAACAATCAAATAGCCCTTACACACAAACAAAGAACGTATTCTATTTTTCCACTAAGCGCGTATAATCAACTGAAACAACACATGGTAGCCAGTAAAGTAGCACGTACTAATAAGCAAAGTAGTGTGTGTAGACTGAGACATCAAAATAGAGGGTATTTCCCAAGGATTTTTGAAATTTTTGGAATTATATCTAGATACCCTTTTCGGAGTTCTTGTTGTTCATTATCTCAGACTGATCAAATCCTGTCATTTTTGAAATAGTAAATCTTAAGAGGATTGATCAAGAAGGCTAACTTTTTTTCTTTCTGTTAATGTCGGATTTTACAAGATCGCATTACATTAGGAACACATTACAACTAGACAGAACATATCCGAGAGGGGAGTTACCTTTTTTGAGTGAAGCACCTACTTCTTCACAACAACCCTTTGAAATCGAAGAAGAGGTAACACCTATTGACATGGCATTTCCCTTTGCACTCATGGATCCCGATCTCATCAATAATGCCAATAACTACCAAGATGGTAAGAATAGGGATGTTAACAATAATGGGAACAAGGGGGGAGGAAACAACCTTAACAATGGAGGTATGGATGTGAATAATGGAGGGAATAGGGACCCTCAAGAGGAGGAGGCCACCGAAGAGAGGGTTAATGAAGCAGATCAAAGTCCCCTTTTCATGAAAATCATGTAGAAATTGTGAGAATGAGATAGGGAAAAATACTTCTTAGACCTAGCTCAAGCGGGGGTGAAACTTCCCCATGATTATGATGCCAACAAGTTGAAGAAGAAAGAGGAAGGTGCTAACCCAATTGACATCATGGACAAACAATTTAAATTCTTTCAAATGAAGTTTGATAACATGAAGCAAAATGTGGCTCCCAAACCATTTTCAATTGAAGCTTTATGTCCATTCCCATTTGACAAATCCCTAATTATGGTACCATTCCCCACAAATGTTGTTTTCCCTAAATATGACAAGTATGAGGGAGCATCTGATCCACAAGATCATTTGAGGTACTTTTGTGCATTAAGCTTGGAATTCATGCATGATACCACATATTTAATGAGATTATTTCTAAGAAGTTTGGGAGGATCTCCAATGGAATGGTTTTCCAAATTATCATCTAGTACTTGAACTTTTGAAGAGCTAGCTTCCAAATTTGTGATGCATTACTCATATAGCATCAAACATGAGGTCACCATGATTGATTTATGTAACACAAAACAACATGATGGGGAGCATTTTTAGCTTTCTTACAAAGATGGAGGGTGATATTTGCTCGATACCCTAGAAGTTTACCCGAGAAATAAAAAATGGACATCTTTGTGAATAGTTTAAACATGGAGATGAACTATCGATTGAGATTGCAATGTCCAAGTTCCTTTCAAGATGTGATTGAAAATGGAGTTACAATAGAAGATTTTTTTTTGAAGAGTGGAGAAATAAAACTTTATAAAGAAAACAAAAACCCTCCTAACAACCACATTAATTCCAACAATCATAATTGCACTTCAAATAATAGCAATCACTTTTGGCTTAAGTCCCCTTTTCATGAAAATCAAGTAGAAATTGTTAGAACGAGATAGGGAAAAATGCTTCTTAGACCTAGCTCAAGCGGGGGTGAAACTTCCCCATGATTATGATGTCAACAAGTTGAAGAAGAGAGAGGAAGGTACTAACCCAATTGACATCATGAACAAACCATTTAAATTATTTCAAATGAAGTTTGATAACATTAAGCAAAATGTGGCTCCCAAGCCATTTTTAATTGAAGCTTTATGTCCATTCCCATTTGACAAATCCCTAATTATGGTACCATTCCCCACAAATGTGGTTTTCCCTAAATATGATAAGTATGAGGGAGTATCTGATCTGAAAGATCATTTGAGGTACTTTTGTGCATTAAGCTTGGAATTCATGCATGATACCACATATTTAATGAGATTATTTCCAAGAAGTTTGGGAGGATCCGCAATGGAATGGTTTTCCAAATTATCATCTAGTATTCAAACTTTTGAAGAGATAGCTTCTAAATTTGTGACGCATTACTCATATAACATCAAACATGAGGTCACCATGATAAATATATGTAACATAAAATAACGTGATGGGGAGCATTTTTAGCTTTCTTACAAAAATGGAGGGCGGTATTTTCTTGATACCCTAGAAGTGTACCTGAGAAAGAAAAAATGGATATCTTTGTGAGTAGTTTAAACATGGAGATGAACTATCAATTGAGATTGCAATGTCCAAGTTCCTTTCAAGATGTGATTCAAAATGGAGTTACAATAGAAGAATTTTTTTTGAAGAGTGTAGAAATAAAACTTTATAAAGAAAACAAAAACCTTCCTAACAACCACATTAATTCCAACAATCACAATTGCACTTCAAATAATAGAAATCACTTTTGGCTTAAGTCCCCTTTTCATGAAAATCATGTAGAAATTGTTAGAACGAGATAGGGAAAAATACTTCTTAGACCTAGCTCAAGCGGGGGTGAAACTTCCCCATGATTATGATGTCAACAAGTTGAAGAAGAAACAAGAAGGTGCTAACCCAATTGACATCATGAACAAAGAATTTAAATTCTTTCAAATGAAGTTTGATAACATGAAGAAAAATGTGGTTCCCAAGCCATTTTCAATTGAAGCTTTATGTCCATTCACATTTGACAATCCCTAATTATGGTACCATTCCCCACAAATGCAGTTTTCCCTAAATATGACAAGTATGAGGAAGAATTTGATCCGCAAGATCATTTGAGGTAATTTTGTGCATTAAGCTTGGAATTCATGCATGATACCACATATTTAATGAGATTATTTCTAAGAAGTTTGGGAGGATCCGCAATGGAATGGTTTTCCAAATTATCATCTAGTATTCAAACTTTTGAAGAGCTAGCTTCCAAATTTGTGACGCATTACTCATATAACATCAAACATGAGGTCACCACGATTAATTTATGTAACACAAAACAACGTGATGGGGAGAATTTTTATCTTTCTTACAAAGATGGAGGGCGGTATTTTCTCGATACCCTAGAAGTGTACTGGAGAAATAAAAAAATGGACATCTTTGTGAATAGTTTAAACACGGAGATGAACTGTCGATTGAGATTGCAATGTCCAAGTTCCTTTCAAGATGTGATTGAAAATGGAGTTACAATAGAAGAATTTTTTTTGAAGAGTGGAGAAATAAAACTTTATAAAGAAAAAAAAAACCCTCCTAATAACCACATTAATTCCAACAATCACAATTGCACTTCAAATAATAGCAATCGCTTTAGGCTTAAGAACACTTACAAGGGCCTTGTCAATGATGGGGTTGTTGAAGCACATAATTTAAACCAAGCTAATAAGATCTTCAAACCAAGCTAATAATGTAAACCAAGCAGCCAAATTTTCATTCAACAACACCAACAACGACAACAAGAACATACAAAAAAGAAAGAGGCTAACAAACCAAGATTGTTCTTTAGCCTATCACTAAGAAGGAAGTTCACACCCTTGGTTTAACCACTTGAGAATGCTCTAAGGACACTCATTGCTAACAAGATCACTGTCCTACCAGAGTCAAGGCCTTATGAACCCCAAGTTAAACCCTCATGGTGGAACAATCCCCATATTTGTGAGTATCATCGAAATAGAGGGCACAAGACAAACGAATGCATGAGGATAAAACATGAGGTATTCAAGATTTGATAGATAATGGGATCATCAAGGTGGAAGGGCCTCAAAACAATGAAGATCATGTGGCTTTCAAAACTCCTTTCTTCAATTATGAGAAGGGAGAATCTTAAAATAGTAATCAAAATAAAAAGGAGGTAATAAAAAAGTTAATTTTGCACATAGCTATGATAATGTAATCAATTCCTTGTCAGGATATGAGAATACTATCAACGTTATTGTTGTAAAATATCAATCATAAAAAGAAACCTCTAATATTGTTACTAGGGGGTAAATATCTAAGGTTACCTTACAAGGAGCTATCCCTAAGACTATTGGTCCTGTAACGCCCCGCCAGGGAACCTAGGAGAAGTTAACCTTAAACATGTTACTAAGTTTATAGAATGATTTTTTTTAAAAGAGTTTACAATTGATAAAGAATAACAATGTGGAAGCAATATAACACAAGCCAATGCATGCTCATAAATGTAACTCATTTATAGATTACAATTTCTGAGGGTTCCATGACGTAGAATTATGTGAGTTAACTAATCTACTAAATACAATAAAAAATAAACAAACTTCATATAATGTAAATGAATAATCAACATCATTTCATAAATGAAACCTAGATACAACTAATACCATAAGGTATACATAATGAACCAACATCCACTGCACAATTCATGTGGTATATGATAAACCCAAATATAAAGTACAGTACAATATCCAAGAATGTCACAAATGACATAATGAAACAAATATATGACACAAAATATAAGAGCAAGTCTCCAACAATGAGGAACAAGAAGATACAACTGCAAGAAGGATCATCCAAGAAAAAGTCACGAACATTGGATCTCAATGGTAATAAGAATCACTACCACCTGACCTCGTGGAACCAAAGGTCCATTCCTACCGTGCTAAGGAGATAACAATAGGATCACACATGGGAATTAACCAGACAAGCAAGTCTAAAGCAAAGGTACACCAGATAAAAAGGAAACAAGAATATTTCAAGGTTAAAAGTATGAAAGATCAAGAGATAAAACAAGTGTACCAAATACTCACGTAGGAACCTAGAACACATATAGGGAAGTTTCATCACATAAGTCTACACTTGAGTTACCCCAGTAGCCCCTCTGGACCCTGCCCCCCATGTGACTTTATGTGGTTCAGTAATCTTTTCATACAAACAAGGATTCTAACCATGCAAGACCTCGATCAAGCATCTTCTCCCACTCCCATCCTTATCCTGTACTAGCACTCAAGGCATGGGCGAGGCACATATTTATCTTATTAATATTTTCTCTCAATTAATTTAATTAAATTATCAATTATTAGGTCACTTACAATGAGTTACCCTAGTAGCCTCTTAGAGCCCTGGCCCCCATTGCAAGACACTTCCCCTCTATGCTCCTAGATAACCTACCCTAATGCTCCCAGCCACAAGACCAAAAGAAGATAAAGCCAAAACCATAAAATACTTCTCATAAAGTATTATATCATGAAAGTCATCAATGAAAATGTTGGAGAATAACAAATAATAATGCATCCTATACAAGGATCTAGATTGTCCATCCCATAATGGACATCCCAATAAGTCATCCATCCCATAATGGATATATCAATAAATAATTACCAAATCTCATAATCTCATATCACAACATCAATGATCCTCAATAGCATCAAAATCATCTCTCTCCAACATGGAGTAAATCATAATTAAAAATACCATCACTCAAAACATTGAACAATCATAGTAGAAGAAACAAGGTGACCAAGTGAACAAATCACACCTCAACACAATATTGGTTGTCACCTCTTATGGTAAAATAACATAAAGATCAAGGACTCAAGGAACACATGACATCTATAACATATGTACCCAAGAAAACACATGAACCAATCGTGACATAAATAGGTTATGAACTTTACACAATATGAAACCCAAAGAGCAAAAAGGCATAAAATCACAAGATAGTACAAGTCCAAAGACAAAACCAACCTAGGGTAACACCCTACCCACACTGACACTTAACAACACCAAGATCACATGAGAGAATACATGCATACATTTGACATATTATTTAACTCCATTATAACATTATTATATTTATTAAAATACTCTTAAGCCATAAATGACCTAGTTAATAACATAAAGTACACACATGGAACATATATGGTATTTTAGTGAATCTCTATGATCTTTAAAATTAAATTATAAATTGATTAGATCAATCATATTAATTATTTAAAAATTTTCAAATTGATTAATTTTTAATTAATAAGACTTATTAACAATTTTAACTTTATAACAGTGAGCTTTTGTGTGCTTCCTCTATGCACATCAGTCGATAATTTGAATGGTATAATCTCATATGAAGTGATACGGATCTGAAAATTATATCAAAAGAAAGATAATTTAATTTCACATATTTTTCATTCTTTCCATTCCTAAAGATAAGGTCATTTAAATGGTGTAAAAACTAAATCTCTGTAACAACACTGTTCAGGAATGAAGGTTACTATTTTGGTAAAAATATCATAACTTTTTTTTGAACCGTTGGATCTTCATAAACATCAAGGAAAAAATTCATACCCGTATTATTTAAAATCTCACCGAAGCCATTTTCCTAATTATATAATTTCAAAAATTTATGGGTGAATGTTTGTCAAGATCTGATTGAAAAATCAAGCTCAAATAGGCCTAATTTCACTATAACAGCCAATATTTGAGATTTTCCGTACAAAGGAACCCTATTTAATTTTGATATATTTTAAATAAAACCCAAAATGTGTATCTTAAAGTGTCTTTATATTTTTAAGGTGAAATCTAAAATGAGAATTATTCCCTACCCTGACTCTTCACAATCCTAATCCAAAAACGTATGTTTTCAAACCCATATCCTTACATATAGGTATCTATAATACACATAGTTCATAATCAAGGATTCCTACATACATCTGAAACTTATGCAATTAAATTTCTACAATTTGGTAAACCTTAATGGATATACAACAAAAAGTGTATCCTTTTTAAATCATTCTCTCCTAGGGTTTCCATACAAATTCTCACAGAATACCAGACATGTCATAAACATAACTCACATGAACACCCTAATCATCTGTATACATTTTAGAAATAGAAATAACCTTAACTCAAAATCAAATCACAGTTTAGCAAGCATAGAGAAAATAATCTTTCCAACAGAAACTGCAAAAATATTCATAAACTTCTACCTTGAAAATGTTAGGTAGACTTGCTAAGAAGAAGGAGAAGAACCAAAAAATAGAATTCACTCCCAAGCTTTAAAAATATATTCTTTAACTTGAAAATCTCCATGCAAAACCTGTAACCTGTCTCCTAAAACTTCTATTCTAAAAAAATATTTGTCTCCTAAAACTTCTATTTTATCACATACCATGCGACTTGTGCACTAGGGTAACTCATTGTAAGTGACCTAATAATTGATAATTTAATTAAATTAATTGAGATAAAATATTAATAAGATAAATATGTGTCTCGCCCATGCCTTGAGTGCTAGTACAGGATAAGGATGGGAGTGGGAGAAGATGCTTGATCAAGGTCTTGCATGGTTAGAATCCTTGTTTGTATGAAAGGATTACTAAGCCACATAGAGTCACATGGGGGTCAGGGTCTAGAGGGGCTACTCGGGTAAATCAAGTGTAGAATTATGTGATGACACTTCCCTATATGTGTTCTAGGTTCCTACATGATTATTTGATACACTTGTTTTATCTTTTGATCTTTCATACTTTTAACCTTGAAATCTTCTTGTTACCTTTTTATCTGGTGTACCTTTGCTTTAGTCTTTCTTGTTTGGTTTTTTCCCATGTGTGTTAGGAACCTGTGTGTTCCTTTTGTTTATTTTGTTAGTGTAGTGTTGTCGGACACATATGCTTTGTAAGTCGCCCGTGAGTATATTTTATTATCCCACATGCATAGGTAGTATTACTTTTCTAGATCGTACTTAGTATATAAGAGTAGGTTGAGGCCTTTGATGGGGACTAACGAATTTATTGTATTGAGCTTGCTCAAAGGAGGTTACCCCCTCGAAGTGGCCTGCGATCAATAGATTCATTCTGAGTTCTGCTATTGCTCTATATTATGCTATTTCGTGCATTCTCACCATATTGCTGTAAGGAAGTTCATCACATCTGGTATCAGAGCACTTTCTTGGGCTCGCTGGGTGGAAATTACGTCAAATTTTTTTCTGTCGTGACCTTTAGGTTCCTTTCCATTCTAATATCTCTTGTTATTGCAATAACTCTTTTCCGTTATTCTATATTTGAGTGAATTTTCTTGAGTCGATTGTGTCCAAAAAAAAAATAGTAAATTTTTTTCTTTTTTTAGCCATAGCTTCCTTGCTTTCTTCCCGTATCCTCTCACAGTTCCTCAAAATGCCTGAAATACCGTTTCGCATACTTCCTTTCTTGGTGACCCAACCCCAAATTCTACATATCAAAGCCCTAAATCCCTCATTTATCAAATTTTAGGGTTTGCCCTATCTTTTCCGCTTCTCATCCAATCGCCACCAAACTGAGCCACAAGATTCAATTCCTCATTTTGCTCCCTTGTCCCTCTTGGACTGCTCACCTCATTCTGCCTCCCCAACCCTGAAACCCTCATTTTTCTTTTCCCCTTTTCCTCAGAAAGTCTCCAACCACTCGTCAAACACCCATTTCCCATATGAGTTTTGCCTAAATCCAAGTTTGCCCTAACTGAAAAAGTTTTTGTTTCTCATTTTCTACCAATTGCAAAAAAAA
>MU227026.1:5471728-5500941 GCA_018584345.1 Thuja plicata
TACAGGATAATCTTCACATGGCCCGTAATTGAATGAAACAACAAGCAGATCAACACCGTTCTGAGCGCTCATTTCAAGTTGGGGATATGGTTTTTCTTCATCTACAGCCATACAAGCAATCCTCCCTAAAGCTTAAAGGGCGTCATAAGCTGGACCCAAAATTTTATGGGCCTTATAAGGTTCTGCAGAAGATTGGTTTAGTTGCCTATAAACTGGAGCTTCCTCCTTCTTCCCGCATTCATCCATTATTTCATGTTTCTTGTCTAAAGAAAGTTCTTGGTACCAACGTCAGAGCACAAACTGCTCTCCCTGAAATGGATAAGGAAGGATCCATTATTTTGGAGCCAGCGGCAATCATTGACCAACGCACTCGTCAGCTTCGCCCTCGCTCCATCTCTGAGGTCTTGATTCAGTGGCATGGCATGCAACCAGAGGATGCTACCTGGGAACCCCTTCTTCAGATTCAGCAACAATTTCCACACCCTAAGCTTTGAGGACAAAGCTTTTTTCTAAGAGAGAGGGGATGTTAGGAACCTGTGTGTTCCTTTTTTTTATTTTGTTAGTGTAGTGTTGTCGGACGCATATGCTTTGTAAGTTGTCCTGTGAGTATATTTTATTATCCCACATGCATAGGTAGTATTAATTTTCTAGATCGTACTTAGTATATAAGAGTAGGTTGAGGCCTTTGATGGGGACTAATGAATATATTGTATTGAGCTTTCTCAAAGGAGGTTACCCCCTCGAAGTGGCCTGCGATCAATAGATTCATTCTGAGTTCTTCTATAGCTCTATATTCTGTTATTTTGTGCATTCTCACCATATTGCTGTAAGGAGGTTCATCACAATGTGTGGGCCCATTTTTATCTCCTCAGCATGGTGGGAGTGGACCTTTGGTTCCATGAGGTTGGGTGGTAGTGATTCTTATTACCATTGAGATCCAATGTTCGCGACTTTTGCTTGGATGATCCTTCTTGCAGTTGTATCTTCTTGTTCCTCATTGTTGGAGACTTTCTCTTATCTTTCTTATGTTGTATATTTGTTTCATTATATCATTTGTGACATTCTTAGATATTGTATTTGTGTACAAGGAAATATCAGCATTCAAAAATCTGTTGCAAACAAGCTCAAACATGAAACATTAGTGGGTTAGCACATGAAATTATTTCAAAAACCATAAAAGAGCAAGAAACAACAATGAAACTCCAAGTAACATCAGATTGAGCTAAACAAGCATTTGTACCCTATTACTTGTTGGATTTTCTCTTAAGAAATATATGTAGATGTGCTCTCTCAAACACAAGTTGACCAAAACCCCAATGCAATGCAACTATGAATGCAAGATTGATGGACAATAAGAGAGATTCAAGAGCCAGTATGAAGAACCAGTCTCAAATCTTCCTCAAGATGATGGATTAAACTAGAAATGATATGCAAATGCAAGAAGGAAACTATGATTCATTACTAAGATTTAACCTATCATGCAATTTCTAAGCAATTTAAGAAAAAGATCATAAAAACGTGAAAACAACAATGAAAGCCTAAACAATTTTAGCATAGTAACAATGCACAAATGAGAGATGAAAATGCAAGAGAGGGAAGCTTCTTTTATATTGCAAAAGGAGGTATGCATCAGGTGTTAGAGAACACAGATGAAAGGATTCCTTTGCATGGACTAGATGCTCAAACAAAGCACACTACAAAAAGATGCATGTGTTAGTAGCCACCAGTCACAATGCACCAAGATATAGCAGATTGAGGTAGTGGTGAGTAGGTTTCAATTGACACAAAAAGATAAAATCAATAAAGAAGGCCTCATGACCAAGTAGTCATTCAGTCCAAAGTTCTTTCCATGAACAGGATTGTGTGATGAAGGATTTGATAAGCCGACGCCAGAAGGATGCATCTTGACGGACAAGGATTGGATTTGATTTGGTTTGATTTAAAAGATTCGCTAGCAAAGATGTGAAAAGGATGACTAGCAAGGAGAGTTGGTCTCAAAAGCTGATGTGGTGAAAAAAATGATTGCAGACGCATGAATCAAAACGTCACTAAAATCTAAAAATTGAGTGATGCAGAAGGAAGGAAAGATTTATTACAATTTTCTGGATGATTTTTGAATTTTTGTGATTTTTGAATTTTTTGGATTTTTTACGCATTTAAGCTATACAACAGGATTAAAAATACAATAATATATAGGCGGGAGGAGAAAAAAAATTTGGGAAAAAAATGGGGGCTATAGGAGGGGCTGGAGGGCTAAAGAAGGTCATTTGCAAATAGTTAGTGGAGAATAAAAGAGCTCTAGAGAGAAAATATGGTGGACAAGAGGATGAAGGGACAGTTGGAAGAGCGTGTGCAGATCCACGAATGACTTGTGGAGCGGCCGACACTGATGAGTAGCTCAAATGAGACCTCACTTTTACTTTTGTTTAAGTTTTTAACACTTTTGGGAGTGGGTAGGGGTCATAAATAGGGGTTTAATAGGAGTTTGGACCGGAGACGCCAGTTCTCGAACTAGTGCCTACGAAGATGTCGATCCCCATATCAATGTCCACATAGATGCTGATCCCTGAACCTGCATCTGCATGAATGACAGTTTCAAACTGGCATCTGTGAAGACGGTGGACCTGGACCCGCATCTTCGCAAATGGGGGTCTGAGAGCAGAAATCTTGGAGATGTCGGTTGAGGAACTGATGTCTCCGCCCAAACTGGCATCTGCCCCAAAAAAGGGCAGATGCAAGGGGGAGGGAAAAGGAGGACTCGACAAGGGCTGGGGATGGGTCGGGAATAGACCTAGGGACATGATGCCCCATTTTGGGAGAGGTTTAGGCTATAATTGAGAAGGAAGATGACATTGATGCTATGTTGTTTGGATTTTGTAGGAGCAATTTCCACCACTGGGATCGCGGGAGCACTGGCCACCTATGATGGAGTTGGAGGGATAGTTGACAGAGGCGGACTAGGGATTATTAGCAACTATTGGATTAGATTATGTGCCTTGATGGCCTAGGCTATAGGCGCATAATGGGATGATGACCACGTTGGTCGAGCACTGACATAGTGATACCATGACATTTCATCTGCCTACTAGAGAGGCGACGATTACCTTGGAGGATGTATGGAGGATTCTATGGATACCAATCTATGGAGCAATCCCTCAGGAAAGACTGGAGGATATTGATCACTATATGCAACTGGAATTCAGGAGGTCTTTGAGGAGGATTCCAAGGTACAAGACATGGATTTCGTGGCAGTCGACGGTCGATAGGAGACTACAGAGGATAGCACTGTTTGTGGCCGGATTGATTGGGGGGAGGATGCTAGCTGACTTATCAGGCCATGGTTTTGGGATGGGGTGGTCTAGAGTATTGGCAGAGATGCTTGAGTAGGGGAATACCTACTGCTGGGGGTATATTATGCTAAGATAGTTATACCATGACTTACACATGGCTGCGTACTGCGGGGTGCGCAACATGGGGACAGGGGTTACACTTTTATTAGTGTGGGTGTGGGAGCATATTGCAGTGCTCCAACCTATGAGAGTGTGAGAGGCTTGACAGTCAAGAGAGCCCTATGCATACAGGTATAGGCTACCACTGAAGTATACCTCTGTGGGCCAGACATGATACTGGCGACGACTGATTGATGAGATCCAAGTTTTTTGTTAGACACCATACAGGTTATGTGAGCCATGGGGGGCCATGGACTAGAAGGCTAGAGTGGAGGATGGATTTGAGGATTTCATTTATCTCTCATACGCTCAGACAAATTGCTTTTTACTAGGGAGGACCATCCACCAGATTGAGCGTTACAGGCAATCTCGGGTGATGAGGCAGTTTGGACTACAACAGGGGGTGGTGGCAGAGGATGGGCTACATCCTCATGTCACCAGGGAGGTTGGAGTCTGGGGAAGATACACTGATTCTCTCATAGTGAGGGCAATGTGGCAGACATTGGCATGGGTTGATTATGATGCGAGGCCAGGTGTAGTGGACGTAGGTACTACTGTAGAGTATGCATCTTGATAGGCTGCACACGCACCACTACGAGTCACAGAGCTAGGACAGGTGAGTGCCCATGAGCATCTGACAGGTGATATGGATGTCAATGCTGGGACCGCAGTAGGAGATTCCCTAGAGACATCAACAATGGGACAACGAAGAGCACCGTAGAGGAGACAAGTTCGGCCACGGATGGAGGCATAGGAGGAGGAGGGGGGATATTATGAGGGGCCACAGGGGCCACTAGGAGATGGGTAGGATTAGGAACCTCAGGTGTCGATACAGGGACAAGAGCCATAGGGGCCACCCGCAGGGTATGTGTCACAGGAGGCACATAATACCATCGTCATAGAGTGAGACAGCCTGCAAACTGAGTGTGCATGATTACAAGGACTACTGGGGATGGCACAGGTGTCAAAGACCAGCCTATAGACAGAGATGGCTCAGATACAGGGATTAATTTCTGCAAAGACAACACGAGTGGATAGGGCTGAGGGTGCACTTGACACCCTATAGGACAGAGTAGACTCGGGCAAGTTCTCTATGGTGGACTTACATAGGATGCTGCTAAGCTGCGGATAGAGATAGGGACACTGACAGACCAGTTGGATACCCTTATAGAGAAGATGGAGAAGTCTACTGGGTAGGCTATTGCATTGACCTCAGAGAGGGATGTAGCATAGAGGTGAGATGAGACCTACAGGGAAGAGAAAAACATCACTTGACAGGAAGCTAGTGCAGGTGGGATGGCACAGGTAGTATCAGAGGCCTTTGTAGCACATAGGGATGCAACTAGAGTAGGTAGAGAGGCTTCCTTTTACATGGGCTTGTATCATGAGTTAGTGCCAGAGTGCCAGAGATAGATATACATAGAGCGGTCTTAGTCACAAAGTACAGGGCGGGGTTCTCAGGGATTAGTGGGGATGCCATCACGTCCACCACCAGGATAGGGAGGATGACCATCACAACCTTCTACATGATCTGTCAAAGGGTTATGACACACACATTTTTGCATTTTGAGATGAGATGTATATGTATACCAGCACCGAGGTGCTTGGCGATTTGTTGATGACATACTTTGTAATTTTGACATAGATTTATATATGACCGATGATGACTCTGATGATACTATGTGTTGATCGCTTATGTATGATGTATATGCTTATATGAGTACTGATGTTGATGCCTGTAGGATGTGATGTTTTATGATTATGTATATGTAGGATGAGATGTTTAGATGCATGTACCTAGATGTATGTTTATGCTTTTGATGGATATATATTGTTTTTGTATTTTGGATGAAATGTAATGGATGCATTGATTATGCCATGGATGTTTTATTATGTAATGTATGCAAATGCAATGATCTTGATGAAAATGCAGAGATGATATGAAAATATAGGGATGCAATAGATGCAATGGGACCTGTATTTTTGGTGTGTGTCACTTTCAATTGATGAATCGAACATGCAGACTACAAAAGGACCGGGCAAGGGAGGTTAGCAGGATGGAGACTCAGAGTGTTAGTTCAATGGCGAGGAGATCGAACAAGATACGAATATACAAGGACCAAACCGGGTGATTAAATAAAAGTGAGTATGTACAAAGAATCTCTAGTAAGATGAGATGCGATTGGATCATGCTAATTGATGTGTACGATAGGTTGGAACAACTAGGGAATAGGGTTTTGGGAATGATATGTGTTGGACTTAATTAAGGGATCAAAAACTAGGCAATTACCATGACTCAGGGATTGGACATCCTACCGAGAAGCCATCCTCCATAACATGAAGGATCATTTAAATTATCAACATGAGGATGTATACTTGAAATGAATCTGCAAAGTATATGCACTATAGGATTCTTTGAGTTATTCTATCATTGCAAAACTTACAATATAACAATGTTGGAAATGAATCTAATTGCACAGTAATGGCTGCAGGAAACTACACAGTAATGGTTGTAGGAAACTATGTAAATTGCTACAATAGTGGCTACAGGTGGTATACAACTAAAAAACTTAATATCATAGAAACACAACTTATCTCAAAAAACACATTACTGATCACTAAGCATCTGAACTATAATCTAAACTACTCTAAACAATTATAGAGTCATAGTATCTCAAGTGGCCTTTTCTTGAGTGGCTAAAAACTTAGCTACAAGTATTCAATATTCAATGTACAAGCTCAATTTCTGAAATCATATTCTTATTGAAAATCAAAATGATTACATCAATTGAGATCAAACTTTCTTATTAAACAAAGACACTACTATCAAGACTTAGCACAAACTAGATATTCCCTAATCATCCCCTCAACTCAAGCAAGAGCTCATATATATACATGAGGCTTGAGAGTTGGATTAATTAAAAACTCAACAACTTGTGAAAAATTTCATTTCTCCCACAATATCAAGGAGATGACTTATTCCCCAACGAACTAATAAAGAATAAACTGAAATGAGTTGAGAGTGTTCTAATCGACTTCAAAGTCTTACAACATGAAAATACACATATGGCTAAAAATATGCATAAATACATGCCATAATTATTTAGGAATCATAAATCATTTTTTCCATAAGTTACTCCACTATTTTTTTACTTCAATAAATTTAGCTCCACGAGATAAACAAGAAGTGGAAGAGTTCAAATCAAACTAGAAGTCATTCCTTAACTGCTGGCTTCAAACTCACCACCTTTTACTCAGTCAACTTTAGATGAGTGTTTATCCTTAACTTTTGTGAATTAACTCAAATGATAAAAAAAAATGTTGTTTCTCCTCCTTTTCCTCTTTCTCAATCATTAAGAAAATTCATATTTCATTAAGAATTGAGTGAGATACTCATGTTTTACTAAAACTAGTTTTTGACTTTTTCTGTTGTCTTTTATGTTGCCACTTTTTCTGTAGTCAACTTCAAACTCATGTTTCTCATTAAATATTGCGAGTTAACTAAAAATATAAAAAGGGTTTTTTTTCCTTCTTTTTATCTTTCCAAATCATTAAGAAAAATCTTGATTTTAGTAAGAAATGTGGGAGATATGCTCATTATTCTGAAACTGGGTGTTGACTTTTTCTGCATTTCCAGCAACTATTGAATGTTGACAAGTGTCAACTTGCTTCTCCTTCTTTCCAGCTGCATGAATGACTCAAATATTTCAAAAAAACATTTTAATCATCTCAAAACACTTATTATTTAATAATAACCATTTATCATAATATTTGATCACAATTTAGCATTAACTAGCTAGACATACAAATGCTAATCAATAAATCATTAATCATAGTTAATGCTTCATAAATCAAGGTAATGTATGGAAATGACTTGGAAAGATATTGTAAAAATAGGTTAAAGTGTTATAGGAAAGGAATATAAATATGATATTTTATAGGCTCATCATTTCCCCCAACTCAAATCCTTCTTGTCCTCAAGCAGGGGATAAACATTGGTTAGACATGAAAGCTATTAGAATGAAATCCTGTGAATTTCTCTTTAAGTCTTCTTAATATTTCTTTGTTTCATCTCCAACACTTCATAATTTCATACTTTCTTCCCTTTGTTACCTTTTCATATGACATTCCATTTATATTTCTCTTTACTTTATCATTCTCATTTTTGCACAGCTACCCCCAAACAATTCTATCCTTTGTCACTTTGAATCTTTCATATAGCTTTTGTCATTTTGAGGAAACAATGACAAACGAAAGTCAATAGATTCATGCAAAAAAATTACCATGAATATAGGAGGTAGTATAAAAATATGTAGGCAAGGTCATCCTCCTATGTTCTATGACAACACAAGGTATTCACGTATTCCCCCTAGCTTAAAGGTTATTTGTCCTCAAATGATAATGTATGTATGAGGGTAGTAAAATAAATCAGTTATGAAGTATGCAATTACATTAATGATAATTGAAAAAAAAAGTGCAATGCATAGATAATTAACTACTAATAATGATAAATATCATGAATAAATAGAAATCATAAATGTAGTACCATTTGTGTTGTTGTGAGAAGCTTCAAACTTTGAAAACAACTAAAAGTATAGGTCCCTTCATTGCTGAATATTCAGGTCCCTCCAAGAGTGTTGCTTATTTAATATCAGTAGTTGTAGATGTCCTCATACTTGGTGCAAGTTATCTTTTGAATCACATAGTATTTGTTGCAGGATGACTGTTCAGTCACACAGCAGGGGATGCAAGATGATTGTTTAGTCACATAGCAGTGGATGCAAGATGATTGCTCTGTCACACAATAGTTGCTAGAGGATAACCTCTCATTCATACAAGAGTGGCTGCGGGATGACTAGTCAGTCACAGTGGCTACAAGATGACTGCAGGATGAATGTGACATAGTGGCTACATGATGTCTATTAAAGAAGACAACAGTTGTTGCATGCAACTTGCAGAAAAACTCTATCTATCCAATGCCTTATAATACAACTTTGGATGTCCATTGTCCATTAAATAAAATATGATTAGACCAACTAGACACCACCATTGAATAGACATTCTTGAAAACATGAAGACCCAACTACCTATTGTATTTTTTATTTTTTTGACAATATATGCAAATACTCTCTTATGAAATTAAATACTTGACTTATGCACAACCTTGAAAAGTGACGTGAAGTTTGAGAAACCAACCAGCTGTGACCTTCGCTAAAATAGTCACTAAGACAAGAAGAACTACAAAACATCTAAGACATTGTGTGAAACACTTATTGAATGAAAAACCTAACCTAACCTATCCTAACCTACACTAACTAGAAAAAAGGCTTTCTTAAACAAAACCATTAATTGGTTCTTTGAAGTATCTTCATTTTCTCAACAACTTTCAATGCTTCACATTTTTATGAGCAATTAGAAATAGTTGAAACACCAGTAGAAACTTAATAGACAACACTTTTGGAAAGACATTAACAAAATTACTTATTACTTCATGCTGGAAATACATTATGTTGTATTGAAGTGCATAAGTAAGCTGAAATAGTTCTCCTTTAGGTGCAGCTTCATATTCAGCTTCATCTTTAGTTGTAACTTCTTTCTTTGCTGCAACTGTAACTTTTGATTCTCTGTTCACCTCCACTTGAGATAGATGTCTAATAGGACATCCCCATGAATGAACAAATCTTGAACCCTCCTTTTTGTCTTTGTGTTGATGAGCTGCTTCATTATCCTCTTCTTAACTTCTAAAGACCAATTTGTGTGATTGATTTAATAAAAGTACAGAAATTTATGCACCATCTTCATGATGCTCATAGTTTTTCACTACAAAAGACGTTGGTTTAGCATCTAATATTAAGAAAAAATCCTCTAAATCATCCCAAAACTAGTCTTCTTCAATATCTTCTTTACTTTTCTGCATGAGAGGACTGATTTTCACTTTATTGTAGCTCTCTTCTTGAAGTAGGAGTTCAAATTTGACATCACATTCATCTTGAGCAACAACCTTGAGCATGATGATTTCTTCATTTTTCAAAACAAGGTTTTCTTCATTTTCCTCCTCATAAATCAGCAACTTGTCATCAATATGTGAACAAAATTCCTCTATGATACTAGAAAACATGTCTTCATTGATTTCCAAACTTGCTGCAAATGACATTTTCTCTTGGTTGTTATTCTTCAGGGATCTAAAATCCATATTTTGTTGCTTCTTGTGGTACTTTTGCAAAATTTTCAAATCCTAAGTGCTTTGAATGAAAACTACAACTCTAGAAAAATAACAAAGAGATGCTGAAACTCAGAGACTCTCATAGCTTGATTCATCCATGGCAGTGGCACCAAAAATGTTGGACTTCATTAAGGGATCATAAACTAGGCAATTACCATGACTCAGGGATTGGACATCCTACCGAGCAGCTATCCTCCTTAACATGGAGGCTCATTTAAATTATCAACCCAAGGATGTATACTTGAAATGAATCTACAAAGTATATGCACTATGTGATTCTTTGAGTTATTCTATCATTGCAAAACTTACAATATAACAATGCTGGAAATGAATCTAATTGCACAATAATGGCTGCAGGAAACTGCACAGTAATGGCTATATGAAATGATGTAAATTTCTACAATAGTGGCTGCATATGGTATAGAACTAAAATACTTAATATCATAGCAACACAAATGATCTCAAACAACACATTACTAATCACTAAGCATATGAACTATAATCTAAACTACTCTAAATAATTATAGAGTCATAGTATCTCAAGTGGCCTTTTCTTGAGTGGCTACAATATTAGCTACAAGTATTCAATATTCAATGTACAGGATCAATTTCTAAAATTATATTCTTATTGAAAATCAAAATGATTAAATGAACTGATACCAAACTTGTTGATTAAACAAAGACACTACTCACAAGACTTAGCACAAACTAGATACTCCCTAATCACCCCCTCAACTCACGCAAGAGCTCATATATATACATGAGGATTGAGAGTTGGATTAATTACAAACTCAACAACTTGTGACAAATTTCATTTCTCCCACAAAATCAAGGAGATGAATTATTCCCCAACAAACTAATAAAGAACAAACTGAAATGGGTTGAGAGTGTTCTAATCCACTTCAAAGTCTTACAACATGAAAATACACATATGGCTGAAAATATGCATAAATACATGTCACAATTATTTAGGAATCATAAATTATTGTTCCCATAAGTTACTCCACTATTTTTTGACTTCAAAAACTTTAGATCCATGAGATAAACAAGAGGTGGAAGAGTTCAAATCAAACTAGAATTCATTCCTTAAATGTTGCCTTCAAACTCACCACCTTTTACTCAGTCAACTTTAGATGAGTGATTATCATTAACTGTTGTGATTTAATTCAAATGATAAAAAGGGTTATTTCTCCTCCTTTCCCTCTTTCCAAATCATTAAGAAATTATAAATTTAATTAAGAATTGAGTGAGATAATCCTATTTTACTAAAACTAGTTTTTGACTTTTTCTGCTGTCTTTTCTGTTGCCACTTTTTCTGTAGTCAACTTCAAACTCGTGTTTCTCATTAAATATTGTGAGTTAACTAAAAATATCAAAAGGGTTTTTTCTCCTCCTCTTTATATTTCCAAATCATTAATAAAATCTATATTTAAGTAAGAAATGTGGGAGATATGCTCATTATTCTGAAACTGGGTGTTGACTTTTTCTGCATTTCCAGCAACTACTGAATGTTGACAAGTGTCAACTTGCTTCTCCTTCTTTCCAATTGCATGAATGACTCAAATATCTCACAAAATTTTTTTTAATCATCTCAAAAAAATTATTATTTAATAACAACCATTTATCATAATATTTGATGACAATTTAGCATTAACTAGCTAGACATACAAATGCTAATCAATAAATCATTAATCATAGTTAATGCTTCATAAATCAAGGTAATATATGGAAATGACTTAGAAAGATATTGTAAACATAGGTTAAAGTGTTATAGGAAAGGAATATAAATATGATATTTTATAGGCTCATTAATATGGATGCAAAGGATGGAAGGAATGAGATTTTGACAGATAATGGAACGGTCCACTATGTGTGACGCCTGCTGCCAGGTTTTCATCACCCATACTTGTCCAAGCGCCTATTTGCCAGGTTTTCGTCGATACAACCATTTTTCAGCTTCATTTTTTTGCTTTTTTGAGATTTTTTAGGACTTTTTATACTTTTTGTGGATTTTTTCAGGAACTGGAATATATTGCCAGGTCCTCAGGCATAGAAGCGTTTGAGGTGAATGATGTTAATAGGATCATTCAAAGGATCTCCTTTAGGAGTGGAGAGTTGATATGCCCCAGAGTCAAAGAATGCAGTGATAATATAGGGGCCCTGCTAGGTAACTCCAAATTTGCCTTTCTTTTCACGATTTGTGCCCACCTTCTGATTCTCTTTAAGGACTAGGTCACTGACTTAGAATTGCCGTAGGTGAATCTTTTTGTTGTAATTTCTCTTCAAGAAATTTTGGTACAAAATCAAGTGATCATATGCCTGTCTGTGTTCTCATCTAACAAATCCAATTGCGTAAGGCATGCCACTCGATATTCTTCATCTGTAATCATGTCCTTGAGTGACACACTCAATGATCGTAGTTCAACCTTTATGGGTAGGACAACTTTAGCACCATAGACTAGGGAATATGGAGTGGTGCTTGTAGGGGTGCGGTATGAAGTGTGATATGCCCAGAGGGTGGGGTTAATTTGGAGATGCCAATCATGACTAGTATCATTGACAACTTTCTTGAGTATCTTGAGTATCATTTTGTTATTTGCCTCAGCTTGGTCATTACCTTGAGGAAAATATGGATGGAAAAGCAGTGATGGATATGGAGGCAAGCACATAGATCGTTGACGTGTTGATTTTTAAATGGTGCTCCATGATCTATGAAGATAGTGGAGGGGATAATGAAGTGACAGACAAGGTGGTAGAGGATGAACTTTGAGATCTGTACTCCAGTAGTGAGGGTAAGCGGGATAGCCTCAACCCCCTTTGTAAAATATTTTGTTGCTATGATTATGTACTTGTGTCCTTTAGACAAGAGGGGAGTGATCTTACCAATGAGGTCTAGGCCCCAACAAGAGAAGGGTCAAGGTGGTGCAATAGGTTTGAGGTCTTGTGCAGGAGCATGGATCAAATTGGCATGTTTTTGACATGGTAAGCACTTCTTGACAAACTCATAGGCATCATGCTCCATTGTGGGCCAATAGTATCCTATCTGTAATAGTTGTTTGGCTAGGACCATACCACTTGTGTGGGCACCACAGACTCCACCATGTACCTCGTGTAAAGCCTGGGAAGCCTCATTTTTGTCTAAACATCCAGAGAGTACATTGTGATAGCCTCAATGATAAAGGGTATTGGCTACAATGGTGTAGCGAGAAGCTCTTTGAATAAGGTTTTGGCATTGGTTTGAGGTGAGATGAGGAGATATGATACCATTTTGTAAGTAAGCATGGATATTGTGGTACCATGGGGACCGGGGACCAACCAAGGCACATACACGATTTGATTCATCATTCTCATAAGTGGGATCATGGATTTTCTCAACGAAGAATTCATATTGTTTATAGTCGTGAGGGATCTCCAAGAGAGAGCCAATTATAGCCATTGTGTCAGTAGCCTTATTTTTTAGTCTTGGCACTTGTGTTATTTGCAAATGAAGAAAATGCTCTTTCATCTTATCAACCATCTCCTTATATGGAATTATCTTATAGTATTTTGTCTGATACTCATCCAAGACTTGTTTGATGATGAGTTGGGAATCACCAAAGACATGTATATCTATGATGTTCCATTCTATAGCCATGTGCAGCCCTGTGACTAGTGCCTCATATTTTTCAATGTTGTTTGTGCAGGGGAATCCCAATTTGAAGGACATAGGGATGTAGTCACCTTGAGGTGTGACGAAGAGTATTCCTGCCACTGCACCATGAGCTGTGTAGGATCCATCAAAGTAAATTTTCTAGGTAGGTTTCTCTTCTACCATGCATAAATGTTCATCTGGAAATTCTGTGACCAAAGGATATGCATCTACTAGAGGTGCTTCTGCTAGTTGATCAGCGATGACTTGTCCTTTAATGGATTTCTTGTCTACGTATTGAATGTCAAACTCGCTTAGTAGGATGACCCATTTTTCTGTTCGACCAATGAGAATGGTTTTAGATAATAGATATTTAAGTGGGTCCACTTTTGAAATGAGCTTGATCGTATGACTAATCATATAGTGGAAAATTTTTTGAGTGGCGAAAACCACTACCAAACATGCTTCCATAGGGGAATAATTAAGCTCATAACCCACTAAGGTCTGACTGATGTAATAAATGGCTCATTCTTTTTGTTCGTCATCTAGTTGAGCAAGGAGTGCCCCTAGTGCTGTTGTGTTAGCAGAAATATATAGGATGAGGGATCAACCAGTACAGGTGGTACCAATATAGGTGGACTAGACAAATATTCTTCGATCTTGTCAAAACTCTTCTAACAATGAGGATCCCATTTAAAGTTGTTATCTTTTTGCAGGAGGTGAGTAAATGGTTGGCATTTTTCTGCCAACTAAGAGATAAAACAATACATAGATTGTAACTTCCTCTGTAGGCTGTGCAATTGTCAAAGTGTTCTTGGTGGAGGCATGTCCATGATGGCTTGTACCTTTTTCAAATTGATTTCAATGCCTCTTCTGGATATGATGAACCCTAGGATTTTTCCAAATGTTAGTCCAAAAACACATTTCTTGGGATTTAGCATTAGGAAATAATGTCTGATCAAATATGCACTCAAGCACATCTAGGCAATCTCCTCTTTTGATGGATTTAGCTAGTATATTGTCCACATAGTTTTCAAGAATCTTATGGAGCATGTCATGGAAGATGGTTGTCATAGCGCATTGATAAGTTGCCCCTGCATTTTTCAAGCCAAAAGGCATCATATTATAGTAGAAGGTACCCCAAGGGGTTGTGAATGTTTTCTTATGTTGATCTTCTTCTGCGATACATATCTGATTATATCCTAAAAAAATGTCCATGAGAGACAACATCTCATGTCCAGTGGTAAGATCTACGATCATGTCAATGTTGGGCAAGGGGAAATCATCCTTGGATTATGCCTTGTTAGGATTCCAAAAATTTGTGCAAATCCTGATTGATTTGTCAGGTTTGGATATCGACACCATGTTGGGGATCCATTCTGAGTAGTCGATGGCATGAATAATGTTAGCTTGGAGTAGCTTTTCTAGCTCTGCTTTGACGAGTAGTGCTACCTTGGGGTGCATCTTTTGGAGCTTTTGTTTAATAGGTTTGATGCTTGGGTCCATTGCCAGATGATCAACCACCAAGTTAGGGTCTAATCCTGGCATGTGGGAATAAGACCATGTGAATTTTTATATGGATTCTTGTAAGAGAGCAATGAGAGCTGATTCTTCTGCTTCCATTAGAGAGGCTACAATGTAAGTGATGCACGGATATTCCTTGGTACGCAAATTGACGGGTTTCATTTCTTTGATGAGTATTGATGACTACTTAGGTATGTAATTGTGGAAAAGAGGAAGAGGAGGGTCTTCATCCTCTGGCACCTCAAAGAGGTTTTCACCAGCGGATACACCCTTTGTTTTTACTTTTTTGTGATTAGATAGTGCCCTAGAGGGGTTTTCACTAGGGGATCAATTTTTTGCTTTTTTATTTTTATTTTGTATTTCATTTTTGTGCATGAAGGCCTCCTCTTCCCCGAAGTATGCCTTTGGATCTAGTTTGTACACATATGTTGATTCATGCCCCCAGTGAGGTTCTTTTTTTGTAGCTCCCATGAATCTTAGGAGTGCTTCCTCACTTTGGAACTCGTCAACATGCACGACACTCGGTTGGTCCCAGTCAATGAGTTCAGGATGGACAAGGGGAAGGTCAATGAAGTTGATGGCTAGTTTTTAGAGGAAACCATTACCCAGGAAGGTTTTGTCATCGAGGACATCATCGTAGGATTTCACAACCTTCTCCTCAGGGATGTGTTCCACTTCAATGATTTCACCCAGGAGATTATCATAGATATAGGTATTTTCATTGGTGCCCCCAGTCTTGGTGGAGTCCATACCAAGACCTAGGTGCTTTTCTCATTTGGTGGGAAAATAAGGCTCTTTCATGTCGTGCTCTTCACGGCCTAAACCACCTCCTTGATAATTCCATTTTTGCGTAACCAACTTGTGAGTGGAAGGGTACTTTCCTTTGAAGTAATTGAGGAAACCATTGTCTGGTGGTAGTGGGTCCTTATAAAGCCATTGGTTGATATTTGGTGTCCTTTATTGGCTATTTAAAATGCCATGAGAGATGAAAGTGGTAGGTCCCAATTGTAGCAACTCGGTTGTTTTTTGTTGTCTTTCTTGGATTAAGTTTTCAACCTTGAGTGTGCAGATCAATTGGTAATGCTCCAACTGTGAAGGCATCAGATAAACTATATTCTCCATAACCATTGTTGTTGATCTTGACCATTGAAAGGGTGGAGGAAAGGATGGTCTTTGGGTCTGAATGGTTTTGAGATGAACTAGCGACAAAGGTGTCAATGTCAATCCTGGGACAATGATGGGAATGTGGGAAGGAGGTTTCCAATGCATTGTAGTAAGCGAAGGGTTTGGGATCTGCGAGGATGGTGATTTCAGTGTCATTATGTGGGAATTTGATGCATTGATGGTAAGTGGATGGGATGGCTTGCATAGAATGAATCCATGGGCGTCCAAGGAGGATATTGTAGGGAAGGTCAAGATCAACAACATGACATATTGTATCTTGCATTGCAGGGCCCAGCTAAATGGGAAAGGAAATGGTGCCTTCTGATGTTATTTCCAGGTTGTCATAAGCCTTGATTGTGATAATATTATTCTTTATGTACACTTCAATATATCCCAGTTGTTTAATGAACTTTAAGGTACATAAATTTAGGGCCGAACCATTATCTATCATGACCCATTTTATTGCAAATTCATTGACCAAGATGATAATATGGAGGGTGGTCTGGTTCAACTTGGGGCATGTCAGATGGCTTGAAAGAGACTCTGCAAGAGGCAGAGAGATGGCCCACAAGGTTCTAGAATTTCATGGGATCAATGTCATTGGGGACACGGGATTCTTGTAGGGCTTTGTTGAAGATCTCCTAGTGGACATGAAAAGTGCAGAGAAGATCCAAGATGGAAATTTGCGCAGAGGTATTCCCTAGGTGTTCTAGTAAATTGTATTGTGCTCCAGATGGAGGAGCAGCGCTAGCACCTGTGACCTTTATTCTTTCTCGGTGGGTGGTAATTGTGCAATTGTTGTCCACACCCTTGATATATATGACGTTAACCGAGGGTTCAACTTGGGAGATACAACCGATGAGCTGATCATAATTGATGTATGCATAAGTGTAATCTTTCTTGTCAACGTTGTATCCTTGTTTTCCCTTCCTTGTGTTAGGGGGTGGAGGAGAATTGGTAGGGCCTTTTCCAGTGTCGTGTTGAGGAAACACATTTTGGTAGATTTGTAGCTTAGATTCTGGCAAGGATTGAGTTGGCGAATCGATAGTGATCTCCTCTTTGTCTATGAGATCCTAAATGTAATGTTTGAATTTCATGCACTTTGCGGTTGTGTGTCCCTTAACATGATGATATTCACAATACTCATTATCCCTATACCAGGCGAGTTTTGGTGCTAACTCTTCAAAGGGTTGCGTGTGTGGGTACACAATTAGATTGGCCTGAGCCATCTTGTGAACTACAACGTCGATAGATTCACCCAACGGGTTGAATGTGCATTTTGGGATGTTTTGATTATGAGGTTTATTTTGTCCCTGAGGGACAGATATAGCATTGGTTTGAAAATTTTCCCCTGGCGGAGGATATGTTTGGGTGTGTTGTTGGGTAGTAACATGTTGATACATAGGTTGTTGCTGATAGGTAGATTGTTGTTATTGATAAGTAGGTTGTTGGTTATACAAAGGTTGTTGTTGATAGGTAGATTGTTGTTAATGATAATTAGGTTGTTGTTGATACAAAGGTTGTTGTTGATACACAGGTTGTTGTTGTTGGTAAGCAGGCGTCGATTGTTGGTATACAGGAGTGGGCATGTTAGGTCCAGTGATGACAATCTGGATATGCTTGGTATCAGTGCCACCATTAGTCATGACACTCTTATTCTTATTATAGTATCATGATCTATCATTGTTAGGTCTATCTTGATTCGTCTCTTTGTATAACTTAATGTTTCCATCATCGATAAGACCCTTTTCGAGGTCCATGCCTTTTCCCTAGATTTCTTGATATGTCTGTAAACAGTTCATGCACACATGATGTGCCAATTTAGGATGTAGATTGTCAATGAAAATTTTAACCAGATGCTTCTCAAGAGGTTGATAAGATAATCATGTAGTAAGACCATGCCATCTCTGGAGATAGTCTGGTAGGCTTTCACCTCCTTTCTGCTTGGAATTGCACAAGTTTAGAGAGATAACTCGCTTTCAACAAGATGCGCATATTGGGTTACAAATTTCTTGGAGAACTTGGAAAAGGACATGATCGAACCATAAGGGATCTTATAAAACCATTCAAGAACCGATCCCCCCAGACTTTTGGGAAAGTGGCATAGGAGGAAGTTATCATTGTATGCCACTTCTTGACATGCCATGCAAAATTATTTAACGTGGCTAGTAGGATCACCCTTCCCCCGATACTTGTCAAATTTGGGAGTCTCAAAATTATTGGGGAAGGGAACTACTGTGATAGATCATTCAAAGGAGTAGTGACACACTTCTTTGAATTTGAACATTTTTATCTTGGTCCTAGCTTGGAGCTTCTTGAGAGAAATTTGTATTTCCTCCCACTCTTGATTGATTGGTGGAGGAGGTGGTCTGCCCATTACGTTGGATCCTGGTGCTTGGTATGGGTCAAAAGATGCTGGGGAAAAAGGAGGATTTTGTGGAGGATATTGGGGGGTGTGATATGAAGATTGGTGGATTTTTTGTGGAGGTGGAAACTGTAGTTGAGGGATGTATTTCTTTAGGTAGTGTGATCATGCTTGTTGATGCAGTGGGTAGGTAGGAGGGATGTGGCTAGGTCCTGCACAAGTGGGTAGAATAATTGTATTATTGTGCATGGGAGGATTGGTTTTCATGTGAGTGCCCCCAGCGGGAGGAGCAAGGTAGTTAATGCAAGCAGGAATCCTACTTTGCTAAGGTGGGATGATTTGGGATGTTGCAGAAGGAGGCATGGCCAAGTAGTTGGTATAAACTGGTAGTTGTTGTTGGGTAGGTTGCGCAATGGGTTGTGCAGCAAATATTTTGATGAAGAGTGTTTGCACTTGGGTAGTGGAAGGTTTTTCATTACCAGATTGTGTTGGTATTCCAAGTGCATGCATAGTAGCCTGAGAGTAGCCCCAAGCGGAGGATGATGTGGTTTGTGCAGTTTGGCCAACTTGAGGGATATGCTGAGAGGTTGGTGGGTTGGTTTGTGTTTGCATAAGCAAAGGGAAGAGCGATGCTAAAGTAGGCTGGGTGACTGCTGGTTAGGCATGGAGTGTGGGCCCTTGTGAATAAGAGGGTTGATTGGAGGATCCTAGGAGCGGCATGCCAGTAGTGAATTGTTTTTGGGGAGGTAGCTGGTTGGAAGTGCTTGCAGCTTGCGTGATTGGCAGTTGTGAGGCAATTGGTTGCGCATGGATTGACTAAACAATTATGGATTGGATGGTGATTGGTTAAGAAGAAATGGGTTGCATAGGTTGGGATATTTGGACTGGTTGTGATGGTTTTGAGATTGGGGGTCCCATGATAGAGAGGGGTGTTGGTTGTGTGATTGTGTGCATGATGGGCTACGTAGCCATTAGTTGAAGCAAATGGGGGATAAGGGAACAAACTTGGGCTATTTTGAGTCGCAGATTGAAAATTTCTTCCACCACGGGGTGGGAGAATTCAGTTGGGATGTTTAAAGATAGGCCAACTTGTTGTAGCATAACCCTAGATGGTAATTGTATTCCTTCTTGCTGTAAGTTGGCAAGGATAGTGTGGCTATTATGTCCAATGATGGTGCTGACCATTTGTGCATGACCAAGGTGGCTCATGAATGCTTCCATGGCACTTTGAGTAGGGGTTTCATCTGGGTCAACGCATATATGCTCACTTGGTACCTAATTCTGTGGGTCAAAGGAGACCATTGCATTGTTATGGTCTATTTTTAGATTGGATGAAATAGCGGCGTAATTGGTGCCCATGTCTTTCCTCTTCTTGGATCTAGATTTGGGTGGCATGAAATGTAGGTTTCTAACGAAATGCAGGACACTAAAGAAATTTCCTATGGATGATATGCATGGTGCCTAGGATGTAGGATTAAGGAATGATGTTAAATTCTAAAAAGGATATACTATGGATCTAGGATGATTTGATGTGTCAAAGGATTATGAGTTTCTTTCCCTAATTGTAGGTTTGATGATGGTGTCAACCTAAGATAGACTTATGGTCTTCAGAGGATGGGATTCTTTGTCAATGCGAACCAACCTCTTTCTCAAGGTGATGAGGTTACAAGGACAAATTGGACTATCCTAAGCAATTCTTAGCTAAGGAAGCCTAGAAAGGATTTGGATTAAGATGCAGGTACTTACACAACTCAAAAGACGTGACACTAAGATTGGATTTTGGATTAGATTTTTTTGGATTTTGATTGGATTCTTGGATTGGATTGGATGCTAGCTATGTTGACTGGATTATGCAATCCCTAAGGATGAGGATTATAACGAGGTTCCTAAAATGCAAACTAAAGGGACATAATCAGAGGAGAAACCGAGCGATATGGTGATGTTCCTACTAGTCATATTGTTTGAAACAGACAAAGGTGTTGTTCATGTGATACTTGCTTCTGAAATGTACAATCTTGTTGTTATTTATAATCTTGTTGTATGTTATACATGCTTGGATTTCCTTTTTGACAAAATCAATGACATGTTTGTATTGTTGAGCCTTGCGAGTGGTTTCCTTTTGTTCTCTGATCATAGGAGGTAACGGGGTCTTGACTTTCTTATGAATACTTGGTTTTTACATGTTAGAGGAACAAATGTTTGCAATTGGAAAGTCGTTTGTTGTTGGTAAGGATCTTGATTGTGTTGTTCAATGGCAAGAACAATTTTTTCAAATCACACATCAAGGAAGTGACTATGCTAAGTGTGCCTTGAGTCAATCATGGTCATTCAAATGTCGAAAACATTCCAACAAGGGTTAAAGCAACCTTGAGGAGTGGGGGATATGTGTGCAACTTTTAATCAATGTTAAACAAGTACAAATCTACCTAAGGAAGTTGGCTGAGTGTCAAAATCTTTTCCCATGCTAAGTCATTCACCTCACACAAAGGGATATTGGCTTTGGCCAGCACTAGGAACATTGTGGGTTTTGACAGAAACTCAATGCTTGAATCACATAAGTCCTCTCATGCCACAATCATGATTTCAACACCCCTAGGAATATGGATGTTGGGTGTAAAATATTTAGGTGATCCGGGTAAAGTCCACTTGGATCGATCCTTACACAAAGATTAGGACACTTTCGGAGGTAGATCAGGTGGTTTTCTAGTTTAACCATTGTTTAGTAAGTTCATCCATTCATGAATACCCCCTATAGTTTTACAAGAAAAATTGAGGCATATATCCCTACAAACACCCAAAATATGCACTCTCACACGCGAGATTCAGACCTCTCAGCCCTACACAAGTTGAATGTACCCCTCTTGCAGTCTTGTAAACAAGATTGAGACCATAAAGGCCCTACAAGCACCCAATCGAGAGTAGTCTTGACTTAGCAAGATTCAGGCAACAATGCCCTACAAATGACAAAGCATTAGAGGTATAAAATATTCATGTCTTCTGTCTCTTTGGATTGAAAGAAGATTTTTATTATAGTGGGGTAGAAGTAGCCAGGTTTTCTTGTTCCCCACTTGGGTCGTTCCCAAGAGATTGCTCCCTTGGCAGGCCCTCTAAAGGTTTAGCTGGAAAGAAATTGGATTGGTGACAAAAATGAGTCTAGATTTTTGATTTTCCCACAAGGGTAAAAGAGCATACTCTCCTATCCATTATCATTTTATCCACACACACGCAAGACAAGATTAGTTCATTCTCAAAGATTTGATTGTTTAACACAAAACACATGCGTCCATGTTTTTGATCTTCCCAAAAGGGAAGAGAGCATACTCCCCTAACACTTGTTTCAAATTAGACAAAGAGATCCCTCTAATTAGTCTATGTGCCTAAAAAATCAAACTAAATGCTAAAAAGCACAATTGTTTGGTCAATTTAAATTAAGGTAACCTGCAAGACAAGTGTGAGTAATCTTATGAAGTTTATGTTCTTTGGCAAGCGGTGCTGTAACACAACTAGTTAGTAGTTTCACAAAATAACCTTTGACAAGTGAGATAAACACAAAAACTACTCAAGAAGTTGCTAGTAATGATAAAAAAAAACTTGACAGAGTGCAGACGTTGATTCAGGGTGTAGATGTCGATCTGTGTTCTTAGTCTATAAAAGATAGAATACAAAAAAACATGCCAAAAACACAGGAAACTAGAAAAATGCTATACCAGCGCAAACGTCTGCCTATGAAGCACAGACACCAAATGGTGATTTTCTTGAACTGGCGTTTGCACAAATGCTGAAACATGAACCAACATTTGTGCAGACACTGTTGTACCTGCAAGGCCGAAAAACACAGTAAATACAACAAAAAAAGTTATTCTTTTTTCTCTCTTAGCTCTCAAATTGATCAAAAATAGCTATGCTAAGACTTCTAAAACCCTAAAAATTAATGTTCCTTAATGATTTATCAAGAAGTGTTCCTTTTTAATAAAAAATTGGCATTATGACTACTTGTAAAACTGAGTTCTGCTAAAAAATAGAATGCCAAATACCGAAAAGGTAGCAGAAATCACAAAAACTTGATAAATTAAAAGTAGGGTTTGCAGAAAATCTTAATAAAAATAACATAGAGTGGAGACGCCCATTCAACGCAGATGCTGAACGGCGGTTCAGGATGAACTAGCATTTGCGCAAATGCCTCTATGTTACACGCAGACACCGATCTACAATTTCTAATGGAAATGAGAGAAAATAGATGAGAAAAAGAATGTCAAAGGGACATGGGTCCCACCAGGCATGCCAAAATGTGTACAAGGAAATCTCAACTTTCAAAAATCTGTTGCAAATAAGCTCAAACATGAAACATTAGTGGGTTAGCACATGAAATCATTTCGAAAGCCATAAAAGAGCAAGAAACAACAATGAAACTCCAAGTAACATTAGATTGATCTAAACAAGCATTTGCACCCTATTACTTGTTGGATTTTCTCTTAAGAAATATATGTAGATGTGCTCTCTCAAACACAAGTTGACCAAAATCCCAATGCAATGCAACTATGAATGCAAGATTGATGGGAAATAAGAGAGATTCAAGAGCTAGTATGAAGCACTAGTCTCAAATATTCCTCAAGATGATGGATTAAACTAGAAATGATATGCAAATGCAAGAAGGAAACTATGATTCATTACCAAGATTTAACCTATCATGTAATGTCTAAGTGATTTAAGCAAAAGATCATAAAAACATGAAAACAACAATGCAAGCCTAAAACCATTTTAGAATAGTAACAATGCACAAATGAGAGATGAAAATGCAAGAGACAGAGGATTCTTTTATAGAATTCAAAAGGGAATGGACAGTTGAGATTAAGAGGTGGAAGGGAGATGAGTGGCTGAGATTGAGGGTTAGGTTGGAAAAGTCAAAGTGGGATTTAAGTGGGATTGTGCACATGATTAGAGGTAAAGTACATTTTAATCAAGATTAGGAGATTATTAGCAACAGGTGGGATTTTGGTGGGAATTTAAATAAAGTGATTTTATTTAAATCAAGTTTAGAGGAATTTTAGCCTTGTAGAAGGATTTAATAAATATGAATTTATTAAAAGGGGGATTTTTGGGGGAAATGTATTAAAATAAAATACATTAGGAAAGTATTTATAAAATATATAAATACCATAGATGAAACTATTTAACTAATTTAAATAAATAGTTAGATGAATAAAAGGGAATTTAATATTAATATTTTTTATCATCTACAGTATTGTACTATATATTTGGGTTTATCACATACCCCATGACTTGTGCAATGGATGTTGGTTCATTATGTATACCTTATGGTATTAGTTGTATCTAAGTTTCATTTATGAAATGATGTTGTTGATTATTCATTTGCATTATATGAAGTTTGTTTATTGTTTATTGTATTTAATAGATTAGTTAACTCACATAATTCTGCATCATGGAACCATCAGAATTTGTAATCTATAAATGAGTTACATTTATGAGTATGCATTGGCTTATGTTATATTGTTTTCGCATTGTTATTCTTTATCAATTGTTAACTCTTAAAAAAAATTCATTCTATAAACTTAGTAACATGTTTAAGGTTAACTTCTCCTGGGTTCCCTAATGGGGCATTACACTTGGTATCAGAGCCCGAGTTTCTACTCTAGGAACTCTGGGATTTTGTACGCCCACTAGGTGTTTAGTTGTTGACCATTGTAACTTATAACCTATTGATAACAATTCGCAAGTTGTTTATTGATAAGTAGGATATATTTTTCCACAGCAAGTCAAATTGTGATATTGTTATCAGGATTCAACTGTGTAGTTTTTTGAGTCAAACTCATTGACCCATATGAATTATGGGTCAATGAGTTTGACTCAAAAAACTACACAGTTGAATCCTGATAACAATATCACAAGTTGTTTATTCACAATTGTATGTGATGCATCTTACCTTAGCCACTGTCTATTGTGTTTGGGTACATTCTCTAATATGTCTAGGATGTTGTATTCTTAGGTTTTGTGAAGCAGTTACTCCCTTAAGTGTGGCTCACACTAGTCACTTTTTTATGTGTGGTGTTTTATGATTCATTATTTAATTTGGTTATTGAAGATTTGTTTGTATTATATTTGGGCTAGCATTAAATTTTTGAACTTTCTTATGTCTGGACTAGTCATCTGATTCTCTTTTCACTATTTTTTTTGTGGCATTGGTCACACTTGATTTACTATTGAAATCTTTGCAGAGTATTTTATGATTTAATGTTGAAGTTAGTACTCTCCCATTTTGGTTTTCATTTTGAATTTTACGGTGACTAATCTGAATGTTTGATATTGCTAGCTTAGGTTTGTGAAAAGTGGTGTTTCTATCATGTTCGTTATGGACATCTGATAGTATGTGTAATGGAGGATAATGCATAGAATGGTACTAAGGTGTCTTATCATAGTAGGTCAATTGGGTCAAGGACCTAAGTCCCCAATTGAATTATGCATTATATTTATAAGAGAACCACTGTAGCACCTTTATGTAAACCTTGTAATCTTTATTTGTTTGTTGGCTTCCAGGAGTAATCCTAATTTTAGGGGAGGTGTATGTAGTGCCCACCCATAATTTAATTTTCAATATTGATGCTAGAATATTTTTGTTATTTTTATGATGATTATGCATATGTTCTAGGATGATTTTACTGACCCCATACTTGCATGTGTATGGTTAGCATATATGTTTTATATTGATGTGTGGCATGTCTATCTTACATTTCTATATGATGTGTCTGATGTGGTAGAGGATGGAGATGTAGTTACTTGCATTGCGAGATCCACACGATCGACCGATCCCTATCATTATATGTTATTTATATTATGAACATGCTCAACTTTGTGATGCAAGTTTGTAGGTGCCCGACATCGACTTTCCTAAATTGTCAGGATGAGTGTAAAATATCAATCATCAAAAGAAACCTCTAATATTGTTACTAGGGGGAAAGTATCAAAGTTTACCTTATAAGGAGCTATCCCTAAGACTATTGGTCCTAATCAACTATCTACTTCTCAATGAAAATACAATATTGTGGATCAATTACAAAAGACTCCCACTCAAATTTCAATTCTTGAGTTGTTGAAAGTTTCACCGAATCATAAGGAGATATTAGAGAAGGCTCTTGTGGAGACAACCATTCTTGACAACCTAGATGTGGATAGATTTCAAAACATGGTTGGTCATCTCATTTTGCCTCATTGCTTGTATTTTTTCCAAACAAGATGAAATGTCCATTAATCATCCCCAAAATTGTACGTTGCATATTGAGGTTTTGATACAAAAACACCATGTCAAAAGATTCCTTATTGATGCTGGAGCTGGTCTAAACATTTTCAATTTGAGTCTAGTCAAAGCCCTAGGATTTTCCAAAGGTGTTGTGTGTCCAAAGAAGAAAATTACTATTAAGGCCTATGATGATGAAGAAAGGTCTTCTAAAGGAATGGTGGTGTTGCCTATTCAAGTGGGACCAATAAAAAAAGATACCATTTGACAAGTTCTTGCTATGAAGTTAACTTATAAAATCTTGCTAGGGATACCATGGATACATGAAATGCAAGCGGTGCCATCAACATACCATCAACATATCAAGTTTCCATACATGAGAGAAGAAATTACTATAAGTAGAGATGTGAACCCTTTCCAATATTGTTAAACCTGTGAATGAGACATTCATCCCACATAATAGTGAAGGGGCTACCCCAAGTGCTCCTAAAGAGAAAAATCAAGAAGATGGTCCTAATTCAACTTAGGTCATTAACTCAAATGAAGACAAAACTAGCACATCTACATCAACTAAGGGTAAGGAGAAAGTTATTTTGTAGATACTAGTAACAAGAATATTAATTTAAGTGTTTCAAATCAAGAGGAGGGAGATTCAAACCCCTCTAGGGTTGACAATGAAGGAGCCCAAGAAACACATTATCAAAAGATGGATAATTTGAAGAAGAAATTTGAGAAACAATGCAAAATTCATCAAAAGGGTGTGGGAGAATATTTCATGTCCTTGTTTGACTTACCTCCTCCAAAATCACATGGGAGGCCAAACAGTGATCATGCGAATCAAAAATCTAATGCTCATTTTGTAAGAGCAAGTGACAATTCATCAAAAGAGGAAGAATATAATGAAGTTTTAAAATGGTCATACAAAGATGAGGAAGCTTCAAGTTCTCATATAGAAAGGGTCCAAAATATGAGTATCCAAACACATCAATATGGAAAAGGTTTCCAAATCATGCAAAAGATGGGATATAAAGGAAGAGGACCCTTGAGCATAAGAGAAAAAGGATTTCTAGAACCTATACAATCTCCTTGGAGATCCAAAGATGAAAAATCAGGAATAGGGTACCAATAACAAGTGGTTCAAACAATGTCAAAGATTCCTATGAACATGTCCATATGGTAGATTCTGAAAGTGAAGATGAATCTGGTCAATATGAATGGGATTCCTTATCCGAGACTTCATTTTATAACAAGGAATTTGATGACATTCATACTTATGCTCCTACATCTAGTACAAATAGACAATCAAGTGTAGATCAAGGATCAAGTTCTACTCAAGTGCCAAACAACTCTCAAGCACCAAATTTAGGACAAGCATCAAATGAAAATTCATGGGTGGGTGAACCATGGTTACCTTCATGGTTAGGATATGTGAATTTTATGTTTAACCCATGACAATTTTATCCCATAGATATCCAAGAGGACTCAAGCGATGATGATTTTGATCCAAGTTCTATGGAACACTTTGACCAAGCCCATGCCATTGATTTGAGTGATACAATGTATGAACCCTCTAACGGAGTCATGTACTTAAATCCCATGGATACAAATTTCCCCAATGAATATTTATCTCTTATCCATCCTGAACTAAATGATTGGGACCTAGCGGCGCCAAATGACATACTCTCTTTTCCTAATGACAATTTTGTGGCCTTATATCTAAATGCAGTTGAACCCTCTTTCACTAAAGAATTAGATCAAAGCATGGAACTAGAAGAAAGGGACCAATATCTCAATCCAAAATAAAAATAAATAAAGAAAAGAAAGAAAAAAATGAAGTGGTCTAGTGGTGAAAACCACAATGTGGTAGTGCTAGACCCCAAAAAAGTTAAAATAAAGGATGTTTCTGAAGGTGAAAACCCAACATTAATGCCTAAGGAAGAGAGATTGGATACCTTATTAGAGAATGATGAGAAAAATTTCCTATTTTGATTGAACCAATAGAGAAGGTTAATATTAGCATCGATTTAGAACCAAGATTTATACAACTTGCAGTTTCATTAACTCCAATTTAAAGGGAAGATTTCATAAAATTCTTTAAAGAAAACAAAGTTAAATTTGCATGGTCTTATTCAGATATGCTAGGGTTAGATCCAAGTTTCATCATGCATCACCTCAATGTAAGACCACGAGTTAAGCCGGTGAAGAAAAATTTAAGAAAGATGCATCCTCATATAGCCTTGCTAGTGAAAGCAGATTTGGAAAATTTGTTAAAAGTAGGGGTCATAAGGCTATAGCTTATGCCGAATGGATATCCAATATTGTGAAAGTTTCAAAACATGATAAATCAATAAGAGTATGCACAGATTTCCTAGATCTCAACTTGGCATGTCCAAATGATGACTTTCTATTACCTAGTATTGATGCTATAGTGGATTTGACAATAGGACACTCTATGTTCTCCCTTATGGATGGCTTTAGCAGATATAACCAAATTAGGATAGCACAAGAAGATCAAGAGAAAATAGCCTTCACATACCCATAGGGTACATTTTGTTGGAACATCATTCCTTCCGGCCTTAAAAATATGGAGCTACTTATCAAAGGGCAATGACTATAATTTTTCATGATATGATGCATACATTTCTTGAAGACTATGTGCATGATATCTTAGCTAAATCACATGAAAGGGAGGATCATCTACCTATCTTGGAAAAAATCTTCACAAGGTTGGAACAATTTAAAGTTAGGGTTGTGTGCTAAAATATTGACACACTTCTATGGGTCATTCCATCCAAGGTTGCTCCAGAATGAGGCCTCAAATATCGACTCATAGCTCTCTAGTCATGGAGCACAAAGGTGTGTGATGGAGGCCCTCAGATTGACCTATTTGTGCCCATGCAAGTATACCATGAAATGAGAGATTCAATGCATGAAAATGAGATCTACTCTATATGATTGCAATGCATGAAAGGAAATTAATCTTTATGATAACAATGCAAAATTATTCTATGAAAGGAAATATGCAAGCTAATCTAATATGAATCTAATCTACATGAGTAGCCATGGATGCAAGAAGAAGACAAGAAGAGAGAAGTTGCAATATCCAAGCTCAAGTGCTCAAATACTCCTCCAAAATTGCTCTCCAAACCTGTAGCATAACAATACTATAATTGTGGATGATCTCTAAATGAGAATGAGAGATTTCCTTATATAGGAAAGTGAATGGTTCAGATTAAGAGGCAAAAAGAATTGATCAATGGTTGAGATTAAGAGGCAAAAACCCACCACTTAGGAAGATGTGATGAAAAAGGGATTTTTATTTAATTTAATTTAATTTATTTCCTTTTTATCAAATAAAGTGCTTTAAGTGGGGATTTTTATTTATTTATTTAATTAAAAGAGGGGTTTTCTTTATAATTAAATAAATTAGAAGAATTTAATTTAATTAAATAAGATGAACTTTATTTAATTAAAAGGGAGAAATTTTAATTTAATTAAATAAGATGAATTTTATTTAATTAAAAGGGAGATTAAATCTTTTAATTAAATAAAAATGATTAAACCTTAGGAAATATTGAAATAATTGAATTAATTACAATTTGATCAAGGAA
>MU227026.1:5504462-5518372 GCA_018584345.1 Thuja plicata
TGTAGTTTTCTTCTTAGACATCTCTTTTGACTTTATGCCCCCATGTCGATTAGAGGAGACATGGTGATCTTATTTTTTAGATGGATTCTTGTATTGCTTCTTTTTCTTGTATTGAACATTCAAGTTTATTCCAAAAGACTTGGGACTTGTGGAGGAAGAAAAAGAATACGACTGGTTTAGATGGGTGGATGGATGAAAAGGATTCAAGGGTATGCTATTGGAATTATATTGGAATGATGTATTGAGAGGGGAGGGGTGAATAAATACCTCTAAAACTTTTCTTGGTTAGCCCATTAACCCTTAATCATTAGTTTGTAAATTATCTTATCTAACTGTTCATCTTTCTTTATGTATATGCATTCATATCATAAGTTCCTTAATATGTAACCATAGAAGAAACATTCATGAAAATAGATAACACATAACACAATATATGATATCGCAGAAAACTCCTGTTAGGAAGTAAAAACTATGGTGGGGATTCTTACCCACAAGACTTCACTATCTGTAGATAAGAAGGGGCAGGTTAAGGCTTTACAATTGGTCACTTCTGATGACCTACCCTGTTAGGAGTATTACAATGGAGACCTATTAAGATCTACTTCATTTGAAGCTTTAGCAACACTATTAAGTGTGCACTCTGTTAAGAGATTTGGAAAGAATGGTTAAGTCCACCTTCTACAAAAGGATTTTAGATGTGATGCACTTGTTAGAATGCAACTACATAAGTCTTTGATCTGATGATGTATGCAATATCTAATTGCTGATAATAGATCCAATAAAGCTTCTTATGTATAAGTAATCATCCTTCCATGATTGAATAATACCTTTGTCTGCTCATCAGTAGCCTTTGTGTGTTCTTGACAACTGATGTTCTTATCAATCAATTTGTATTGATACTTCTTTTCTTCTTGTTCTTCCATAGCTTGTTCTGCATCTATATTTTGCTCTATGATTGCGTCGATAAGAACAACAATTTGTTCCTTAATTGTAGCATTTGCTTCAAGTTTTACCTCAAGGACAAGTTGTTGGAGAATATCTCTTGCCTTGTCAAGTGCCATTGTTTCCCTGTGTTCTTGTATCCTTTTCTTTTGAATGGCGGCTTTTCTTTGACATAGCACTCCAAACTCTTGAAGTTTATCACTGTCCAAAGTGGTAATATCCAAGTTTGAAACTTCTATTACTTCATCCAGTGTAATAGCCAAGATGTCTTTCTTTACTATTTTCTTCTTCTTCTTCTTTGGCTGGGTGGCAGATTGATGTACTACCATCTGTAAAGCTTGTTCTTGGGTTGACTTGGTAGGTGAGGGTCAAGAAGATGAGGCATCCTTTTGTATCTGTTCTGAGTCCACCGACTAGTTTGGTGAAGACATCTCCTCATTTTCCTTAGGTGTATCAATAGATGTATCTTATTTAATTTTTATACCTTCATCCTGCTTGACTCTTTCGCTTTTATCTTTTTATTCACCCTTTCTCACTGTATCCTCTATTTTATTTTCAGCTTCTTTGTTTTGTTCATTTGACACTTCTTGCTGATTGTCAGTTGCATCCTTCATTTCTATATTTGTATCCTTGTGAGTGTTAGATACAACTTTGTTTTTATCCGTATCCATATCCTTGGGTATATTATCATCTTTCTTAGATGATTTGTCCTGACTTGACTGAATATCAATAGCATCTATTAAAATATTCATGTTTGTAGGTGTATTGACCATTGCACTATCAATAGCTGTATCTTGTCCGTCGGTATTGCCCTTTGCAGAATTTATGTCTTCATATTTTTGAACTTCTGCTATAGGGTCTTGTCCTATGGTGTCATTGACAATGTTGTCTAACCATGATTCATCATTTATATCATCAGTTAAGTTACCTTTTATTGACAATTCTTCTTTGGTAACTACTTCATGCTCTAAACTAATGTATATTGGACTTGCTAGTACTTGATTATCTTCACCATCTTTTAGGCATTCTTTATCTATAATATCAATCTATTTCTAGCCAGTTATTTGTACTTCTTCACTGTCTAACTCAGTTGTTGAGTTATCTCTCTGATTGGTGGTTTCCTTCTCATAACTGCTCTTCTCATCAGGATTGAGTATTTTTCTCCATGTATCATGGGTTTCTTGTTCTATCTCTATAAGCTTTTCTTCAAGAAATTTATAAGCTCTCATCTTGAGTGAGAAAATTTTCACATGATTCTCCATGAGTTCATTGATTTCTTCTCTTTTTGATTCAGGAGGCATAAGAGAAACTAGTACTCTTTCTCTTATCCTTTTCTCCTCATGAAGTGCAAAAGTGAATCTAGAAGATATTCTAATTAATAGTTCTTGTGGTACATCACGTGTAGTGAATTGTAGTGGGATATAATAGTGTCTGCACATCTTAGCAATAAGTACATCTTCAATCTTATTTTGTTCTACAGAATCCCATCTTAACCATTTCCTAATCTTAGGATGTCCAAGAGATGCTGCTTCAGAAATTGTTGGCGAACAGATTTGTCTACTTCTTTTTAAATGGAAATGGATAAAGACTCTATGTTTTTGAAGACAAATGATTCATCAACAGTTGGGTAAGGATAGGAAATTGCTTCCCTCTAAATTTCTAAGGTTCAGCTTCCTTCTGAGATATTCAATGAATTACAGACATAAAAGTAAATCTATACACCTTTAACCAGAAAGTGTAGAAGGAACACTCAAATACTCTTGGGTATTGAGGAAAAATTATAGAATTAGCTAATAATTTAAATAACCACGAAGCAAATAGAAATCTAATAACTACTTCCAAATCAGACAACTTACAAAATAACCTAAGAAAGACAAGCTATAAAGAAACTAGAAGTGACTGAATATAAACAACACATGTGCAGATTTAAATGTATCAATTCTCAAAGAAATCACATGCATTCTAGATTTTGATTCAAAGATCTAAACCATACCATGCATCTATATATTCATATATTAATCGAATCAAAGTCTGATTAAAAATTAGTCACCAGCTGTTTTAGGAAAATCTAGAAAAGTCTATGCTAACTACTTACTCCAAAATAGAAACTATCTATTTTCTACCTTGATTTTCTAACCCTCTTTTAGTTCAAAGTTCCCTTATTAATAGTTTTACATCCAAGAGAGCCTCTAGAAAAACCCAACCTCCTAGAAATCAAAAGGAAAGCTGTTTAAAACCAGTTACATAACTAAAAAAAATAGAGTTTCAAAGCACGTGCCACTTAAAACATAAAGTAAGGGAAAAAGATGCCTCAAAGATTGCTAACTCCCATCAGGGCCTTCTGATGTGGCAGTTTGCACAAGCTTCCAGGATCAGAACACATTTGTTAAATCTTGAGCTGGTTGGAAATGTAGGTTCTTCAGGCCTATTAGCTTCACCTGAGTCACGTTCTTTTCCCACCTTAATTCCCTGATTCTCTTTGCCTGCTTCGACAACTGACCTCTGTTTAGTAGCAACATGGATTCCACATTCGCAATTCTGGTGAAGTCCTGCACTTTCGGTGCCTCATTTTCTTTGAGAGTGTTCATGGTGTCTGTGAATATCTTTACCATGGCATCTGCATCTCTGTTACCTCTGTCAATCTGCAAAATACTTGAGGGGTTCACTATCTTAATATCTTTCAGGGCATCCACGTACATATCCATCACTTCCTTTTTGATCGCTTTGGCTTGAGAGATTGCAGCTTTAAACAACATACAGGGGTCTACTAATTTCATTAGATTTTCAGCTAAGAATTGAATCACACCATAGTTTTCTATTTCTTGAACCTGTATGACAATTGCTATGCACTTCACTTCTTCTATTTCCCAATTTGGAACTAAGGTTTGAACCTCACCAAGTAATGTTTCTCCATCGAGGCAAGTAGATATAAACTCATGGATAAAAGCACTACCTTCATTGATGACATTGTTTATCCAAGACTTCACGATCTCTACCAAAACCTTCCCCTGCTGAATTTGTTTAACTAGCTTTTGGATTTCAACTGAATTCGGATCAAAATCCTGTGAAGACTGAGCTAGAGGTAGAACCCCATCATCAGCGAGTGAGGAAAGGAACTCAGCCATGGTGGAGACTACCTATTTTAATTTCCGTTTCTCTTTCCCATATTTTTGTGACTGCCCAAGCATATGATTGGCTAAGAACATAAACAGGTGATCCCTAGAATCCTTGTTTAGAACACCAAGTTCCATTTTTGTGATCTCAAAGTCTTCAGCCTCTGGTTCTTGAATTCCTTCTTTAGGCTTGAAAGTGGCTATTTCTGCATTCACCTTTCCAGTTGACAGATCAGTAGATAACCTAGCATCACTCTTCACTCTCTTTGCTTTGGGAGTTCAGGTAGCATACTTGGTAACAATCTCTTTTACAGGAAGTGAAATGGGTTTATAGCTCTTCCTCTTATTCACCAATTCAGTAAGCCAAGGTGGGACTGAACCAGTGACTATCCGATTATCAAGGGTTTTTACAGGAGTATCCTCAACTTGAGGTACCTCTCTATTCATAATAGAAGTTTCCTGTTCTTTTACTTATTGATCCAGAGAGAATGAAATATCATCATCATTGATCTCAACATCCAGGTATTCAAGTCCTAAAGCTGCCATCTGAGACCGCTTCTCTGATCCTGTTCTCAGTCTTGATCTTGGTGTAGTCGGGTGCTTGCTAGAAATCACCTTTTTCTTGGGAGAAAAATTTTTACCTGCATTTGGAGCCACAGGAGATACATTAGATGAGGCATGCTTCATTTTCACTAGGGTTGGTTTTGCACTGTGCTTTTCAAGAGGGGGGTTCTCAGCTCTCTCCTTTTTTGTTAACCAGCTTTCTGTGACCCTGAAGATGGTTCGGGCCCTATATTTTATATCATCTTCTTCTTTCCTATTCCAATCTATGTCCGGGGGAACTTTCACATCCACATTGTTAGCCTCTGAACCTGTGGTTTCGGAACAATCTTCTTCCACATCTTTAATATCAAAGCTCAACTGCAACATCTTGATCTGTGGGATTACAAGCCTAGAATAATCTCATTTCTAGATTGCTTCCTCATCTCTGAGATCTTCCCATAGGTATTCTAGGTGCGAGCTAGGTGAAGGATAATTACTTCATCTTAAAACCTGCCTAGCGAAGCCCTTATTGTCAAAACCCCTTCTTAACTTATAAAACTACAAGTGAAAGTTCAACAAGTTGCTTCCTATCACCGAAGTATCCATCATAATATTACAGGTTAAATTACCAATTTTAACTAGGAACATGGAATGCCATTTTTCTTCTAGTAGAGCATTTTTGATGACTACAAACAATTGCCTGCAAACTTCTGCCAAAATAAAACAGTCAAAAGCAAACCTTGGGAGCTTGAGAGGTTCATCATCAAAGCCTCCAATCCGAATGTAGGTGAAACATGGGAATTGGATATACAGGCTGCCATAGGTTTGAATTAGTTTCCATGCCTCCAATGAAACTATTTGGTTTGGGACCCTTTCCAATTGTTGACACAGTTTACCTAGGAAAGCATCATGAACTTTCCTGTAATTTTCCAAAATTTTATCTTTCCTTAACAAAGGACAGTACTCATAAATTAAAATATCTTCATTCCAAGGGACATGTCGGATGGCAGACAAATCTGGTGTACATGCTAGGCAATATATCAAATAAGAAGACATAAAGAATTCCTTCCTAATGTCCTGAGCCTGTTTGAGTTGGTCTCTCAAGGAACTAGCAATGATTTCAGCCCAATCAATATGTTAACCCCCTTCCAAGATAATTTCTATAAAATGAACCATCCACTCCTCATAGAGAAGAACTTGTTCTGAACCTTTGATCTAGTGAAGTAACACTATCACATCATGAATAAGGGGTTTCATGTGATCTTTAGTGAACACTTTAGGCAAACGAGAGCTGCCTTTGTAATTGGTTTGAGTCCACTTCCTAGCCACATGGCTCCGATTTTTATCTTCATTTTCTTTGTACTGAGCTAGGGATTGAGTGGGTGTAAAACTGACAAAAGACTCTTCTGGGATTTTGAAAACAACCATAATAGTCTCCCTATTGACAGGCATGAGGGGTTGGCCTTCCGCGTTCAAAATGCACTTGGATTTAATATCATATCTGTTAATACATTGTTGAACTAATTCTGGGCATACAACTAATGGCAGGAAAGCCACGACTTCTAATAACCCACTCGACAAGAATTCTAGGCCATGGTCTTCCACTGCACGGTTTGTGTAATCCACTATCATTTTTCCTACTGGAACCCCCAGTAGGTCTGTTTCTGAGATAATAGGAGCTCTGCACTGCATATTTCTAACATTGCCAAAGAAATGCAAACTGGACTTCATCTTCTCTTCAGAAATAAAAACCTAGATGACCCCCACTCTTGAATCAATATATTAAACAGGAAAGGGAAAAGAGAAAAGGCTTTGGGAGCTACCTGTTTTAAGCAGACTCAGAACAAATTCTTCTCCACAGCTGAGACTCCGCAGAAAAATAAAAAGAAAGAAAAATTTACAGAGTTGTTTATAATTTAAAAATAATGCCTGGAAAGATCGACTTTAATGAGCATAAGTCAGTAGCATTAAATTTTGATGATGTGAGTCATAATGACTTAGCAATAAGGCATCCTTGGAATCTGCCACCCTTAATATCATTATTAATCATACCCCAAATGATATCTTCTATTTGTGCTAAAAATCTTATTAAATGCCATCCCAAATCTTATTGGAAGTTCACCCCGTGGCTCCCGTCAAATCAAAACTGCCCCTCTTTAAAACTTAACCATTATTACACTGCCAGGTCACATCATGGGTCCCATAAATTATTTTTTCATTTGATGACTCTACCCACAATCTATCTCTAAACTTCTGTGAACTACTTTGAATCAAAGTTCAAAGAGGTTCAAAATGGTTCACCTCCATAAGGTGACATAGGCCCGGGCCCACCTGCAGAAAATGGACATTAGAAGATAAAACATTCATTGAACCACTTTGAACTACTTTGAATTGGAGTTCAAAGAGGTTCGAAGTGGTTCAAGTAAAGATTGAGCCTTGTAAAGGATCGATTTGAGAATGGCTGAACTTGAACTTGACAAATTTGAAGGGGGAAATGCGCTAGAAGGGTTACCACAAGGGGAGACTTTCAAGGGAACATGCTAAAGAGATTCGAATTAAAGAATTATCAAGGGTCTTCAACACTTCAACAAAGGTGACTCTAACTGACCCTAACATTAGCTCTAGTTGGGGACTGCATATTACTCAATGTGCAGAGAACTCTAGATAACTGGTTTCGTAGAGAAAGCTAACTAAGGGAAAGAAAAATAGACAACCATGACACACCAAAAAGGAAAGTAGGGGAAAAAATACCTAATATGTACATGGGTACTGACTGAGGCTCATCATTAGAACTTGCATAATTTAAGATCCTGCCCATTGTAGGTAAAAGGTAGATTCACACCATCTGGGTAAGACAATCAAAAAGCATTTGAACAGAGGGCTTCAAAAATAATGAATGGGCCCTTCCATAAAGACTCAAATTTCCCATGAGAACCTTTAGGAGCTCTTTTCTTATCCCATAAAAGAACTTCATCTCCCTCCATAAAGTTATGAGGTCATGCTCACATACCAAAAATCTACTTCACTTTTAATTGATGTTTTGTAATATGATCCACCAGATCTTCTCTTTCCTCCTCCATCCTAGCTAGATGCATGATACGTTTCTCCATGGGATTTTTAAAATACTCATCTTCAATTATATCTTGAAGTTTTGCTGAGGAAATTTGTAAGGGCAGTGATACATGTGCCCCTATTCCATATACTAGTTCAAACAGAGCCATCCCAATTGCTTGTTTCAGAGTAGTTCGGTTTGCCCATAGAGCCTCGTAGAGTTTCTTATGCCATTCATGGGGATTATCATCCATCATTTTTTTAATTATCACCACCAGGTTCTTATTGCTGGATTCCGCTTGACCATTCCCTTGCAAAAAATAGTCGAAAGAGTGAGCTAAGGATATGCCATGCTCCTAGCAGAAAGCTAAAATCTCCTCAGAGGAAAAATATGTAGCGTTGTCGGCTACGATCTTAACCAGTATCCCGAACCTGACAAAAATATAATTTAGGAGGAACTCGCACACCACCTAAGAGTTCACTTTCTTAGTGGGAACTTCTTCCACCCACTTTGTAAAATAATTAGTGGTCATCAAAATGTAGACATGCCCACCCCTAAATGGTGGGTTCAAAGGCCCCACGAAGTCTATACCCCATTGCTTAAACGGTTCATCAACAATTACAGGTTTAAGGGGTAAAGCGGCGAGGTGAGGTCTTCCAGTGAAAAGATGACATTTTTCACAATTACAAAAATATTGGTAGGCATCTTTGAACATGCCAGGCCAGTAAAAGTGGTTCCAAATAATTTTAAACGCTGTTACTGTTGAAGAGAAGTGACCCCCACAAGCCTCATCATGAAATACCTTTAACAACTCTTTTTGTTGTTCAACGTCCACGCATCTGAGAAAAGTTCCATCTATGCTTCTCTTATACACAATTCCTCGAGATATCACATATCGATTGGCCTTAAATTTTAGGTTGTACCTTTTCTTTTGGGTTTAGGTGATCAGGACATTCACCATAAGTAAGGAAAAAGTCCATGTCAGAGAACTAGGGGTCGGTTAAACTGACTAGTAATGCGATAGGTACTTCATCAATTTTTTTAGATGGTTCACCATTCTCCACTATCAATTTACATAAACCCTTCCCCCTTACCAAATTGGTTGGTTTAATTGCAAGGTCATACTCTTAAAGTTTTTCTATCCAGATTGCTCTGCTGTTCATACCAATCTCCCTTTGAGTCAAAATACTTTTCACTACTGTATCAGGTACAAACATTGTGCAATGAGAATGGAGTATATAGTATCTGAATTGTTTCACTACTTTTACCACAGTGAAGGCATGTTTTTCCATCTGGGAATACTTAAGCTCATGTCTTTTCAGAAGTGTGCTCATATAGGCTATGGGTGCTTCTTGTCCTTTCTCATCTTTTTGTGCTAGTATACCCGACAGAGTATGTTCTGAAGCATAGCAATAAATGATAAAGTCCTTTTTGAAATTGGGACTCTTTAATACAGGAGCTTGTGATACTGCATTTTTAATATCTCTGAAAGCTTGATGCCCATTCTCACTCCACTTGAAAGGAACTTTCTCACTCATCATATCAATCATATTCTTAGTAATTTTTGAAAATTCAGGAACAAATGCTCGCAAAAAATTCACCTGACCAAAGAAAGACATCAATCCACTCCTATTGGATGGTAGGTTAAGTTGTTGAATCACCTTTACCCACTCAGGGTCGATCTGGATCCCATCCTTTGAAACGATATGACCAAGTAATCTGCCTTCCTCCACAAAGAACATTGATTTCTTGGGGTTTAAAGAGATGTCGTGATTTCTACACCTCAGGAACACTATCTCAAGAGCCTTTAAGTGTTGACTTCTCTCCTTCAAGAAGATAGTGAGGTCATCCAAGTATATCAGTATAATTGTTTTCTGAAGATCTTCAAAGGATGAATTCATTGCTCTCTGGAAAGTTGCACCTGCATTGATTAGCCCAAAGGGCATACGACTATATGCATAAGTTCCCCACGGGGTGATAAAAACTATTTTATGCTGATCGCTTTTTGCCACACTCATTTGATTGTATCCAGAATAGCTGTCTTGCATAGACATAACTTCAGATCTTGAAACAGCTTGAAGCACATGCTCCATCACAGGTAAGGCATAGTTATTTTTCAAACTTGCTTGGTTCAGATTACAGAAATCTACACAAATCCTAATTTCACCATTCTTCTTTCTTACAGGAACTATATTAGCGATCCATGTTAAATGGTGGATAGGATAGATGATCCTTGCCTATAACATTTTTTTAACCTCCTTTAAAATAGCTTCGGACACTTTTGGATTATAGTTCCTTAATTTTTGATGAAATGGGGTTATGCCAGGCTTTAAAGGGATTTGGTGTTCAAATTGGCCTCCTCTTAAATTCTTTAAGTCTTCATATCCCTAGGTGAAGACATCTTTATACTCCCTAAGTAAACTTAATAAGTTTTCCTTTTTAGATAAAGTACAAGTCGGACCGATAGAAATCCATTTTGGATTATCTTGTTCTCCTATATCAATCTTGTCATACTCTTTAGAATTTTGCACATGAGATACCTTTTCTTTGATGTTACTATCATCTTTCCTTCTGAAAAATTTTTCAAGAGACACAAGGCCTTTGGGAATCTTATTTCATTTCAACTGGATCACTCCATCACTATCTACAGCATCTTGATAGACTTCTTTGCACTCGTTCTAGGATCCTTCAAAATATACATCAGAAAAATCTGTGACACATTCTAGGAAATCTTTGAGTTGGGAATCACTGTCAAAGACTTGCCAATGCTCTACATTGTCAGGTATTCTAGGCTTGTAGATCATTTCAATTTGGCATTTTTGAGTTTTAAAATCAGGGTGAGGCAATAAAAGTGAAGCTGATACCACCAAAGCATCTGCTATAGTATTTTGACTCCTTGGGATAAATTCAATGGAGAAGGCCTCAAAGAATTCCAACTCATCCCATACCAAATTCCTGTAGTGTCTCAAATTCTCATTCTTGAATGAGAACTATCCTCTCACCTATTTCATAATCAGCTCAGCGTCACCTTTCGCAACCAATTTCTTGACTCCTCTCTGTTTAGCTTCTTCGAAACCTAGTAGCAAGGCTTCATACTCTGTGGTATTATTAGTATTTTTGAAATCTAATTTTAAAGCTAGAGGAATACATCCTCTATCAGGAGGGAAAAGAACTACCCCCATGCCTGAGCCTAAATTGGAGTAGCTGCCATCGAATTCCATCTTCCAGATATCGTCTTCTTTTTGAGTAGTGTCACTATCCTTTTCACGATCAGTTAGAATAACATAGTTGCCAAAGTGACATTCTTCGTACAAAATTTGAGCCTTTGGATTATCTAAAGGCATCATAGTATACTTATCTTTTGGTTCAGGTTTAAGTTTCACTTTCTTTTTGCCAACTGGTATCAGGGCTTTTGACCAGTCCATTTTAATGTCCCCTCCTAGATCTTTGCAAAAAGTTCTGCTGAGTAGCATGCCATAGCTCGCTAGGATATCTGCTACCAAAATAGTCAACTTTAGATGCTTGTCAGGGTATGCAACCAGAACGGCTTTGGCATCTTTGACTTGACCTCTTAGTGGAACTTCCTTTCCATCCATAGAGTAACAATGACCATAAGTTGCAGTCAAGGTGAGACCTAAGGATTTTGCGATTGGGGCGGGCATGATGTTATTCGATGCGCCAGAATTGATTATGCAATTACTAAGTTTATGGCCATTTAGAAGCAAGGAAATGTAAAATGGATAGGGTTTCTTTTCCTCTAGCTCACTATCAACTGTATTAACAGAGGGATAATCTTCTGGTGTTTGAGGGGTATCTTGAGGTTTAAAGATGAGTGGTTCTTCAACTATAGTGGTTTCACCTATGAGAGGCTTGTCTAATTGGGGACTTGAACCAGACTCTCCTTTAACATATTTTACCAACCTATCCAACTCTTTAGGGTTCATCTTAAGATATTCTATAGGGGAGATAGAAATTGTAGTACTTTTACAGAATTTGACAAAGTCAAAGGGAAAAGGAGTTGGATTACCTCTTGGCAAGATCTTCACCTCAGGACTTCTCAAATTTACAGAAGTATCTCCGTCTTTGGTTTCCTTGCATTTAGCATTAGTAGTAGCAGTTAAACTAGGGACAAATTTTTGCATTCTCTAATTTTTTTTTAGAGTCGCACAAGCAGGGTCTTGTAAGGTTGCCAAAACACTTCCACTTCTATTAGGACCTGGTTGATACTCCAGATAAAAAGAACTGGAAGGACCAAAATTGGGCGAGTTTTTCTCTTCTCACAACATTCTATACCAATGGCATCTTTTGTAGCATTAATTTGAAGATACCTTAACCAATTAGGACAAGATTCTCCATCATGATCTGTAGTCAGATGATAAGAACACATTGTTTCTTTTGGTGCGGGTTCAATCTGTAATCTGGGTTGTGAAGCTGTTAAAAGGGGAGTTTTTCTCGAAGGTTGATTATATTGTCTTTGGCTAACATCTTGGTAAAGAGATGAGTATGGAGAACTTTCCTTATTCTACTGCCTCTTGAGCATAGCCATATCATTCATTAACCTCTGCATCATAGGATCCATCATAGTGGAGGAGGAGGAACTCCCTAAATCTTGAACCTCTCACTTCCATTTTCCTGTTGTTATGAAAGTGTCTTCCAGTTGAATAGCCTGTGTCTGCGCAACGACCAAGTTAGCCACTCCATCTTTCAACAGATGAAAACTGATGTTAGGTGGGACAACATTTAAGAAAAACATCTTCTTATTTTTGTCACTTGGTGCAGAATTTACTAGTATTCTTTGTAAGATTCTATTAAAATTAGCCACAAACTCCCGCATGGGCTCATGCATCTCTTTCTTCATTTGGCTGAGTTGGAGCAATAGCGACATCTCGTTATTGGGAGATATGAATCTTTCTTCAAAGGCAAGTCTCATTTCATTCCAATTGGTAATTGATCCATTGGGTAAATGGCTGAACTAGTCGGCAGCTGTATCGACCAAGGTTCTAACAAAGAGTCTAACCGCTATTTCCTGAGTAGGAATGCTTAACACACCAAAGGCTGTATGAAAGGCACTAAGGTGATCATCAGTGGTTACTCTTCCATCTCCACTAAATTTGGGTAAAACCTGATTAGCACCTTTAGGTAAATCTCCAGGAGGGTTAGCTCCTAAATTCAGTGTGCCAATATTTTGACCCCAGGGTTGATTGGCAGCCATGTTAGGAAGCTAAAAATTCAAAGGCTGGATATTAAGAACAAGCGGCACCATGGTACTGGGTGTTATAATGGCTTTAAAAATAGGTGAAACAACTGGGGTAGACAAAGGTGAGGATGGTCTGCTAAAAGTTTAGGTTTTCTTTTTCTTCAAAGTGAAATCAAATTTGAAACTGAGGTTCTTCAGAACTTCAAAATCTTCGGCAATCAATCCCCTTCTCCTATCACCTCTGGTGTATCTCTTTTTTGCCAGTTAAAATATTTAGAGTAGGCCTCAATTTCTTGTTGGGGCTTGTGCAAGTCTATCTACTATGACTGCTTCATGAGCAACTGGTATACCCCTTAGTTGCTCAGCTATTTCTTCTTCCTCCTCAAGCACTTCTTGAACTTGATGGAATTGTTGGTTACTGCGTCTAAATCTCCACGCTGCTTCAGCAAGGCTTGAGATTATGTCTTCTAGCATGTTTCCAAATCTTAGGTTAGGTTTGCATGTGTTAATTTTGGCCTTGTTAATCAACCACACACTTCAACATAGTCCTTCTTCACAAGGTACAAACAAGATTGAATATGAGTTATTCATCCTGCCTGTCTGCGTGATTCGACCTGTTGCCTTCTATCTAGATGGGGTTTTTGAAATTGCTCTCAGGACGAGAGTCTTACAACCATGGACCAATCTAAGAATGAAGGATTTATCATGATAAATGCAATACAATGCAAGATTATACTAAGAATTGAAATATGAAAGATTAAGCTAAGACATGATTTCAATGCAATTTAGTCTAGAAATTGAAACTATCTTATTTGCAAAATGAAGTTAACCTATATGATATTACGAAAATGAGACAACAATTCAGTATTCTAACATTCATTTTTTCTCTAATAATTTAGGGGGCTTTGAATGAAGAATGAGAGTTCTTTTATAGACTCTGAGAGGATCAGAATAGAAACTTTCCTATTTTGAAATAAAACAAATAGAAAAGCCAATTAAAAATAGAAAGCTTTATTGAAAAGAATTCAATAAATTGTTTTCTTCCTGCTTTAACTGTTTTATC
>MU227026.1:5566621-5589682 GCA_018584345.1 Thuja plicata
ATTAATATCAATAATAAATATATTTATATCAATATTATGTTAATTGCATAAAAATGAGACTTGTATTGATTTCTGTATATACTTGTCTCTAAATGATCAAGTAGTGAACATTTATAAGAGAGACATGATGGTATAGAGAAATGTCTCCTCAAAAGGAGACATGACTCTATAGGGTCATGTCTCTTCCAAAATAATCCTTTTATACAAACCGATCATAACATATAACTAATCAGTATTAAACAACTTGTATATACATATTACCGATCAGAAGATTTAACCCCTTTACATAGCGGGTGATAACATATATAAGTAGTGGGTGATAACGGTTGCATATAATATATATTAACCAATATTCACAAAGCTGATATTAATCGGTACCTTGGCCAATACGCTTTGCACTGTGTATAACCGATTTAAATCGGTATTGCAAATATGTTAAGTCAACCGATAACAATAGAAGTTGACGTTGATTGAAGTTATCGATTTCTCATAATCGATAATCATATAATATATGTTTTGTGTCATATGGTTTAACTTAAACCGATATATTATATCAGATATTATTTGATTTATCAACTATAATATACATTTATATGTATATTGATATATATAATAAAATCATTGTTATTGTATATATTAATATGCATATATAATGTAGAATAGTATTATTTCATATAACAATATTATCAATTAATATATATATTAATATAATTGTTCATTATCATATATTAATATATTATTTATTTATTTCCTCATAACATTAAGATCATTTTATCTGATCGAAGCTATAAACATCAACATTTTTAAACTCAGCCAAATCATCCCACATCATTTCGATTCATTTCCCAAGGGGGCATCATATCCATATCAAGGATTGAAATCAAGGATTCATATCATAGTGTTTTTTCTTCATCATCATGGGCAACATCCTATCATCAATCAAATCTACATCAATCATTCCAAATCTAGGGCATTAAAATTTTCAATCATTATCAGTGGGGCATTTTAAATCAGTTGTTCACATCAGGTTTTTCATCAAGCATCAGTGAATCAAGAATCAATCAAAATCAGATCAGGCATCATCGCTTCAAATCAAGTTACTCAATCATCAGACATTCTTTGAACCAATGTGCTTCACACATCGATTCAAAGAGGGGCATTTGTAGACACCTAAAATTTGTCAAGATAAATAAAACAGGGAATAAAGTGAGAAAATCAATTCAAATCATAAATTAATTGAATTATTAAAAGCCTTTTGGATTAATTAAATCAAATAATTATGCAATTGAGATTAACCAATTAGTTGCATAGCTAAAATCAAATTAAATCCAACCCATTCAAGGGTACACATGGCTAAAGAAATTCAATTAAATCATTTCATTTAAATCCCTTAATTTCCTCATCCATCACATGGGATAAATTGAATCAACCAATGAGGATTGAGAATGGGAGCTCACATGGATCAAGCCAAATTGATTCTCCATCACACATCTTGGAGTTGTATCTTGACCACTCATTTGGTCCCCTTATTTGAAACCACCATTTAAATGGTCTCACCATTTGAAACCCCTAATTCAACCAAGCTTTAATCATTGTTTGATCAACTCTACCCCTACCCTTGGAAAATCCTTTAAATAGAAGTCGTTTTTTATGCAAATCGTAACACACACACTCATGACACAAAGAATCGTCACTATAGGCAAATAGCATCATTTTCATAGCAATTACATGTTATGATTTACATTATAGTGAGAAATGTGAGCTAAATAGGCACAATCTTGATCAAATAGCTTCAATTCTTGTTCTAGGACTGTCATTTATGGATTCTTTAAGCTGAGAACATTATTTTTATTTCCTAGTTAGAGAGAAATGAGATGCTCATTGTTGATTTTAATTCATTCAATCTTAATTTGATGTATTTTCAAAGTTGAATTGATAGGAACAATACTAATTTCATGAAAGTATGAATTTCATATACACATATACATATTCTTTTTCTTGGGTTGTATTGCATCTGCACTCCAGATTATTTGATGCAGTGGGTACTTTTACACCCTATCCTAAAATTGTATTGAGCCTTATCCTTCAATATTATATGCATTTACGTAGGATTTTATTTAGCAATTTTTACTTTAGAGCACTTGTATATGCTTGGTCTTTGGTCCACCAGGAATTGAAGATCACAATTGTTACTATATTTGAAAACCTTCCTGAAATCAAAATTAGTTTGAAGGATATTGTAACAATCTCAATAATGATAAATGCTCCCCAACTAAATGCCCACAATATTTAGAAACTCTACTGAAGCCATCTTGTGATTTGTTTTCCTTATTTTAACATAAATCTAATTAGTTGTAGTAACTCTTCTGATATAAAAGTTGTCTTGAAAGATATTTTACATGTATACCTTGTAAACTTTGATATATGCCTTGAAAGATTTTAGTGAGTATAATACAAACTATGGAAAAAAAGAATTAGTCACACTCCTTTGTCATTAGTAATCATACAGTTTGTAAGGAACTTAAGGAAGTTGCTTTACAGTGATGATTTTCCCAAGCAATACAATACACAAAAAATAGAACATGAAAACCCATGATATGACAGAATAGTTATCCCAAAGCTGCTTATGGGATTTGGGTGATATTTTATCCGGAAATTATAAATGGGGAGAATGTTCGCTGACAACTTAGAGAATCAGCTAACAATCTCTCTCTCCACACACTACTGGTAAACATGTATGCAAAATGTGGATGTCTAGACAAGGCAAGCGAGCTATTTGATAAAATGCCTAGAACTGTGGCCCATGAATATTGAGGTGACATGTTCCAAATGGGTTTGTCTCCCTGGGATCAAGATGAATCCCCATCAAAACATGATTCAAAATGGATTTCTATACAGAATAATTGATGCACAATGTCTCTCTTGAATGATTTTAACTTCTGATAGTTTCAAGGCATTTCGTAAAATAGTAACCATAGCAATGTAGTAGATGTTCATATTTCTTGCAATATTCACCAAGAATTTTTTCAACTACCTGTCATGCCCTGGAATAGGAATATGAACATTGTAAATTCGTATGACATTTTTTAACATTCCCCTAGTGTTTCATTTTAGTTTTCTTATGTGGCATCTCGAATGTCTGTTGAGTATTCTGTTGCACATCGAGTTCTAAGAGAGGTCTTTCATCTCTCTTTTCTTACATAGTTTCATTGTACTGAATATATTCATCGGTAACTCCCAATGAATGTTCTTAGGAAGATGTAAATATTCTCATAGGGAAGTAAATTGTTGTTGATTGTGGTTTTTAAGTTAGTTAAGAACTTATGTGAATGTTTGCAAAATATTACAAAATGATGCCCCAAGCCTATTTTTTATACATGATAATGTATATATGTAGCTTTACATATTTTGTATGAGTGTCATAATCTTGGTTGTAATAATGTCATTTGAATTAAGCATGAAAAAAAAAAAAACTACAGTCAAAATGTATGATGTTATAGAAAAATATGAAGGTAGCAATTTTGTCTAAGGCTAAAAAGGCAGAAAGCTCCAATGATGAATATGGTCAGAAATAAATTGAGAAAATAGCTGGAAAGAAGAATATAGAAATTTGAAACAAAAATATGAGACAATGTATATGATGAAAACACAATTGATGAAAACACCCTCATACGATCAAATTTAAAAGTAGAAAAAGATAAAACCTAGATAAATTGCAGAATGAGGAACCTAAACCTGGGCCTGTTCATAGAGGGAACAATGACAGATCATGGTGGTAGGGTTGCGGAGGCTGCGCAATTGAATTTAGAAAGTGGTTGTATTTCCAAGCTTCAGCATACACAAATTAGAATTTAGATTTTTTTCCATGTGATTATGCCAAGTGAGTCAGAAATACCAGTGTAAAACCTTCAGATCTCCATAGACATCTCCTTCAAAACCCTAGAATGATAGTGGCGCCTCCCAGACAAAAAAAAATTTTAAAAAATGAGAGAAGCATGTGTTGTTTTTTAGGGTTTCATGAATCCATATATTCACCCATTTTGTGTGGACAAGTTTTTTTCATTTTTTTCCATTTTGTGGGATTATATCTCACCAATAGGCATGTGGGGCGAGTAAGTGTGAGAAAATAACAATTTAATTTATAGTGATGTTCTTCGAACATTAATTTATAGTAATATAGATCGTTCAAATTTTAAGGAACACATTTGTCAAAGTTCTAATGAAAATATTGATTGTTGAAATTCCAATGAATGTCAGGCAAAATATTTTAAAAAATTAAAGTGCATCTAACAATACATCTAATTATGCATCTTTTGTCAGAAATTTTCATTGAATTTTGTAGACAAATGAGTTAGTGACCTATCCTACTACCAAAACCCCTAGCTATGTTACCCTTAGCCAATCTCGCCTTCTTGGTGGCAAGTGCAAGTGTCCTAGATTGATGCATACGAACATCTCCTGCAATACAACCATTCAGACCCCCCAAAAAGTGTTGTACCTATTAGCACTGCATGTTAAAAAATTTCAAATTTCAAAGCTTTGGCCTTTTTCCCCGCATGTTCTGGTTAGCATTTCATGTCTCTTCGTGTCAAAAAAGTCAATTTTGTGGTTAAGTCTTCAAAATGCCATGTTTCAAGGCTTAGTCGCAGACCCACGCTGATCTTTTAATGTGTTTTCTAAGTGTGCGAGTGAGCGGTGAATCATTTTGGAATGAATCGCTCAGTCCCAGTCATATCTTGTTAAGTCAAGTTAGGTGTGCAAGTGAGCGACTTGGTCATTAAATTGTGTTAATCACGCAGTCACGGTGTAATTTTGAAGTCGGGTTGTTAGTTTGCGGCTAAGCGAGTTGGAAATATTTTGTATGTCACTCACTCACGAGGGATTAAGTTATGTGTTAAAAGGTTCAGCGAGTCAGCGATGAGTTAAGTTTTTGTGTATCACACAGTCGTGGTGGTCTTAGGTCTTTAACTTTTTGGTCCGCGACTGAGCGAGTGATATAAAAGAGGTCTAGTCGCTCACCTGGGCTAAGTATTTGTGCATGTCATTTGAACCCGCGAGTGCGTGAGGAAGTCAGATTTTTAGTACTGCTCACTCGCACAAGTCTTAACTGTTGTGTTTTTTTTTTGAAGTGCGAGTAAGCAATTGATTATGTTTTGATCATAAGATGGTTCTTGTCGCTTAGTCGCACAGGAAGTATTCAGTGTTTTAAAAGTGTACGAGTTCGCGAATAAGAGATCAGTTTTGTTCCCGCTCACTCGCTAATGATTTGCAGTTTGAAATGATGAGCTCGCGAGTGCACGATGAAAGAAAGAAAAAGCTATCGCCCACCCGCCCATGAATAAAGTCATGAAAATATACTAGCGGGTGTGTGATTAAGAAAACATATTGCTACTGCTCACTCGCAGTTAATGTGTTGGTAAAGATTTCAAGCCCACGAGTGCGCGATGAAGAAAATTGAAAGTTGTCGCTTAGTCGCTCATGAAGAAAGTTAAGTCAAAAGGGCTCAGTGAGTGAGCGATTAATATATTATGAAGATTTGGTGAAGGCACTCGCCCAGTCGCGGAGGATTCACTCATAAGGAAATTTTAGCAGCGAGTATGCGACTATGATGGAAAAGGGTCATCGCTCACTTGCTAATGTTTATAAGATGAAATATTTTGTAATGCGATGGAGTGACCAAGTAAATTGCATAATGAAAATCGTCATCGCTCACCTGCAGAGGTATAAAAACAAATCAGAAAGGCATAGTGATTGCGTGACTAGAAAATAATGCATGATTGTTTTGAAGACCGCTCACTTGCTCAGATCCAAGCATGATAAGTTAGAATTCAGTGAGTGTGCGACCAAGAAGTGATTGAGCAATGAATGTTCACTCGCTCACTCGCAAGGTTTCAAAGAAAGTAAATTTTTAAGCAGCGAGTCCGTGATTGATAAAAGAAAAAGTGATGTCGCTCACTCGCGCAGGTATAAGTGTAAATAGTAAAAATATAGTGAGTATGCGACCACCAAATGATGAAGTTGTCAGTTAGTTCATCGCTTAGTCATGGAGGATATGAACCAAAACAAAATAGTTTGCAAAAATATCATTGAAATCTATGACTCCTTGGCAAAAAATTAGAGATCATGAGCCACTGGATGACGAAGATATTGTGAGAAGAAAATTGGATAGGCATGAAGTCCAGGAGAGGAGAAGGAAGTGGAAAGATCTTCTCAGGGCAGAAGTTGATTGGAAAGAGTCAGACAAGACTTTTTCTAGTTTTTTCCCTGACCTCCCATGTTTCCAAAGAATGGAATAAATGCTCAAGTCTTATGACACTTTGATGGCACAAGTACCACAGTTTAGTGTTGAGGATGCATAGTTTCAAGGGTCCCCAATTCCTGTTGCATTACATGACCCGAAACATTAAGAACAATAAGAGGAAGAGCACCAAGAGGAAGAAGAGGTTGGTGAGGAAGCTACCTCTGCCAGAGAGCCAACCAAGAAAAAATAGAAGACAGAGCACAAGATGGTGCAGGACAAGAAGAGTATGGCCAAGGTTGTGATAACAAAACATGACAAATATTTTAGGAAGCTAAAAAGGCAAATGCAAAAGGAGCCACAAGCTGAAGGCTAGGGGGACAATCAAATGGTGTTATTTGGAGAAGTTGATGAGAGAGTAATGATGGAAAATGAATTCATGAAAGATGATGAATTCATAAAATCTGAATAATTCAAGAGCTTAATCAAAACAAAGCAAAAGGAATTGAGACAAAGTCTAACCATGGGTGAGGAACATGCAGATAAAAATGAAGAGATTGTAAAGACACTCCAGGATTATGATCCTGAGAGTGAATTGATCACTATGGATCAAGCCAGATTGTTGGTACAGAACAGTGGGGTGCTACTGATGCTAGATTGGGACTTACAGTCCACTTTTATCATTGATAAGATCAGGAGGCAAGAAGACCCCTTATTGAAAATGGAATTTGAAATTGATGAAGTTTTGAAAGGATCGGGATTTTATCCTAAATCCAAGACTTTAGCTATTTGGTCTCTAGCCTCTGCTACACAGAAGCCTCTGGTCATGACTATAAGGGAAGAAAAGAGAGCTGATAGAATGATCTGGAATTTGTAGAACACCACTTATACTGAGATCGCCTAGCTTATGACTAAGGTATCCTTTATGAATTTGGCAAAAACAGAGGACTTGTCTAAAAGATATGAGACAACTTTTTCCCAAATGATGACCCTAGCAAAAAAGCATGAAGAGGTAGTGGTTCATAACCACACATTGGAGGAGAAAATTGCAAAATTGAAAGAAGAATTGGAAGAAAGCAAGAGAGAAAAGACTCCAACCCCTCAGGAAATATCCAGAGTGGAAACAGATGTTGCCACAAAGAAAAAGAGGACTCAGTATTGGCGAAAGGCCAGTCTAAAGAGCTATCATAGGGACAAAGTATAAATATCATGTCTATCATCTTACCCATACTACAACATCGAATTGATGTTTTGAAATAGAAGACTGACATAATACATACATTGTATGGCTCACTGCAAGAAGCCTCAAGGACAGTTGTTGAAGCTATGACATTCTTGGAGCCTACATTCAAGACCTGGTCAGGAAGAGATAGGTTGATGAATAAACTAAAGACAACCATGTTATACAGTGATGATTTTCCTGATAAAATCACAGAGACCATTGACATGATCAATGAGGTGAATAATACATATACCTTCTTCAATGGAAAAGATGAATTGATAAGTAATAAATTGCAGTTATTTGGTGACCAATGCCCTCCCTTAATCCCAAAGATATATGATGAAGCTGGTGTTTTGAAGCCACAATCAGATTGGAAAGTTGGATTTGACGGGATATTCAAGGATGAGGAGATGAAGAAATGCCTGGAAAAGGATATTAATGCTGAATATTGCAATGAACTTATTAACAACCTCTTCAAGGTTTTAAGAGATATGGCAAAGTTTGTTTTCGAAGCCAGAACAACCATTGATGCCAGATGGATAGAAGCTATTGCAAAGTTGGAGCAAGAAAAGACTTTTGATTTGCCCACCGCCAAGGAAGTGAACAAGTGGGAAGCGAAGCTGAAAGGATAAGGAGGATATTGTCAAACTACAACAACAAACCTTGTTTAGACCTCACCAACTTTTGCCACCCGTGTTCTATTATAACTTTTGTTTTTATGTTAGTTGCAAAAGTTGTTGTAAAATATTTTGTAAATATTTCCCATGTAGTCCATAGCTTGTTGCATCATTAGTTATAAAAGGATTCCAAGACTACTGGGAAAAGGATAGCCATTTTTATTTTGGGGAATACAAGTTGAAGTTGTAAACTTTGTCTTAAGACCAATATATTTGAAGTAGGGTTTTGAAATTCATTGTTGAATGTAATAGCAATTTTTGATCATGAATACAAATGAAATACATCAACAGTCTCTGAAACATATGATGAGTATTTTGTCTTCATTGTTGTGTTCTGAATTTTATTTAAATTGAATGCTCAAGGAATGTTCAATTTATGCATCTGTTAGGCAAATTTTGAAATAGTTTTGGGGTTCTTTCAAGGAAAGACTAAAATTGCCTTAGGACTGTTTCAGTGAGATTCAGGGTTTATAATGAATTCAACGAATTAAATTGTCATATATGTGATGATAGGTATATAAGGTATATTTACTTTTATGTCAGATCTGTCATTGTTTTAAGTTCTTGTTCATGAGAAATTGGTTATGAATATTCATAAGTGACTCCATACCCTACGATAAGACACTGGTCTATTTTCCTTAGAAATAGTTGACTATCACTATTAAAATTGATCTTTACCTTTATGTTTGATCTGTCAAATAAATGTTACAATGGTCAACCCCTGTAATTTCATTCACATTTGCTAGAATGATTCTGTGATTTGATCATTCTAAGTTAGAAGGGTATTCCCACCCGAGTTTATGGAGCTCAAAGTGTAGAGGGTTTTGAAACCCTATTTCTATCATTCTATATCTTGCTTGATCAGTGTTTGGGATAAATAGATCAAGCTCGTTGAGAATATTTCATATGCTAGCAAGAAAAGGAACTAACAATACCAATATAGGCTCATCATGTGTATATATGACACACTACCTTAGCTCAAATAACCTATACTCATAGTGATCCACTGGCATAGCCTTCTATTAGAGATCGTGAAACTCATCAGCATGTTCCCTCAATACTAGTTAAAAATAAAATGCTCTTAGAACCAATCATAAAAAAACTCCCATGAAACAGCCATGATATCTAGTTGGAACTTCTACTCCTCTATGCACAACCAAATAGATGAAAAAATCCTAAGGTGCATAATGGTACATAGAGCTCTAGTGTTGCTTGCATAAGGGTGCATAGTGAAGCAATGTCCAAGATCCAAAATCCAAGTCTCAGCCTCAATACCATTGCAAAACCATTAAAAAAAGGTGGACAGTACTTCATAAGGACTCTCATATGCCCTACATAGATAGTATCATCATCCACCACTGCTCTATCTCTCCTATTCTCTACTCTCAATCTAAGTGGTGTAAGAGAATTCTCATGCTCTCTCATCTCCTTTCATTCTCCATGATCATATAACTGAGACTACCCATCATGAGATTCCTCCTAACGAGATCCCAACCAAGTAATAAGTTCTTGGAGTAATTGTACCAATTGGGGATTCCCATCATTACCACCATGACCCTCTCTTTGGTCCTCATGGTGATCCTCTTTCTATTCTTCCTCGTGGTGTTCCTCCTTATGGTCATCTTGATGCAAATTATGTCAACCACCTCTACCTCTAGGAGGAAACCTTTAGAGAAAAAAAAGATATGGATCTGATTCACATAAAACATGTCTAACAAGCCATACTAAGGCTATGAGGGATAACAATAGCCATCAAATAATATAACAACCACACATCACTCACACCAAACACAATAGGTACATATATACAGAGATTGCAACGTGTGAACATGGGCTCTGATATCAGATGTAGTGCTTTGCCAAAGAACCCTTGAAACATAGGTTTAAATATGAACTAAATATTTATTTTTTGAAACATGCAATAAACATCATGAAAATAAGTGAAACCATAACTAAATGCATAAGAAAAGATATAACAAAGAACAATCATCAAATGATCACGCACAAGAAGAAATCTTATTCACTCTTCCAAGGGGTCCATAACAATTCACAAATACACCCAAATTAGAGTACACACATCCATGAGATTTCCCATCAAAGACTTGGACAAGGTCCACCAAGTCACAAGAAGCTAAGATGGCTATTAACCCACGACTACATTAGAGGAGACTTAATCAATCCTCTAGAACCATCTAACAATGATTCATTTTAAATTCCAAAAGAAAGTTTCCTATGGTGATTAAATGTACAATTTCATTATCTTTTTACTAATAAGAAACCCTACTTATCTATCACATAGAGTAAACATGTTTAAACGACATTTAAAATATGAAAGGAAAACCAAATCAGGTGCAGACGCCAATACAAAGCAGAGACGCCAGTCCATGTTGGTGCTAGTTCATTGCAAATGTTAGTCCAGTTAACTGGTAAATGCCTAAGACAAAAAGTCTCAGTCTAGTGGGTCATAATGTTTGTCTACAAGAAAAAACATCAATCAGTGCAGGCATTAGCATGTAGGTGCAAGTACCAATCTGTAATCTCTTATGAAACTTGGAAATACAAGTACAACTCCTAAGTCGACACCAACGTACGACTAGAAAATGCCTAGCTCCACACTGGGGAGTACCAGATACACATGATCGAGGCCATAATCACTTAATGTACACAATATCATCATAAATTAGAGATAATGATGTACTAACCATAGCATCACATATACATAAATCACTAAAACATAAATGCATAAGGATAGAATGAGCACATCGTGCTCAAACTCTATCCCTAGAAGAAGTCCACCACCTATACACCAGTTCCTAGTAGTGATGTGCAATGCCACCCTATCATGTGGAACACTCAGGTCCACTCCTCTATGCTCATAGAGATAGTCACCCAACCACAAATATGAGGTAAGAACACACACCAAAAATGACTACTAAACACACCAATCAGATGCGTAAAAACAAAGGAGGGTATAGAGATCCAGTGCAAAACATAGATGAAAAAAACATTAATACATGGAGAACACTCAATATGAGAACCAATGTCCAAAGTACAACCACGATGCCATATAACTAGAGTACATCAGGGTTCTACTCACTGCTACCAGATCTAGACACAAGAGTACTAACCAGGGGGAGTATATCCACCCACATAGACCAATACTGAAATTTGGAGCACAATATCATCTAGCTCACGCATGGATCACTCATGACATTTGGGAACTCAATGGTCTACACTATCTACCTCACACACAGATCACCCAGATGTCTGAGGATTCAATAATTTCCACAGTACCATCTACCTCATGCTCAGGTCACAAATGACATCTGGGGATTTAATAGTTTCCAAGTACCAATTTATCTTATTTAATATTTAAAATAATTTTATTTTAATATGGTTTCACATTTTAAGAGACTCCTTGACATTGTAATCCCCCAAAAATGGTCCTCTAAACTATAAGCCCCTAATCTCGATTAATCAATCTTTAATCATCAAATTCCTAACCAAAGGCAATTTTATTCATCAATTCAACCTGATTTGATCACTAGATTGTATTTAATCACTAAATCAATTAAATTCTTGAATATCAACATTGTCTAGCAATTAAATCATTTTAATCATATTTATTTATTAAATATTCTAGCATATTTGTTAATTGAATTAGTTTTTCATTGAATCATAAAAAAGGGATTAATTTGAGAAAAATAATTAAAATTTTGAGAAAAAGGAAAGTTGAATAAATCAAAAATCAAATCTGGAGTTGAGAAAGGAAAGCTGAATAAATCGATCAGAAAAACATTCAATAAAGCTTATATCAATAAATCACTCAAGAAAGTAGTCAATCAGCTCAAACTCACATAGATTGTGCTAATTCTGGGAGAATCTTTACCACTCTCTATCAGTCAATCTCGACCATCGCTTTTATCTGAGTTTTCTATAAAATTAGGCTCTCACCTCTCAAATCATATACAATCAAAGAGAAACACAATATACGATCATCAAGGAGAATATTGAAGTTGAATAGAATTATTATCACGCTAGTTTGTTTTTTATTTATCTTGCATATTAGATTTTAGCATTGAATCATGGATTTCATCTAGTTTAATGTGCTTATTGTTTTGCATCAATTTAGATTAGTTTTCATCATATTTGCATTCAAAAAAATCCAAAAACATAGATTAATCACGCATTCATGTTTGAATCCTCTGTCTTGGTATAGTCAAGTCACTGGTAATGCTTCAAAAACTAAGAGCAACCATAATCACATCAGTATGTTTTATATGTCATTATTTGATTTCCTTTATCTAACCATGCATGTAATGATCTATTGAGTGTTTGTGATGAACAAGTATGCAAATTTTGCACACATTTTTGGTGCCCACCGTGGGGGTGGACATTGATTTTGGCCTCAAAATTTTTATTTTTGGATCGATGAGTTTGCTTTGCTGATTTGTTTTTGCATGCAGGTTTTCAAAGGTTTTGTCATATCTCCTAAATGACCTAGATTTTTTCTATGAAATTTTTATTGCAGGTTGGGGTTGATATGAAGAGCCTACAATAAAAGATTCAGATTTTTTTATCACTTTTTTGTGATTTATGAATTTTTTATCATTTTTCATAAGAATATATTTTTGGGCACAAATCAGATAATTTTTCTAAAAATCTTAAATTTATGGAAAGGTCTTAAAATTTTAGAGGGGGTCTATTCTCTGTTATTTTGATTTAGATAAACAAAAATGGTCGAAACAAATAGATCTTTGTGCATGCAAGGTTTTCAAAGATTTGATCATATCTTCTAAACGAAATTAAATTTTTCTATAATATTTTTATTATAAGTTGGGGTTGATGTCAGTAGAATGCAATAAAATTCAGATTTTTCTAATTAGGTTTCTGTGATTTATCATTTTTTATGATTATTCATAAAAAATTAATTTTTGGTGCACACCAATGAATTTCTCTGGAAAGCTTACATTTCTCGAAATTCTTCAAAATATAAATGGTGTATGTTCTTTGTGTTTTTAATTTTCATGAGAAATAATTGTCAAAAACATAAATCTTTGAAAACTAGGTTGTTTTGATAAATCGGGTCCCTAGGACACACATGAAGGAATTTTTTTAAATTCTTACATTTTTTGAAAGCTTACTAATTTTTAGAAGATGTTACTTCTTTCCATTTCTTTTCTTTTGGGATCAAAAACAAAAAAAGAAAAAGAAAAAGAAAAATCAAGGTGCACTTGTTCCAATTTTAATTGATTTGCATGTTCATTCTTAACCATTTATTGGTTGTGCAGAATGTTTGTCCAAGATACGCCTATCAAAGACTATATTTCTAAACACTTGAAAAGACTACTGACAAGTTGGTTTTGCAGGTTGCCTAAGGAGATATAAATAAACATCATGTCCTCTTAATTGATTTTCTTAGGCATCTTAATAGGTTTACTTTTGGTGTTTAATTTGGCATCAGGGAATTATGCTCTTGTCTCTATAGACAATCAGAAACCTAGAAACATCAAAGTGATCATTGAAAATAAATCAGGTAATTGAACATGCATCCATAATATGTCTATAAAAAGTGTAGAGGTAGGAGACTATGCTCTTGTCTACATAGACAATAAAAAATCTAGACCCTTGAAACTTTTCTATTTGTTGCATGTATACCTTTTAGCGAGCCTATTGTTGAGGAAAAAATCTCACGGGAACAACTCAAGTGGGAATAGGAAAAACCGACCCTTCCAACCCATTATAATCAAAAGTCTCTTTGAGATTAAAGTCTCAGAGAACATAGTTATTTCTATTTCATATACTTTGATATGCATAGGGTTGAGAGACCACAATCCTGCATGCGGGATTGTGCTATTTAAGTACTCGTAGGGATATATGTCTCAATCCTACCTGCAAAACTATGATGAAATATGCTTTGATATGTGTAGGGCTAAGAGGCCTCAATCCTACATGTGGGACTATGTTATCTAAGTACTTGTAGGGATATGCGTAGGGCTAAGAGGCCTCAATCCTACTTGCAAGACTACATGGGGTAGCTATGAATGGATGCCCTGATTACAAACCCTAGGAATAGAAGCTACCTGGTTCACCTCTAAAAGGTTGATAGTATTTTTGTGAGGGAGATAGTAACTCCCCCAAAATAATTTCCATATCATTCCCCCATTAGCCTTTGGAGTCAGCTAATACAGCGTTGAATATCCATTGTGTGATAATTAGTGACCGTATTATGATTAGCTATTGGGTGTGTACCTAAGTCAACAAGCAAAGGTTTTTCACCTACACCAACTTCATAGGATAGCTTGTGTTTGGATTCCCCTTGCATTATGTGTGTTTTTTTATTTGTTATCACTGAACTACTTAAACACTAGAAAATCAACTTGAAATAGAAAATGATCAAAATAATCAAATACAATGGCAAAAACCCTTTGTCTTGCACAAAGTCGTACGGTCCCAGATCTTTTGTCATACGAGTTAGAATTTTAGGACTTTTATTGCTCATTTTTTTGTATGGTGTGGTGAGAAGTTTTGTACAAGTCAATGCTTTTTACTGCCAGATTTTATCATAGTTTTCCAATCGCCAGCATCAACTCGTATGATTTTTCTCATTTATCGTCTTGTTATAAATATTTTTTTGTATGAGTCTATATTTTTTCATATGGGTCAGTGAATATTTTAATCCAGAGAGCTTATTTTAAATATTTCTAACATCTGCATACCTCTTTTATCCCTCCTTGATCAGTCATGTGATCAGTTTGCATCAGACAATGAACTTAAACCCGCCTTTTATTACTTTGAGCATATCTTTTGATAGTATACCCCTACTACAGTGATACCTGATCTGTTGATCTTGTCCTAATGTGTGAGTGACCTTATATTGCCCTTTAATCCAAACATCAATCCTTTTCAATCAGTCAATCAATCCTTGTTGATCCATCTTGATTCACGAGTGCTAGTTAAACTTGACTCCAATTTGAGTCAAAGTGATTCGGTACCTCCTACCTAGTCGTCATAAATCTCATCATCCAATAATATTGAAGACAAGTAAACACTTACATATTTTAGATTTGACCTTCACATCCTTATCACTCCTAGCTCTCTGTCACATCAAATGTTAATACATGTCCAAACCAGGAGCTCTCATAGACATTCTAAAGAGAGACGAGGAAAGAATCATAAAATACTTGGTCTAGAGTATTCATCAAGTGACAACTCACAATCACCCGTCTGACATCCTTTTTCACACAAAACTCTTAAAGTGAATCCACTTTTCAAGAACAACCAAAATCTTCAAATCAACAAAATTTTGATATACCTTCATTTGTTAATCAAGGTAAGTCACCAATTCTCAACATGTCTTGAGAAAGACAAGAAACAGAGAGCTCTAGATCCTTTTCTCGAGATAACCGCAGTGCTCATGCTACTAATAGTGATAGTTCATCTAGTGATTATGAACCTGATGAAGAAATTATAGATAAGTACCTTCTTGATCTAGCTAGACAAGGAGCTGAAATTCTCGCTGACTATAACATCAAAAATATCGTTACCAAGGAAAAAGAGACACCTCTATCACTTTTGACTAAACTATTACAAGAGTTACAAGTTGAGATGCAAGAAATGAAAAGGGAAAAAGATAAACCTTCTATGAAGTCTCTCTTGACAATATCTTCCCATTTCCCTTTGACAAATATCTTTAAATGCCTCCATTTCCTTCCAGAGTTAAAATTCCTAAATTTGATAAGTATACTGGTGACTCAGATCCTCAGGACCATGTCCAAGAATTTTGTGCTCTCTATATGGATTTTGTGCATGAACAAGCCTATCTTATGCATCTTTTCCCACAAAGTCTTAGTGGTCAAGCGATTGAATGATTTTCAAAACTACCTATAGGAATAAAAAAATTGATGAACTAATCAAGTTGTTTCTTCAAAAATACTCATACAATGTTTAGCATCCTGTAACCTTGACATAACTTTCTAAAATGAAGCAAAAAATAGGAGAACCACTCCTTACTTGTCTTCAGTGTTGGAGGAATAAGTTTTCTTGATATCCACATCTAATTCCTGAATCTGAGAAAATGGACATCTTTATCAACACTCTCATTCCTGAATTAAACTATGGCATTTAGATGCAAGGTACGCCTTCATTTAATGAGATGGTAGAAAGTGCTCTGAATATAGAGGATGTACTTATTAAAAAGGGTCAAATTTCTCTTTACAACTAGACCAAGTGCGGTTCTAGTTCCAACTCTAACAAGGATAAAAATAGATATTGGGATAAGAACAAAATAATTATTAATGCCAATCCCAAACCAAAGCCAGCAGTCTTTAATCTGAATAGTGGTATCCAAGCCACCAAAGCTACTGAAAGTGCTACAACAAATCCTCTTAAGAAATAAAGAAAATTCTTCAAAGACAAACCCTAGGTTCCAAAACCTAAACGTGACTTTACTCCATTGGGAGACACTCTTGAGATAGCTCTCGAAACTCTTTTAGCAAGAAACTTCATCACATTGCCTGCAAATTCAAAACCTTAAGAGCTTGAAGTTAAACCTAAATGGTGGAATGACAACTATTACTATAAATACCAACGAAACAAAGGTCACAAAAATAATAATTTTATGAATTTCAAGCATGTCATTCAAGATCTTATAAACAACCATAAAATTGAGGTTGGTGGTCATACGGAATATACTAATCATAAAGCCTTGAAAAATCCCTTACCTTTCTATGAAGAGGGAGAAGCTTCCAAATATGAGAGTGGTGCTAAAGTAAACTATACTTATGCCAACAATGACAATATCGTTAACATGTTTGAACCATCTCATTCATAATATTGCAATGTGATAATCGTTAATAAAAAGGATGAAGAGTTTGAATCTACAAATGTCATAACCCGTGCTCAAGCAAAAGTTAGTCTTAAAGGAGTAGGTTATGATGACATGTAACTGATTGAATGTTTGAATATGTTAAGTTGATCACCAAAATATAGAAAGACAATATAAGACATTAAATCAGTTAATGGATTTTATTGTCATTGATGTCAACTTGATATAATCTAATCAGTTATATTCAAAGTGTCAAAGACTTTACAGAATCAGAGAGACAAAGATTATGCTTTTATTAATGCATAAAAGACCAACATTCACTAAGTGACTTAAAATACCAATGGCTAGTGGAAACCAAAGGAGAGAGAAAATTGAGAGCAAAGTCACAGTGATGCCCGAGAAAAGAAATCAACAAGCATTATCGATGAGTAGAATCACAAGCATTACCGACGACCAAAATTATAGTGTTAACCGACTGACAGACAAGCCTGATAGATAGACAAAACCAACGGAGAAGCCCGAGGATAACTGAAGTGTTGACTGAAGCTATCAAAGAGCTAAAACACTAGAGATAATTAGAGTTCAAAAATGACAAAATACTTAGCTCACAGAGCTAAAGATAGACTTAACTCATTGTTGACATTGATTTAATTGACAAGTTAAAGCCATAGATAAGTAAAAGATTTAAAGTTTCTTTATCCAGTTGGAAAGAATATTTCTATGAGATAAAACATGAATTAAGATTTAAATCAAGATTGGCTAAGATTGTGGATCATGCCAAGAACAAGAAAATCAAGAAGTGAGAAACGGTGATATCATGTCTATAAAGAGATAACTTAATTTATTATGAATTAGGAGGAGTGAATGAAAAAGAGGATGCTGAAGAGAAACTGATGAAGAACAAATTCATACAATCCTGATCAATCAAGCTGAGGAAAGCTAAAGATTTTTGCAGACACCGAGAAACAGAGAAGCACAACATCACCGAGCAAAAAGAAGTGGAGCAAAGGTATTGAAAAGACATATTGATCAGAAAGGTAAAATAAGCTTACAATAGATCTGAAAATCTACAAGTCTAAGTTGTATGTGTGAATAGATAATTTACTGTTTCAGTTTAACCATTGATTCAGAAAGTTTGCTAACCAAACAGGATTTAAAGATCCTTTCTATATTGACATACATCCCAAGGAGTATCAAAAATTTTGATCATGAAGATAGAATGAGATGTCAAATACGATTTGACAAACTACACTGGGTTTGGTCATAAAAGGTAGTATAAAGATGCTCGATATCAAGTGAAAAACTAATCTATTAAATCCTCTAACAAGGTCACACCTAACAGTGTGTTTGTAACCTTTAAAAAAGTTGGCTCTTGATCGAGCTCACTTTAGAAGAGTGAAAATTTTGGGTTACCGGTCCCAAGTAGTTTTTCCCTTAATAGGGTTTAAACATTAAAAATCCATGTGTTAATGTGTTTATGAGTCATTACTTTAGTGTTTTGCATTACACATAACTAATCTAGATTGATCAGTATATACTAAGCAGTTTACTATTTTTTAGTAAATGAAAGGCTGTTATTCGGTAAACATAAAAATAAGGTTTAAACAGTGAAGTCCGAGCAGTAGTTATTTGATAAGTATATTTGAAGGTATACATCTTGTAGGACTAAACATAACTAGAGGCTTAATATTGTGGTACTAATTTTTTGGGTTTATTTATTGGAATATTTTTTAGGCCAGTGATTCACCCCCCCCATCTCAGTTATTTCTAACAATTGGTATCAGAGCTTGTGTGCTTAGAAAGTGAGTTTAACAACTCAAGCAAAAGATCACAAGATGAACAAGAAAGATGTGCCCAAGTTGAATAAAGACAACTTTGCATCATGGTAAAGCAGAATAAGACTCCACTTATCAGGTATTGGTAATGATGTTACTCAAAACCTTGATACTAAATATGTGTTGCCTAAAGGACTTCACACTCTTGAGAAATTAAGAGAAAAGCATGAGCATAATTGCATGATGATAGAACTTGCTTCATCACTCTCTGATGCTGAGTTTGAAGATGTCAAAACCCGCACCTCTGCAAAGAAAATGTGGGATAAATTGAATCTGGTACATGGAGGAGATGCTAATGTACTAAGAGCCAAGGAAAAAAGCATAAGAGGGAGGTTTGATGACCTAAGGATGAAAGAAGGAGAAAATATCACTCAGTATAGCTGCATAATAAAAGAGGTAGTCAATGTTATCAGAGGAGTTAGAGGTGTACTTGAAGAAGAGACAGTGGTAAGTAAAATCCTAAGAACCTTAGTACATGTATATGCTATTAGAGTATCTTCTATTCAAGAAATGAGAGAAGTTGCAAACAATACAGTTACTATAGATAGTCTGATTGGTAGACTGATTTCATTTGAGATGAATAACTTTGATAATAGTTTCTTACCATCTATAGAGTCTCCATTCAAATATTCTTTGAAAATAAGTAAGTCAAGTCATAGACACACTATGAGAAATGATAGTGAAAGTGACAATGAGGATCAAGGACTTGATGAGATTGAAGCACTAATGGCAAGAAGATTGCAGAGAGGAAAAGGTATATACAAAGGTAAATTACCACTTGGATGTTTTAATTGTAAAGAGGTTGGACACTTTGTTGCAAGATGTCCTAACCAAAGAAAAGATGACATAAGTAATGACAGAACATATGAAAAGAAGTTTGACCGAGGTGATAATAGAGATTACCGAAGCAACCAACAATCTGATAGAAGAGATACCTAAGACTACAAGGAAAACAAAAAGAAATCTTGTAACCTAACTAAGAATAGAGTTGATGGTACTGACACCAAATCTGAAGAAGACATTGAGATGGTATTTGTAGCCATGAAAGATGATTCAGACGAAGAAGAAGAAAGGTATGTAGAAACTGCACTCATATCTAAGGTTAGTAAGAATGATGTCTAGATTATAGATAGTGGTTGCACTCACCACATGACTGGTGATAAGAAATTTTTTGAAACTTTTGAATACTATAATGGTGGTTCAGTAAGAATGTGTAATGACACACCTTGTTCAGTTGAAGGTAAAGGAACCATAATGTTGAATAACCTGATCAAATGTGAAAATACTTACTCGGTAAAAGAACTGAATTATAATATGTTAAGTGTTTCACAGCTGAACAATATAGGTCACTGAGTAGAATTTGAGAATAAGAAGGCAAAGATCTTCAATGAATTAGGAAGGTTGATCAGAACTGGTGAACAGACAAAAGGTAACCTTTTCTATCTTGATGACATTAACACCACTTGTTTGATGGATAGAAAAGAAGACATACGGTTGTGGCATGGAATATTGTGTCATAAAAATTTTGACAACATGATAACGATAAGAAATAAAAGGAAAGTTGGAGGCTTACTGAGCATGATAAAGCCCGAGCATATCATGTGCAAGAATTGTAAAAAAAGGCAAGACGACAAAGTATAGTTTCAAGAGTAAAGTCCATACATCTAATGCAATTATAGAATTAGTCCATACTAATCTATGTGGACCCATGAGGACAAAGAGTTATATGGAGATAGGTATTTCATTCTCTTTGTAGATGATTATTCTAGAATGATGACAATTATGTTCTTAAAAGATAAATCAGAAGAATTCAAGATGTTTAAATGGAATAAGGTTATGGTAGAAAAAAAAAGTGATAAGAAATTGAAATTCTTAAGGTTAGATAGAGGAGGGGAATTTATTTCAAATGAATTCACTAACTATTGCAATGAGCATGGAATTAAAAGACAGGTTTCTGCACCAAGAACACCACAGCAAAATCGAATTGTTGAAAGGAGAAACAGATCAATTGTTGACTGTGCAAGAACATTGATGATTGAGAAAAACATCACTCAAACTTTCTGGATGGAAGTTGTCAGTACTGTTGTCTACACATTGAATAGATTACAATTGAAGGACACAAAGAAGGCACCCTATGAGCTTTGGTATAGTTACACACCTAATGTAAGTTACTTCAAAATTTTTGGTAGTCAATGTTATATTTTAAAAGATGATAGAAATAGAAATCTTGACTCCAAAAGTGATTAAGGTATCTTTATAGGGTATTCCACCAAAAGAAAGGCTTATAAATGTCTTAACAAGTCATCTAACAAGATCATTGAAAGTGAAAATGTAAAAATAGATGAATTTGCAGAAAATAATGATAAAGAAAGCATAAAAGAACCAAAATACTACAACAAGTTTGTTTACACTGAAGAACCTGACACTCTACTTGAGAAAGAGTGTATCACTCCTGAGAAACAGAACATTGCAACTGAGCATTAGGTTGTAATTACCAAAAATTAGGATAATACTCAAGATGATGTACTGAGCAATGAAGACTAGAATGAAGCTCAAGAAGATAATCAGAATGATGGACAAAGAGATGAACCAAAACTTGCCAAGTATGTCAAAAGACATCATCCATAGAATTAGATCATAGGAGACAAGAAGGTGGGAATGAGAACAAGAAGTAAGTCACTAAGCACTAGATGTTTACATTGTGATTTTGAGCCTAAATCTGTTAATACTGCACTTGAAAATGAAGAATGGGTTAGTGCTGTGAATGAAGAAATAGAAAAAATTGAGAAGAATAGTATATGGACACTAGTACCAAGACCAGATGACAAGAATGTCATCAGTACCAAATGGATATTTAGAAACAAGTTGAATGACAAAGGAGAAGTCACAAGAAACAAAGAAAGATTAGTATGCAAGGGGTATGCACAAGAAGAAGGTATTGATTATGGTGAAACCATTGCACCCGTTGCTAGACTAGAAGGAGTTAGAATTATTCTTTCTTATGTTGTATTCAAAGGATTCAAGGTATACCAAATGGATGTCAAATCTGCATTCCTAAATGGAATACTGGAAGAAGAGGTATACATTGAACAACTAGAAGGGTTTGTTGATCCAAACAAGAGAAAAATGGTATGTAGACTACATAAAGCATTGTATGGATTGAAACAAGCACCTAGAGCCTAGTAAGAAAGACTTCATTCCTATCTCATTAACATTGAATTTTTAAGGAAAATTGAAAATAGCAATCTCTAGTTAAAACAAGATACCGATGGTAATATTTTGATTGCTGAAATATTTGTTGATGATATAATTTTTTGGGGAGGTGAAATGTTATGCAAATCCTTTGCAAATTAAATGAGAAAATAATTTGAAGTGTCTTTGTTTGGGGAGATCAAATTCTTTCTTATTCTATAGATTCTTCAACAAGATGCAGGCATATATATCACTCAGTCCAAATACATCAAGGAAGTGCTAAAGATATTCAAGATGGAAGATTCCTGTATAGTCAGAAAATGGAAGCACTTCCATAGGAGACTGGTTTAGCCTTCCAAGTGAGTGGTTTGGGGTCATGAAAAGCACCTCTAAATTGGTTCCTAATCTTGACATGGCTTCCCCCCTGACCTACCTTTCTAACCTCCATTTCCTGACCTAAATTCTACATTCTGGGTCTCTGACCTGTGATCCTGGGATCTAAGGACAGGGTCAACCTCCTAGGACAGGGTCAAACTTGACCCTGCCCTAGGAAAGGGTCAACCTCAGCCCTATCCTAGGATAGGTCCAACCTTGACCCTGTCCTAGGGTCCAAATCCTGGGAACTTTTGGTTTTTGGGATGTCGGTCTTCACAAAAAGTTCATTCCCGCTTCCAGGTCGGCTGTTTCGGGTTCCGAATTGGTTGATTCCTAAATTATATTTAATATAGGTCCTATCCTAGGGGTAAAGAATTAAATGATGATCTAATTATCCTATGTAGGCATCCTTAGAAGATTGTGCCCTAGTTTCATATAAAAGGGAGCCTTCTCCTCTCATTTTCTCTAAGCATTGAAAAACCACGATCAAGCAATTGAAGTCTTATAATCAAGCATCAAACATCCTTATGAAGTGAAGTAAAAGAAATAAATTAATCAAGATTTGAATCAAGCATCCATCATTCTCAAGCATCCATTTTCATGAAGGAGATCCATTGGAGGCCATTGAAGGATTCAAGCCAAAAAGTGCCCTTTTGGTGATCTCTCCATCCATCTTCTTCCAAAGCCCTTGTCAA
>MU227026.1:5595787-5611088 GCA_018584345.1 Thuja plicata
GTGCCCTTTTGGTGATCTCTCCATCCATCTTCTTCCAAAGCCCTTGTCAAGTTCAAGAATCCATTCAAGACTTGGTGTTGGAGATCTACAAGTAAGAGATTGAAGACATCCTTCCATTCTACATTCCGTGTTTTGAAGCATATTTTTGGATCCACAGATTTGAATCCGCCATAAGGACATTATAAGCAAGGTGAATTTGAGTTTTTCTTTGTTATTCTTTATGCAATCTTCAATTACATATATTAAGGTTAATTCCAAAACCGGGGTTTGACCAAGGTGAACCCCTTTCCCCCAACAAAATTTTTTTTTTTCTTGCAGGTACAGGTTCAGGACTGTAAATTTGAGGCCAGATCTGGATACCCTTTATGGATTTCTTTTAGACTATACGAATAGGGACACTTTCAGAGTTGAGTAGATCGAGTTGGTAAAAGTGGTACAAGGTCGACCTTTTTCATAATACAACATCGGAACGGAAAAAGATTTTTGGGTTTTGTCCATCTCTCTGTTTCGATTTGGTATCAACTGTCAGCATCTCTAGAAACAGTCTAAAGATCTAAGAAAATAGCAATCTTTGATCTGCCACTTTATAAGGTTGGTACTTTCTCCTATTCTTTTCAATTACTGTCATTAATCATATTAATCAATCAATTTACAAAATTTAAGATCCCCTTTCTTAGTCTCTTTCCAAATATTGGATTCATTTGTGTATTAACCCTTTGGGGTTGATCAAAATTGGATCTCCTATTTGTGTATTTGAGGGTGAAAGAAAGGAGCATCTTATCTTCCCTTAATCACAATTACAATTGCAATATACAATCAACACAAATAACAATTAACAGTTCAAACCCTCCTAAACCACAATTTTCCTCCTTTACATTTTAGTAACATAACACAACAATATCTATCTAAAAATTTTATGTTACAATTCCAAACCAGTTGGAACACCTATGGCTACCAGATGTAAGCTGACAAAGGAAGATAAGTCAAAAGAGGTAAATCAGACCTTGTATAGATCAATGAATGGAAAACTAATATATGTTGTTCATACTGAGCCAGATATTACACATGTAGCTGGAAACATTGATGACCGAAAGAGCACAACTGGAGGAGCATTATTCATGGGTGACAGACTTGTCACATAGATCAGCAAGAAACAAGGATGCATCTCTCAGCCTACTATAGAAGTAGAATATGTGGCTACTACTAAAAATTGATCCAATATTGCATGGATCAAATAGTTGCTGGAAGGTATGAATATCAAGATCCTTGAACTAGTGATTATCTATTGTGATAATACCAGTGCAATTAACATTTCTAAAATTCTAGTCATGCATGCTAAGACTAAGCATATAGCAATCAAGTATCACTATTTAAGAGAACAAGTGCAAGAAAAAGAGGTGATACTAGAATATGTTCAATCAAAGGAACAATTAGCTGACATCTGTACCAAGCCATTACCAAAAGATACATTTGAGTACCTGAGACAAAGACTAGGGGTAAAACCCTTGTCTATTGGGTAGTAAGTTGACTAGGAGGCTGCATCAACCTATACATAAATTAGAAGATCATTCATGTTGATGCAAGCACTGAGATGGATAGCAACAGATACATTTGTACATAGCAAGGTACAAATTTGAACCAAATACCAGAGTTAATGTATTGCTGATGGATAGGGAAATTCAAGGAGTATATTATAAAAAGGATGGAAGATGATATGGAAGAATTGTTTGGCATTGTTGTCAAAGCGAGAGATTATTCTCATTATCAAAAGGGGAGAGAGATTATCTCATTATCAAAGAGAGATTATATCATTATCCATGGAGAGAAGTTCCTAATAATTCAAAGAAAGCGTTAATCAAAGGGAGAGATTGATTACATATGAAATATCCATCTAAGGGAGAGAAGTAACAAAGGGAGAAAGTATATACTAAGGGAGATATTGATTTCAAAGAAAAAAGAGATGATCAAGGAGAGGACAGTCAAGGCAAAGGCACATATTAGGAACAAAAATAGAAGCTGCTACATATATCTAGTGAAGGAATTAAAGATTAAAGAACACACTCTGCAAGAAACAAATCTAAGCTATTTGAGCTTACCGAGAGCTAGACATTTGTAATATTTACAATAGGAGAGATGGATAAACTTCAAATGTTATATTTCATATTTTATTAGTAATAATATAGTATGATAATGTAGTGTGTTTCCATCAATGCCAAAGGGAGAGATTGATGACATGTAACTGATTGAATGTTTGAACATGTTAAGTTGATCACCAAAATGCAGAAAGATAATGCAAGACATTAAATCAGTTAATGGATTGTATTGTCATTGATGTCAACCTGATATAATCTGATCGGTTATATTCAAAGTGTCAAAGACTTAAGAGAATCAAATAGATAAAGATCATGCTTTCAGTAATGCATAAAAGACCAACATTCACTAAGTGAATTCAAACACCAACAACTAGTGGAAACTGAAGGACAGAGAAAACTGAGAGCAAAGTCATAGTGATGCCCGAGCAAAGAAATTGACAAGCATTACCGAGGACCAAAATTATAGTGTTAACCGACAGACAAACAAGCCTGATGGATAGACAATGCCGATGAAGAAGCCCGAGGAGAACTGAGCTGTTGACTGAAGCTATCAAAGAGTTAAAACACCATAGTTAAATGGAGTTTAGAAATGAAAAAATACTTAGCTGGCAGAGCTAAAGATAGACTTAACTAGTTGTTGATATTGATTTAATTGACAAGTTAAATCCAGTGATAAGTAAAAGATTTAAAGTTTCTTTATCTAGTTGGCAAGAAGATTTTCTATGAGATAAAACATGAGTTAATATTTAAATCAAGATTGGCTAAGATTGTGGATCATGCCAAGAAAATATGGATAGGGTTTAGAATAATGGAGATTTTCTCATAAAAGTATCCCTATGCACATATTATCCACCTATTTAATTGTAATTGATAAGGGGTGTAAATGTGGAAATGAAAGCAAATAATAATGGAATAAAATACATACCTTTGAAAAAGAGCCTGCTAGAAAACCTATCATACGGTCTTAGAAACTATTGATTTCTGGGATTCTGAATCAAAACTGCAAGATCTAAAAAACCTAGAAATAGTTTTCTATTTTGACACACTTTTGATTTTGACCCTCAAGTCAATGTCACCATTGACCTAGAATTTTTGATTCCGACCTAGGGCATAATCTACCTAGAAATTCTTTGACAGGAAATCTATTTCCGGATCCCAAAAGTTTTCCAGAAAGGGTATCCGAATCTGCACTCCGATCTGTTGTTCTAAACCTGTATCTACAAGAAAAATGGATTTGTTTGTTGGGGGGAGGGGTTTTCCTTGGTCAAACCCTAGTTTTGGAATTAACCTTATAATATAATTGAAATTTCATAAATAAACAAAGAAAATAGAACAATTCACCTTGCTTATGTAGAAGCCCTTGTGGTGGATTCAAATCCATGCATCCACAAGTATGTATGCACCAAATGGATGTAGAATGTAGAATGTTGGATGCAGGATGTCTCAAATCAATTTCTTGAAGATATCCAACACCAATCTTGAATGGATCTTAGAATAGGAAGAGGCTTGGAGGAATGTGGATAGAGAAATCTTCAACAAGAGGGATCCATAGAGTTTGAATCCTTCAATGGCTACCAATGGATCTCCTTGATGAATTGAATGATTGAATGCTTGAGTGCTTGAATACTTGAGTGCTTGAATGCTTGAGAGTAGATGATTTCTTCAATAGATTCTTGCTTCAAATCTTTCTTTTTAACTTGCACTTATATTTCACCTCTTCAAGTCTTCGACTGTTGTGATTATGCTTGATGATGGTTAGAGAAAATGAGAGGAGAAAGCTTCCTTATATACCAATCTAGGGCACAATATTCTAGAGAGGCATACATAGGAGAATTAAATTACCATTAGATGTATACCCCTAGAAGAGGACCTATATTAAATATAATTTAAGAGTCATCATTTCGGAAAGCAAAATAACTAACCTGGAAGCGGAAATTAAATATTTCTGAAGCCCGACATCCGGAAACCATAGAAACTTGAAATCTGGACTTTGGACCAAAAAAAGATCAATTCTAACCTAGGTCAAGGTTAAGGTCAACCTTGACCTAGGTTAGGGTCAAGTTTGACCTTGACCCAAAAGGTCAACCTTGACCCTGAAGTCAAGAACTTCAAATCTCCAGATCAGGGTGCCAAAAATAGGCCTGAGAGAAGTGGAAAAGGGGCAGAACAGGGGGAAAATCCAAATCCAAGTTAGAGACCCATTCAAGGTGCTTTAAATGACCCCAAACCACTTACTCAAAAGCCTACACAAATCTACAATGGAAGTGCTTCCATTTTCAGACTATACATTTAGCCCCCACTTTAGCAAGAGTACAGACTCAATGCAAACTCTTGGTAAAGGAGATCATGAAGAAAAGATAATCTTATTGAAATTAAAAGGAAAAAAGGAATCCTCAAGCCCCTAGGGACTTAAGTCTTTATCAACCCTAAGATCATGATAAGAGAGAGATCACTAGTCAAAGAGAAAGAAAGAGAGAGGAGTGGTTAGCTCACCCAGTAAGATGTGTGTATCTCACTGTTAACCATGAAAAAGGATAGGATGGCCCACCAAGCAAGAACTTGATAGTCACCCCATAAAGTTGTGCACCTTCTAGCGGCTTTGTGTATGTATGTAGTGAATCTTTTGATGGATTTTATGTAGTACCCATGGATCCATATCCTTATATCACCATGGAATACATTTGTAAAATGTGTATCTCTTCAGGATTTAGAAACTTATGTGCATTTCCTTCCAAGGATTTAGTATATTGAATTGTAATTGAATGCGTATCTCTTCAGGATTTAGCAACTTATGTGTGTTACCTTCAGAGGATTTAGCATGCTGCAAGACAAAAGGTTAGAACAAAATGCATAATATAGAACGAGGGAGGCTGTATATATGCCCCCCTCCTTAATATGGAAAAGTACATACTATTTTGACATGTTAAGGAAAGAAAAGAACAAGGATAAGGCCTTCTTCAACATCAAGACAATATCCATGGACAACACCCAGTCCAAGCCAAGAAGGTCACAGCTCCTATGAGACCATGGAAGGGACGAATGCGAAGAGATGTCATGCAAGAAGTGAAAAAGTAACCCTTATAAGGGATAGCACATTATTTAGTTTCCAAGGTGAGAGATTTATAAACCATGGAAATCCAATGTCAAAAAACAAAATAGGTTATAATCAAGGACATAGATCCTCAATGCAAACCAAAATTTTCATGTATGATTGGATATCACATAATCTATAGATACTGCTAACCAAGGGAAAAGTGGATCTCGAAAAGACAGAAAAGAAGGAGATGGCATCCTTTCCCCCCAAGCATAGGAACAGGAATGAAAGGGGACCTATTATATTACTCACAACACTATGCAAGACAACGAGCCCCCAAAGATTAGGCTAACATTGTTTACACAATGTGGATTTCCATAATTGGAACATAAATATTATTTAGAGAAAATAGGATTGAAATACAACTCATTGCCAAATGATATATAAATAACTTTATAATCAATTAGCTACCTAATCTTATAATGTAAAGCTTGAAATTCATTAGTAGAGTGATCATGAAATCTATGATACAAAAAAAAAGGAAGAGTCTTCAAGTGTGGACTATGTTTCTTTTTGCATTTAGGTCTAGTAATCATCTTAGCATGAAGGAGTTTAGGCAAAAGAGCTTCTTGGTCAAATTCCTTCATAGGTTCATCATGTTTTGAGGTGTTATTATCATTGATGTGTTGTTGAGGATTAAATCCCAATCCATAAGAATGCTTATGCCCCCCATTCTGTAAGGGTATTTGAATTCCTTGTTTATTCTTACCACATCCTTGACCATGGAATCCTTGTTTAACTAGTAAATGATAACCATGACCATAACAAGAAGTCATATCAGAAGGAGTCAATTGAATTTCAGTATTCACTATGTCATCATTAGTAGGTTTGAAAAATTCATACTGGGTAGAAGCAGAGACAAAATTATTATGAAGGGCATTAGAAGTAGAAGCAAAATCTTTTTTTTCAAACTCTCTTTGTTGCTTCATAAAATCAAGATTAGAAAATTTATACTCTCCAATAAAGGTAGGATTAAAATCAAAGGTTTTCCAATCATCTCCAGGAAGATCATTAGAGGAAGAGGGATTACTATTATGAATAGGTGTAATGTAGGTTTGAATATTCAAACAAGGATTTGGCGCATCATCCGCATGAAGTGTATACACCATGTTGTTGTGAATAAACTTGACTTTACGATGAAGGGTGGAAGGAACAACATGCATCTCATGCAACCAAGGTCTACCCAAAAGGAGGTTATAATTAACAGGTCTAGGAATAACATGAAAAGGAGTATTTAGGATGACTAGACCTAATTTGATAGGTAATTTAATGATACCCAAAGTGTTCTTATCAATATTATCAAAGCCATGTATAGGAGCATTATTAGGTTGAATAGTTGAAAGATTGGTTTTAATTTCTTTGAGCATGTCCATGCTACAAATATTAAGCCCAGATCCATTATTAATCAAGGTCCTATGAATGGTACTCTTATTTGTAGTAAAAGAAACCATAAGAGCATTATATTGGTTCTTAACTTCTTTATAAGGTAAATCCTTTTGAGTGAATACAATGTCAGGAGGACCCAAGGTAGTATGCATGCACTGTAAGAAGGCATTGATGTTCTCTTGATTAGGAGGTAGAGTGGAAAGAGTTGCTATAGATATTTCCAAGGCTTCATGGTAGCTAGGTGAAGTTTGGAGAAGATCCCATAAATAAATCTTGGAAGGGGTATTGCGTAATTGGTTTATCAAATCATACTCCTAGCTAGGAAGACGGGGGGAGGAGGAAGAATGGGTTGATAAGGTGGTAAAGAAGTAGGAACCATCAGATTAGATTGAGGTTTATTCCTTGTATGATAGGTGTGAGCTATCAAATATTGATTATTGAAAGACTCTAAAGAATCCATAGGTTTACCTTTGATGGTAATGCAAGGAAAACCTTTGATAGTGAACAAGGGTTTTGGATAAGCCATGTTAGTTATCTCAACACTACAAACAGGTTCACAAGAAGGAAGCAAAGAAGACATCCTAGGAGGAGATGAGTTAGGATCTTGATTCTCCATAAGATCATCACTAAGAGGGAGAGTGTGAAGTGAATTGATATCATTCTCTGCTAATGCCTCATCACTAGAAGGAATCCCAAATGGAGGTAAAGCGTCTATAATTTTTTCTTCTTCCTCTAAAATGTCTGCATAAGGGGAGTGTGTTTTAGAAAAAGAGTCACTATCATTTATGAATATGGAATCCATTAATAAATCACCCTCTTGTATCAAGGCATCTTCACGAGGAGGGGATAAATCAATGTCTTTATCCAAGGGTTCATCCCAGAAAGTGGAATCATGCATAATGGATTCATGAGGAAGAGAGTAATCAACATCCAAATCCAAAGGTTCATCCCAAATAGGAGGATTATGATCTCTATCAATAAAGAACCTTGTAGGAGCTCCATAAATCACTAAAGCTTGATCCTTACAGGGGAAAGAAGGTAAATTATATTCTAAAGTAGGCTAATAGAAAAGACATATATTAGGAGAAGAATTAACATCAATCCTCAACTCATCTCCATAAAGAGAAAGATTAGAGTCATCTTCTTACTCTAATATATCCTTACAAGGTAATACAAGAAAGGAAAAATCAACATCACACATACTAAATGAAGTCTTTCTAGGTGTATTAATGTTGTAAATAGTGGGACATGAAGGTAACCATGCACACACCCTATGGTAAAGGTCAATTGAAGAGGTTGTAGAGGAGGATGAAATAGGAGTAGGATCCATGGAAACCTTATTCAAACTATGTTCATCCTCACTTCCATGTACCTCATTAGGGGATCTATCCTCTTTCGCAATAAAATCTTCATCAAACTATTCAAAACCCAAATCATACATGTTGAACACAAAGTAACATTACAAGCATGAAAAATATAAATGTTTTTGTATTTTTAAAGAAATTTATGATTTTTTATTTTTGACATATAAATGAAAGAGCATAACATAAATCTACTTTTAAATGAATGTAAGATCTAACATAAAATGAAAATCTAACAAAAAAAAGAAAGAGTTGTCTATCGCGGGTTCACCAAAATGTAAAGAAGAAAATATGGATAGGGTTTAGAAAAATGGAGATTTTCTCATAAAAGTATCCCTATACACATATTATCCACCTTACCTTTAATTTTAATTGATAAGTGGTGTAAATGTGGAAATGAAAGCAAATAATAATGGAATAAAATACATACCTATGAAAAATAACCTATTGAAAACCCTATCATGCGGTCTCAGAAATTGTTGATTTCCAGGATTTTGAACCAAAAGTGCGAGATCTACAAAACTCAGAAATCATTTTCTAATTTGACATAGTTATGATTTTGACCCTCAAGTTAATGTCACCATTGACCTAGAATTTTGGATTCTGGCCTAGGGTATAATCAACCTAAAAAGTCTCCGACAGGAAATCTGTTTCCAGATCCCAAAAGTTTTCCAAAAAGGGTATCTAAATCTACACTCTGATCCGCTGTTCCAAACCTATATCTACAAGAAAAATGGATTTTTTTGTTGGGGGGCAGGGGTTTTCCTTGGTCAAGCCCTTGTTTTTTAATTAACCTTATAATATAATTTAAATTGCATAAATAAACAAAGCAAATAGAACAACTCACCTTGCTTATGTAGAAGCCCTTGTGGTGGAATCGAATCCGTGCATCCACAACTATGTATGCACCAAATTGATGTAGAATGTAGAATACCAAATGCAGGATGTCTCAAATCAATTTCTTGAAGATCTTCAACACCAATCTTGAATGGATCCTGGAATAGGAAGAGTCTTGGAGGAATGTGGATCGAGAAATATTAAACAAGAGGGCTCCATAGAGCTTGAATCCTTCAATGGCTACCAATGGATCTCCTTGATGAATTGAATGATTGAATCCTTGAGTGCTTGAATGCTTGAGAGTAGATTATTTTTTCAATATATTCTTTCTTCAAATATTTCCTCTTAACTTGCACTTAGATTTCACCTCTTCAAGTCTTGGATTGTTGTGATTATGCTTGATGATGGCTAGAGAAAATGAGAGGAGGAAGCTTCCTTATATACCAATCTAGGGAAGAATCTTCTAGAGAGGCCTACATAGGAGAATTAAATTCCCATTAGACCTATACCCCTAGAAGAGGACCTATATTAAATATAATTTAAGAGTCATCGTTTCGGAACCCAAAATAGCCGACCCAAAAGCGGGAATTAAATCTTTTTGAAGCCCGACATCTGAAAACCCTAGAAAATTGAAATCTGGACTTTGGGCCATAAAAAGGTCAATTCTGACCTAGTTCAAGGTTTATTTCAACCTTAACCTAGGTCAGGGTTGAGGTCAACCTTGACCCAGAAGGTCGACCTTGACCCTGAAGTCAAGAACTTAAAATCTGCAGATCAGGGTGCCAAAAATAGGCCTAAGAGAAGTGAAAAGGGGGCAGAATGGGGGGAAAATCTAGATCTAACTCAGAGACCTATTCAAGTCACTTGACATGACCCCAAACCACTTACTCAAAAGGCTAAACCAGTCTACAATGGAAGTGCTTCCATTTTTCAACTATACATTGACATTGATTTAATTGACAAGTTAAAGCCAGAGATAAGTAAAAGATTTAAAGTTGCTTTATCTAGATGCAAGAAGATTTCTATGAGATAAAACACGAGTTAAGCTTTAAATCAAGATTGGCTAATATTTCAGATCATTCCAATAATAAGAAAATCAAGAAGTGAGAAACGGTGATATCATGTCTATAAAGAGACAACTTAATTCATTATGAATTAAGGGGAGTGAATGAAAATGAGGATGTTGAAGAGAATTGATGAAGAACAAATTCAGACAGTCCTGATCAATCAAGCTAAGGAAAGAGCTAAAGATTTTAGTGGACATTGAGAAACAGAGAAGCACAACATCACCTAGTAGAAAGAAGTGGAGCAAAGGTATTGAAAAGACATATTGATTGGAAAGGTAAAATGAGCTTACAATAGATCTCAAAATCTGCAAGTCTAAGTTGTATGTGTGAACAGATCATTTACTGTTTCAGTTTAGCCATTGACTCAAAAATTCTCTTAACCGAGAAGCATTTAAAGATCCTTTCTATATTGAGATACATCCCAATGAGTATCAAAAATTTTGATCATGAAGATAGCATGAGATGACAGATACCATTTGACAAACTACAGTGGGTTTGGTCATAGAAGGTAGCATAGAGATGCTCGATATCAAGTGAAAAACTAATCTATTAAATCCTCTAACAAGGTCACACCTAACAGTGTGTATGTAACCTTTAACAGGGTTGGCTCTTCACCGAGCTCACTTTAGAAGAGTGAAAATTTTGGGTTACCGGTCCCAAGTGGTTTTTCCCTTAACAGGTTTTCCATGTTAAGAGTCCACATGTCAATGTGTTTATGAGTCATTAATTTAGTGTTTTTCATTACACATAACTGATCTGGATTGATCATTATACACTAAGAAATTTTTTTTTTTTTGGTAAATGAAAGACTACTACTCGGTAAACATAACAATAAGGTTTAAACTGTGAACTCCAAGAAATATTTATTTGATAAGTATATTTGAAGGCATACATCTTGTAGGACTAAAGATAACTAGAGGCTTAATATTGTGGTACTAAGTTTTTGGGTTGATTTATTGGAATATTTTTGAGGCCACTAATTCACCCCCTCCCCCCCCCTCTCAGTTATTTCTAATAGGTTCTTCACCTTTGGATCAAGATTCATCTTCAAAAAATCCTATATCTACAAGAAAACAACCATTTGTAACTACTTCTAAACCATCTACATCTAAACAATTGGTTTCATCATCTTCTAATGGTTACAGTATCGTTGAGAGACTACAGTGAACCAATGCTCAAATTTCCATCTTTGAACTGCTTAAGATATCTCCTGCTCGCATAGAAGTCTTGGATAAAGCTTTGATAACTGCAAATGTGCCTAAAGAAATAGACTTATATTAGTTTCAATATATGGTAGGTCATCTGACCTCACCTTACTACCTATCATTCTCTGAATAAGATGATAACTCTCTGAACCATCCACACAAATAGCCATTACATATTGAAGTCATGATCCATAAACATCATGTCAAACATGTTTTTATAGATGGAGGCATAGGTATAAACATTTGTACTTATATTTTAATCACACAACTAGGTTTTTCTGAGCATTCTATAGATTCTAGAAAGATGATAACAATTATAGCATATGATGAATAAGAGAGATCCTCTAAGGGTCTAGTGGTACTATTGATTATTCTAGGACCTATGGATAGAGATGTAATATGACAATTTCTTGAGCTTCCTTTAGCCTAAAATATTTTTTTTGGAATGATGTGCATTCATGATATGCAAGTTGTTCCATCTACATACCATCAATGTGTAAAGTTCCCCTATAATGGAGTTGAAGTTAGTGTTCCTGCAGATACTATTTATGCCTGCAATGGATTGAGACAGACCACTAATACCCTTGTTCCTCATAACAAGGAAGCTTCTCAAGAAAAAAAATAGCTGAAATTTCTAAGGCTGTGATGAAAGACTTTGAAAAGAAACTTGGAATTTCATATACTGGAATAGGAGGGTATAAGATAGAACTTGTGCTTTCATTGAAATCTCTTCCTCCTTCACCTAGATATTATGGAAAACCTTTAAAACTATAAAACCATCAAAATCATAGGAAAAGGTCATATATGATGGTACTTTTGTGCAGACAATTATTTCCCTTGTTTATGAAAATGAAGAGAAAGTTGTTCTTTCATGGATTTTTATAAGAGAAGATGAAGATAGGGAAGTCAAAAACTATGAGATTTATCTTGAAACATATGGTAAAGGATATGATTTATGGAAACATATGGGCTATAAGGGAAAAGGTCCTATAGGGATTAATCTGAAAGGTCTAACCAAACCAATTCATGCAGAATATAGAGACCCTAAGGATAAAACTGGTCTCGGCTTCAAAACATCTAACTTTCATCATGTAACAAAAAAAATACACCTATCTTTGATGAGGATAATTTTGAGGAAGAAGATGTCTTTCCTTATCTTATCCCTCCTTATTTGTCCTTCAAAATGATGAAAGACAAAACACCACCAGTGAATACAGTTGAACAAGAGTTTGATGATGAACAACAACTCAATTCCATTCAGGCACAAGATTCTACTTCACAAGAACAACTTGATACAGAAGAAGCTGATATGATTATAAAATTTTTTTGACAAGGATCGATGGCATTCTTTCTGAGTATGAGGACATTAAAGAAGAGAGACATCCTAATTGGGGGTAGTTAGTGAGATTCATTCATGTCTTAAATATGTCTAATAAGACTGAAATAGATTCCAATAAGTATGAATGGGATTCTCTATCTGAAGAAAAAATTGACAAGGATATAGATGTTGTGCAACAATATGTAACTCAATTCAAGGTAGGACAAGGGTCTAGAGGTAGGTATGATGAGTTAGGTTTTCAAAATTCTAACGTTCAAACTTTGATAATGATATATTGATTCTTAACAGTCTAAACACGCTTATGCAAGGTGGTATTCTAGAAATCAACTTGATGGTCCAAGTTTATGATGAACATACCATGAATTCCATTGAGCATGTTGAATATTTATCCCTCATGCATCCTGAGTTTATTGACTGGATTATGCAAGACCAGTCCACTGATATTCCCACTTTTCCCAATGACTACACCTTGGCCTGCTATCTCAATGTTGTTGAACCTATGAACACTTCCATCAATGAACCTAGCATGAACATGACCGAAGCATATATCAAGTATCTTAGTCTGAAAAATAAAATGAAAAGAAACAATCATTCTGGTGGTGAAAACCATATTTTGGCAATATCAGAACCCAAAATAGTAAAAAGAAAAGATGTATATGATGGTGAAAACCTCTTTGTGGTGCCTAAAGATGAGATACTTAATGTTTTTTTAGTCACTTTAAAGAATGATCATCTGTACTTATGGAACCAACATAGCCTATGATTATTGGAATAGAGGAAACTCCACACACTGTACATGTAACTCAATCACTATCAAAACAAGAATTGAAAGAGTTTATTGAATTCTTCAAGGAAAAGAAGAACAACTTTGCCTGGAAATATTATGACATGCTGGATCTAGATCTCGATCTTATCATGCATCATCTTTCTATCACTCCTGGAGTAAAAATGGTAAAGAAAAAACTTTTTTAAAATGCATCCTCATGTTGCATTACTTCTTAAATATGAGCTAGAAACTTTACTTAAGGAAGGATTCTTCTGAGATATTGATTATGTTGAATGGATATCAAACATTGTACCTCTTTCTAAACCAAACAAATCAATCTGTGTGTGCATATATTTCAGAGACTTGAATAAAACATATCTTAAATATGATTTCCCACTCCCTAATATTGACATGATAACTGGATATGAAATGTACTCTCTTATGGATGAATTTTCTAGTTATAATTAGATCAAAATTGCATCTGGAGATCAAGAGAAAACAATGTCTACATGTGCCTAGGAACATTCTGTTGGGATGACATGCCCTTTGGCCTAAATAATGTAGGTGGTACATATTAGAGAGTTGTGACTTCAATCTTTCATGACATGATGCATAAAAACATGAATTATTATGCAGATGATACATTGGTAAAATCTATGAAAATATAAAAGAATCTAGAAGAAATTGGTCTAATCCTGGATAGAGTGGAATAGTTCAAGCTTAGATTAAATCCTAAGAATTTTGCATTCAGTGTTACATATGGAAAATTTTTAGGATATATTGTTTCAGATAAAGGTATTGAAGTTGATCTAGAAAAGGTATAGGCTATCATAGAAATGCAACCACCAAAAAACATAAGTCAAATGAGAACTCTACAAGGAAGATTATAATCAATCAGACAATTTATTTCTCAATTGGCGAATAAATCTCAACCATTCACAAATAAATTACACAAAGGAATAACCTACAAGTGGGATGAAGAATGTGATAAGAACCTAAAATATATAAAGGAATATCTTGCAAATCCACATGTTTTGATACCTCCTATTCAAGGAAATTCATTAATTATTTTTATATCAGCTACAACTGCAGCACTGGGGGCACTCCTGGCTCAACAGGATAAGAAAAAAAGAGAACGAGCTATATATTACATCACTAGGACATTGGCGTCATATGAGATGAACTATATTATTATTGAGAAAGCTTGCGTAACTGTGGTCTTTGCTTCACAAAAACTAAGACACTATATGCTTGCACACTCTATCAAATTCGTTGCTAATATTCATCTATTGAAATATCTTCTAAGTTAAGAAACACTAATAGCTAGGTTATCTAAATGGGTGATGATACTCAATTAATTTGATATTGATTATGTGGAACAAAAATCTATAAAAGGACAAGCGATTGTTGATCAACTGACTTATGCTCCTCTTCAAGATGATCAATCTCTGAACATTGAATTTTCAGATGAATCTATCATGCATCTTACTCAACAGTCTTGTAAAATGTTCTTTGATGGATATTTCACTCAAATAGGCTTAGGTGCTAGAGTTATCTATATAAATCCTTAGAAATATTCACTCCCAAAGGCATAAAATCCTCTTTCCTCGTACTAATAACATGGCATTGTCAGAGATAGCTATGGTAACTTCCTTGGAGCAATAACTATTCCAATGGGATTTCAAACAAACCATAGAGCTGAGGCCCTGGCAGCTTTGAATACAGTCATGCTGGTGGATGAAATGGGGTACAAGAAAGTTTGGCTGGAAGGAGATTCTTTGAACATAATCAATAATATTAAAGAAATTAGTCCTCCTTCTTGGACTATAGAGAATATTATCTGTAGAATATTATCTATAATTAAAACTTTTGAAAATGTTCACATATCTCATAATTACAGAGAAACTAATCAGGTGGCGGACTACCTTGCAAACATTGGCGCCAAGACTAACGGAGTTCAAAAATGGAAAGGAACCCCCATGAATGATGAAGCGGTCATGTCACTTATCAATTATGATAAGTTCAAGAATAAAGAAGGAATTATTATAAATGATGTTAAAGGAACGAAATAAATCAGCTCAGAATGGTAAGATTTGGTATGACGGCAATATCAGGGGGAAGTACATTCACAAGTTGCGGAGTGTAATGCTAAT
>MU227026.1:5614869-5627303 GCA_018584345.1 Thuja plicata
CCCCCCCCCCCTCTCAGTTATCCTTTGGGACTATTCTAATACTATATAGGTGAGGTTTAGATGGTACATTTCTTAGATGTTTAGAACATGAAGAGTATTAATGTGCATTATCTAAAGTTCATGAAGGTATTTGTGGATCTCACTCTAATGATCTAACTCTAGCCCAAAAAATAATAAGGTTCGGCTATTATTGGTTTAATATGGAGAAAGAAGCTATCAAATTTGCTAAGACTTGTAATAAACATCAACTACATGGTAATCGCATACATGCGCCAACAAGGGAGCTCATACCATTTATCACTAATTGGCCCTTTCAATAGTGGGTGTTTGATCTCATCGGTCAAATATATCCTTCTTCATATAATGGTCATAAATTTATCATCCCGACCACTTAGTACTTTACAAAGTGGGTTGAAGTGGTTACACTCAACAAAGCAACCAAAAAACAAGTGGCTATGTTTATCCTCAACTACATTATCTATAGGTACAATATCCCCTCCTTAATTGTGACTGACAACGGAGGGTAGCTCAAAAACAAGGATATGGATGAGCTCTGTGACAAGTTTAGAGTCAAACAAAATTGGTATTTTATCTACTACCCTCAAGGTAATGGACAAGTTGAAGCCTCCAACAAACTCTACTTACTATCTTGCATATAACGATATAAAAATCAGGAAAGGATTGGCACCTTTAGATTAATCCAACTCTATGGGCTTACAAAACAAGTATCAGAACACCTACTGGAACTACAGCTTTTTATTTGGTATATGGGGTAGAAGAAATATTACCAATCGAAGTTGAAATTCTATCTCTAAGAATTTCTTTGCAGGGTCTTGTAACAAATGAAGATAACAGAATATCTATATTGCAAGAAATTGAGTTGTTGGATGAACATTGACAAGTGGCATTTGATCACCTCAAAGCTTACCAAAAGAGAATATCTAGAGGCTACAACAAGAAAGTTTGACAAAGATAATTTCAGGTTGGTGACCTTGTTTTAAGAGAGAATCCTAGGAATAAAAAACATCAGGGACAAAAAGGCAAGTTTGAACCCAACTGGTTGGGTCCTTAAATCATTACTTCAATCTTTAGCTCTAGATCTTATCAACTCTCAATGACAGAAGGAGAATAGCTCCATGAACCTATCAACACCATCCATCTGAAAAAATTCTATAGTTAGCATTCTCTGATCTAGCAACATGTACAACTCAAAATGTCTTGAAAAAATTCTAAAATTTGGAAAATATCATGAAAAAGTATTTAAAAAATTATCATCCTAGTGAAAACTTGGCAACAGGAGCCTTGATGAATCACCCAAAAAAAAAAAATGGGAAAAAGAGAAAAATACAAAATAAAAATAAAAAGTGCCCTGATGAAAACCTGGTAAACAGATGCCTCGGTAGAAAAAGAGAATATTTTCCAAGTAGATGAAAGTTGGGTAAAAAGGTGTCTCTTGTAATTCAGTGCTTCATCTATCAACACAGTTCTTGGCATTCCCAGCCTTCATAGGCTTCTGCTTTAGTTTGCACATATCTTTCAGTCACTTTCATGATACCTTGGTTCTTCCTAGAACATTCATGGCTTGAAACCAATCAATGTCACAGTCTTAGGGAAATCAAACTATTCAATCTCAACGTCCTAGCACTTTTAACCAAGCCATCATTGTGTTAGTTACATCTAGTTGTATAATCTGAACCAGTTTCTTGTCTCCTAACCACAGTAGGGTTTTTTCCACTGACATCTCAACAACACATAAGAACATGCAAACAATCATATTCATGAGGAAAAAAAAAATCACTCAAAGTGTTTTATCTATGCTAAAATTTTCTTTGTGTGTTGTATATTAAATTGGATTTTTCTTATTATTCTCTCTGAGAGACTCAAAGATGTCTATCTTGACTAGAGAAGCAAGAACTGGGGGTATAACACTTTTCTTTGTTTTCTAACTGTGGGGAATTATCTCCTTGTATGTTTTGAGTGACTTATTATTCTATACAATATAAATATTTACCCTAGGATGTGAGCATACGGATCACTATGGGTATCCATGCTAAATTTTTCCTAGGTTATGAATGATAAAAGGGTCATTGCAGACAAAACAATCCCTATTGTATAAAAAAAAGGATCTTTATTTTGTCTAGTGTGTTTTCACGCAAGAAACATTCAAGTCATCATGGCTCTTTATGCTTGGTTCTTATGTTCCCTTGCAATATCAAAAGGATGTGACATTCAGGTCATCCTGACACATTATGCCTTGGTGCTTATGCTTATCTATGACATTCAATCCGATCAATGTAATATTCATATCCTCATGGTTGCCTCACCAATGAGGGTTGTATTGACATTCTGTGTCCCAAAGGCTCAGTAATAAAAAATAGCATTTTAAAACCAGTGAATAAGACCTAGGTTGCATTCATGTTATTTTTTTTTCATTTCAAGTGTTTCTAGAATGATAACATTGCTCTTTAAATTGTATATATCTTATGAGGGAGTGGAACTTAAATTTGACGGTCCTGAGTTCATTTTGAGATTGAAATCAAAACCTGATATCACTTTTTGTCAAAATCTCAAATAAAATTTCTAGTCAAATGCAGTTGACCGCTTGTGCACTTGATCTTCATAACATCAAACCAACTCATAATTCTTTCTAATCATTTCTCAATCTATGTCCTCAATTTTGGTCAAATATGGTCAAACTTGGTGAATAAGACCCTGTTGGTTATATTTATGGTTTTGAAACCTTCTAGTAAAATTTTGGTTCACAGTGGTTATTCTTGGTCAAAAATGATGAAATTTGTCCAAAGTTTCCAAAATTCCCTATAAATTTTCATGTCCAAGCTTTGAAATGGTGGAAATTGTTAAAACCCTAAGTCTAGGGTCATAACTTGTTTGAAGAAAAAACCTAAGTGTTCTTCGCTTGTTCTAATTTTATGTTACTTTATTCGTTCACTTAAGTGACCATAACCCATGTGTTATTTTTAAATGAGGCCACGTTCATTTTATCCTAAGTCTTTAGCACTTTAATAATCCCTAATTTTGAATCCTGCAAGTCTTCTATTTAAGATCATGTGTCGTGCAGTTTTGTTTTGATCCAATGGTTCACTTAATCGCTTAATATCAAGATGTGCACAATCTAACATGTAAGCCATTAATTCATGATGCCATGTGTCCCAATGGGTCTAGATGAGGTTATAAGAAATGCGTTAAATGTTTATCTGATGGTTGACGTAAATGTTGGGTGATAAAGTGATCAATATCTACAGTATAAGCGATTAAGTCATGTTGATGCATGGCAGTTGGCGGGCCCAGTACGGTGCAAGGATAAGATAAAGAGGATGTAGTTTGAAAGGGATCCAATGGCTCACTTAATGAATTAAGGTAAATATGATTGAGATCTACCATATAAACCATTAAGTGGTGTTGAAGCATGGATTCTCTGATAAAGTTGTATCCATAGTTAGTAAAGTCAGGAATAAAGTAACTGGTGGTCAGGTTAGAAAAAACCAGACGACTAACTTAAAGGCTTTTGGTGGAGATGCATGAGATCTAATGCTTAATAAATCAAGTCATGCTGACGTGTGTCCAAGATGAATAGTGGTTTTCATAAAGTGATGAGAGCCACATGATATATGAGATGTTGTTAAGATCTACGGTTCAGATTTACAATTTTAAGAGTGGTTTTAATGAACCATTGAACCGCGAATGTTCAAACAAGATGAATTGATTATAGAGCGTGTGGCCACCTTAGATAAAATTCAATGTGAGAGATTTATTTTATTGAGCATATAATTCATTAATTGAGTTTGAAGATTCCATAACCATTGAAGTGATTGAAGCAAAACATAAAGTTGCAGTAATATTGCGCTCTGTGTTACAAATTGCAGAACGGGTATGTTTTATGTTGTCATAATTTTGAAACATTAAAATTCATACTAGAAGTAGGGTTTCAAATTCTGAAGAATAAATAGAGTGTTGATAAAGTCTAATACTATTACTCTAAGAAACCTTAAATTCAAAAATGGCCCCTAGAATTGAGTTCATTGGTAAAATTGATTACAAAGACAGGAATGTGTGGGATGATCTTTTACAATAGCTAAATGGATCCACCAATGACTCTACTAAAATCAAACAAATAGTGCTTGTAAGTCCTCATTTTAGAGTTGGGGAGGGTTTATATGATCTCGGCAGATGGGATAAGGATGCCAAGGTTAGTATAAATGGTCTTAGTTTGTTCAGAATTTCTTTTAGCCAAAGGAATGCTCCTATCCTAGAATGTAACATATGGGATTTGGATGTAGGAAAATTGATAGTTCCTGGAGTATTTATCGACACATATTTGTTGATCACAATTGCCAAAACTTATGATAAGGTGTCTAGGGTTTTGAGAGATACATATGGGAACATATTACTTAGCGTCATAGCTGATGAGATAAGAAAAGTTTTCAAGTTGAGTGACCTTTCTGTTTAGATGGATAACATTGATTTTGAGTATTTCAGAGAAGTGTACAAGAATCAAAGGGAGTACTTCAGAACTGTTCCTTTGAAAGAGTGTTTCAATAAAATAAGGGGTTTAATTGTAGTGGACCCTAACACACCAGAGCCTTTCAAATTAGATTATTTTAATGGCAAGGCTAGAGGGATGTTAAGTGCCCTGTGTCATGTTCTAGGAGAAGATGAGGAGACAATAATGCCCATTCACTTTATGCTTATGATGGTTAAGATTTTGCATCCACATTTGTCTATTGTTTTTTAATTTGCTAATCACATTATTGATCTAATGCATCAATGTCTAGTAGGCATAAAAGAGTCTAAGATAGTTAATCCATTTGGATTGCACTCTATGATGATGCACATGATCTTGTATAATAATGCTGACTATTTTGAGCAAGAAATGGATCTTACCAAATTTCAAGATGATGAAGAGTTGCCAGTTCAGTTATCGAGTACATATTTGTCTTGGGACAGGAAAGAGGCTAGTTTTATCAATTATAATAGATGTTTTTCCTCTAGGCTTAGAGTGTTGTTATGCACAGATAACCCAAGAATTCACATAGATGTGTTAATATTTCTAAGACTAATGGAGTATTTTAGAGTTTGAGATTGTTCACAATTAGGGTGACCTCATTCTATACCCTGTTTCAACAGTTATTAGGGTCTACGGTTTTAGAGGAACTCCAAATGTCCTCCCTTATAGGGTTCCACTCAAAATAGGCATGGTAGAAATCCTTATACAACTAGTTGGGTTACAAGAAGAAGCATTGACTAGAAAAATGAAAGGTAGCATCTTCCCAACCATTACAAAAACACACTAGTTCATTATCACTAAAGGAGGATGGACCCAATTTCACAAATACTTGGACCCTTATCAGTTGGCAACATTAGTGGAAAGATGTGTAGATAATGAGGGATTCATTAGTGAGATGTTCAGAAAAAGAACTAAGTGTTTAGCTCTAGAACATCAGTTTAATTTTCCTGAGGATATAACTAGAAATGAATTTGATTTGATGGAGCAAGAGATCAAGAAGGAAAAGTGGTTAGTATATAAGAAATAATTAGATTTTTTCCACCATTTTGATAAAGCATATGATCCCTTGAAAGAATTTATTCCCTGGGCAAAAAAGGTGGAAACCTCCTTGATGAGTATGTTTGAAGATATTATGCAAGCCTTAGACCAGAAGAAGAATAAGGTGATAGAAACAGATCTAGAAAAGGCCATGGCTATTTTAAGCAGAGTTACACAGGGAAGGTTTTTTCCACCAGGGAAATATGTGGTATACCAAAGGAGAGGATATAGCACAATCCTACCAAGATTTGAAAATATTTTCAATCCAAAAGGGAAAAGAACTTTGGACTCTAGTACCCAATCATTGCCATCTCCAAAAAGGCAAAGGGTGGAAGGAAGAGATCAAAAACAAGATGACATTTATTCCTCTTCCCAATCTCCCCTGTACATGGATGAACAGGCCATTGCCGAGCAATTAGTGCAAATGGGAAATACATGACATATCTTTGTTACAGCCCAGGAATTGCAAGGAGTGCCAGAGGCACCCAAACATGCTGAAATGGACTTAACAATAGTTGAGTTTGTTGGGAAGGAGTTGGATCCTATCACTAAGAAAGCTAGTGATGAATTCTTGTCAGGTGATCAATTGATTAAAGCAAGGGCTTTTATTCAATTCCTTTGGAGAATTCACATTAATGAATTCAGAGAGAAATGTCAGAAGTTGCAGAATGATCAATCTGATAGAGATAAATATGACATTGAAAAGGAAATAAAGTAGGAGATGGTAGCTAAGTTTGATAAAATCACTCCTAAAGAAGGAAGAGAATTGGTAAAGAAAGGAGTTCTCATTCTGCCACAGTGGGATCTTGCTGATGTTATTGTCTTTGATGTTGTTAGAAAAGAGACCAAACCAATGCACACTAGTGGAGTGTCTATTGGTGTCAATTTTAGTGAAGACCATGCAACACTGGTAATGTGGTCTATAAATAAGAAAGACAATAAGAGAACTACTGAAGATGACCATGTTGAACATTCAGGCAGCCTGTTAGTAAAGAGATTTGCAGACACTTCAGGAGTAGAGGCAGCTGGCCTTACATTAGAATCTACTAAATTCAGTATGAGATTAGCCCAGAGGAAAGATGAAGAGATTAAAATTTTAAGGACATAGGTTGAAGTAATCATGAAAGCATATAATGATGAAAGGATAAAGTCCATTGAAAAAGACAAGAAAATTTCTATCCTAGAGGGAAAACAAATATCTCAATTTTCTCCTCAAAGGATGATAACATAAGATCCACATCAGCCTACTTCATCCATCCCAATTGTAAATTTCGCTCCTTCCCCTATGCCATCAAGTCCTATTACACAAGAAGACTTGGAATTAGAAAGAGAAAAATTAATTGCTGAAAGGACCAAGTTAGAAGAATCAAGGACAAAATGGGTTGAAGAGTCAGCCTTTAAAGAAACAGAGGCATGGGTACAACAAAGGTATTCTGATAAAATACATGCCACTCTCATGCAGTGTACTAAGGGTTTAAGTCCTGCTACCATTTATTAGCATAATAAATGAGTATGATACAGATAAGGATAAGTGGGATCTGATAATGGATAGATGGAAAGGAAACAAGGCTTAATTGAAATTTTTCTATTCCACATCCAAGGAAGAAAAAAATATTGATATTGTTTTAACCAGCACTTATAAATGCCTCAAATTATTAATGGACATGGACATAAAGAGAAACATCATCATTAGGAAGGTAGAAACTTTGAGGAAAGAATATTAAAAGGATTGTTATGAGATGTTTCCTAATATTTTCAAGAAGAGTGGTGAGATAAAGAGTGAAGCATTATGGCTAAGACAAATGAATGAGGCGTTGGCAACTAGGACTAACAGTATTATTACTTTTGAAAGAACACTTTTGTTTGTCCAAACTATGGAAATCATTGGCAAAGCCAGGTCATTTTTTTAATTTTGTAAAGAGGAAATTGAGAAGGCAAGTGTCAGTTGGGATGAGATTAACATCAAAAAATATAAAGTCATTGGTTTCTCTTGGCCAAGTGATGAGGTGTATACCTCCTGGAAGGACAGGTACAATGCAGTTGATCAAGAAGAATATGATAATGTGTAAAAGGAAACAAATGACAATACTTCCCAATAGTTTGAATGAGATAGGAAAAGGAAAAATATTCTACATCAACATGATCAAGGACAAAAAATTCCAGATGGTTATTTTCTGAACAATTTTAAAGAAAGTACAATAACTAGGCGGTCAAAGGACAAACTACTTTGAATATCTTGTAACAAAAGTGGTTATCGTTCCACCTATTGTTTTGTCTTATATTTGGGTCGTAGGCTTTCTCTTTTATCTTAGTCATTTGAAGCTTGTTGCATCCTTGATTTTTAAGGATTCCAAGATGACTAAGGCAAACTATAGATTGAAAGTTGGAAGAATTTTTAAAGGATGGTGAGTTTACAACTGCAAAGCAGACTTGATATTTTGTTTAGTTTTTTAAGCTTTGGTCTATCTAAATGTATTGAAGAAGAATGATATTAATAAAATACAGTGGAATCTCATGTTTCAGATCTATGGTGCCTTTTTGTACTTTTGTTCATGCTCTTGTATGTTTAGTTTGTAATACATTTTAAACATACTGGTTATAAAATAACTGTGCAATTACTTGTGAGTTTCTTTCAAGGAGGGAGTCAGTCTTGTGAGTAATTCTAGAGGGCTAGGTATTAGTATGAAAATTTGATACATGGATGTGAGAATGAGAGGATAGTTTGTAAGGCACTATTTCTGGGATTTTATTTGTGTTCTTATTAACTTATTTTCTATGTATTTATATCTCATTGGACTCTTTGCCCAGGATTAGGCACTAGTCTAAGTTATAATAAGTAGTTCTCATCATCAATCATAAATTAAATTAATCTTTACACTTCTGTTACTGAGAATATTCATGTTTGATTATATTAAAAAAAAGTACAATTCATTTTACTAATTCCTTGAAGAGTGAATCATAAGGTTAGCCTTCCTAAGTCTAAGAACTTTAGAAAGAAGAAGGATGAAAATCCTTGTTTCATTATTTTCTGCTATTATCATGATTATATTTTTGCTTGTTAAGTCTAGTATCAAGTTGATTACATCCATTTGTAATGTGTTTCATCAGTTGATGCAATAAATGATAATTGGAGAATCAGTGTAAACCCCAATCCATTGATAAGTTTATTATTAGGTCGTAACTTGTATAAGGTGCACCCACCTAGGTTTGTGGACCCTGAAGTGTAGAAGGATTATATCCTTATTAATTAGCATTTTTTCTGTATGAATCTAGAATTGGGAATCTGAGAGTCAAGCTTGATAAGTTATATTGTGATTCTACAAGAAAAAGTCCTAACAAATTGGCGACTCTGTTGGGGATAGGTTTTATTGAACTATTCAGAAAATATCTAGTGCTTTAAAAGTTTAAATCAAATTTTAGATTGAGTTGGCCCATTCGATTTGCACTAACAAATTGGAAACTCTACTGGGGAATTGATTTAATTCTCTAGAGTCATGTTCATCAAAGAATTAGTCCTTGTGATATTAAGAATAAGTCTATTTTTCCTCATAATTGTTAGGGCGAGTTTATTTTGTTTATCTGTTATTGCACATTGCTTGAAGATTTTGATCCTAAAGATAATACTAATCTTGTCTCAAATAGACTGAGTGGCGACCACAAATTCTCTGATTTAATCCAGTGTGTGCTTTTGAAGAAAATTTACAAGGGAAGTGGATCTATAGTGATATAGAAGGCAAAGGATAGTATTCCTGAGATCATGAACTTAGTCAAGGTGAGGAGTTATTAAGAAAATTTGCATTCAGGTTTCATTCAGACTTATTTTGTAGGAGAAAGTCTAATTTGGGACAAGTTTCTCAGCTATTTTATATATACAGTTATCCTCTGCAAAGAGGTGGTGACTCTAATCTTTGTTTATTCCAGTGTGATTTGCATATCAAACATATTGAATATACTTGTCTACTTTAAAAAATGAGTCAGCAAAGAAATACAAGATCTTATTTCAAAGCTAATCCTATGAAGGATATTGGAGAAGAGATCCATACACCTGGAAGGAGGCAATGGTCTAAGAGAGGTGGGTCTAAACATGATTCCCCAAGTACCTCTAAAGGGAGAATGGAAACCCCTTTTCCAGAAAGAAGGTCGCCTTCATCTAAAAGTGCAGAACTCGTAGGGCTAGTTGATTCTCATAGAGATAATACTAACTTTGATCCTTTCAGAGATGGGGAAACTAATGATGTAGGTTTCTTCCCTACAGAAGAAAATCTTGCTCCACTAGAAGAAACTTTTGTTGCTGAGACAACCTCTTATGATTCTAATAAGTTAAGAGATGAGGTTCTAGCTTTGAGAAGAAAGAAAAAGGAGAAAGAAATAGAGATAGAAAATGCAAGGAAGAGGCATAAGAAAGAGTTATATGACTTACTAGTAGAGAGAGAAGAACTATTGGTTAAAACAAGAAGAAATGACCTCAAGGCTAAGAGCCTAAATGAAGAGGTTAAAGGCCTAGATAAAGACTTGTTTGGTGATCTTGATGATTTGAGGAAGAAAGTTGCAAATAAGACATCAAATTCTGGCAAAGATAAATTTGAAGGAAGTGAACATGTCATTAGACAATTGCACCCATATGAGGTTGAACAGAGTGCAAAACTTAAGACAAGCACTAAGGATGTCCTCAACAAGGATAAGGAAAAGGATGTTGGTGTTACTATAGAAGAGCCAAAGAAAAACATGACTATCCCTATAGGAATACCTCAAGTTTATCTTGAGCTTGAACAAGCCAGAAAATCTATAGAAGATCTAGCCAAACAATCAAAAAAGTTGTAATTAGAGGCTATTGCAGCTGATATGAGGATGAAAAAAGATCTCTTACATTCCACTACCAATACTACTGTGAATACCTCTATGCCTATCAATCATGGGATGTAGAAACAAAATAAATTTGTTGTCCCTAGTCCAAACAATCAAGGTGCTAGTCCTAAAACTCAAACTTTTGGCCCAAGTGTGGTTTCTCAATCTGTTGGCCTTGATCCAAGCACTCAAGTCTCCAACCTAAAGAAAAGTGTTCCCCCACCTATTCAAAATCAAAAAGTAACAACTGGACCAAGTGGTAACAATGTTCTGGTAAATTTCCAAAGGAGACCTGTTCACATGGATAGATATAGAGCCCTTTTCTTTGATGGCATTCCATGTCACCCAAATGATGCAATGTTGCCTGGTGGGACCTTTGCCAAAATGAAGGAATGTGACCTTCAAACCCCTTAATCCTACAATCACTGTAAGGATCCAATAAAATGTCTTGGAAGACAATCAATCACTGATTTCTAGGGTCCCTATAAGGTTACATAAACCATATAACTTTCCTGGTTCTAATCACTAGAAACCAAGGTACAAAGAATTCAACTAATCACTAGTTGTTCCTAGGGACACCAAAAGGGCATATGAGGGTTTAATACTCCAAAATGAGGAAATGTGAGTGAACAAGGAGTCTAGGCATTGATTTGGTCTATATTGGTAAAAAATGAACTGATTCCATAGGTCTTAGTGTTCTTGCACATGGGTTCTTGCTAGTTGCTTCATTAGGTGCCCCAATTCCTCGTAGCCCAATTAGGCCTACTTTTCAAAGCAAGTATGATTTAAAAGTGTCATAGAAGGAAGATACCACTTGGAGGTGGTATTAAGCAATGCAAAAAGAGGAAATCCAAGGTTTTAGGTCTGGGTGACAAGTTTTGGATCCCCAAAGGAACGTTGTATTGTTCTAGGCCAAGAGCCCCACTTTTCAAAGCAACTACCCTTAAAACTTATCACATAAACTCCTAACCAATTTTATGAGGTGGGAAGCATGCTAAATAGTGGAAATCCAATGTTTCAAGCCAAGGTGAGAAGTTTTGGGCACCTAATTAATTGTTGTCCTCTCAAGTTTAAGGGAACACACATAGAGATGTGCCCCTAGGGCATCACATTTCTCCCTCCAACCTACATATTTTTGTACCAAACCAAAATAAAATCAAAGAGAATCATTATTACAAGTATTCCACCAAAGGGTTTTAATTTCCCATGGTGGAATCTTCAGATATGAACAAATTTGTCTCGAAACCCTTGATTGGAGGCAAAACCACAGGCTGTAGTAGTAAATCTGCAATAACTTTTGACTCACAATGAATTAGAACCTCAAACCAAGTGCAAACAGAAGATAAAACATCAGGCTAACTTCTCCAATTGGTTTCAACCCTCCATCATTCTGTACCAATCTGTACACTGTAGAAAACCTCAAAATTGCAGGAAAAAGAGTGAATTTTATTGATTCAAAAATGCCAAATACAAAGTTATTGCCTTCCACCCACCTATAAGGGATTATGAAGGCCTCCTCCAATGGTTACAACCATTTTTGAAACCATTTGGCCATTTGGAGGGCTTAATTACATGTTTTAAGCAAAGTTGTCAAAGTTGCATTGACAACTTTGACAACTTTTGCAACTTTTTGCAATATGTTGCAAATTTATGACTTATTGAACTAAAGTGATCCAAAATGGATCAAAAATACCTAAAAACATGAAAACTATGCAAAAATACTAAAAATTATGAGTTTCCAATCCCTTTGACCCACAGTTGACCAGGGGCTTATTCCTGCCTAATCCTGGTACTGGGGTCTCACAATTGGATTCTAAGGGCAACTCTTATTCCAACCTAAGACTTATTTGGACTTTTTTGAAGTCCTTTGAATGCTTGAGGAATCCTCTTGATGATTATTTGATGAAGAAGGTGCTCCTGCACCATACTCCCCAGGAGAAGAAAAACCCAAGTCCCTACTTTGGGTTAATTGTTGAATTGTTGAGCCATGGTTTTTGATCTGTTCTTCAATCATCCATGTTGCATC
>MU227026.1:5663732-5710004 GCA_018584345.1 Thuja plicata
TCATAAATTTGGTCATGAGATAAATGACCGGCAATAAACTACCAGTGGTCACGTGACCAAATTTGGTCATTTATCTACAATTTTTGGTAGTTTATTTGGTCATATATTGTTATTTTTGTACTAGTGTTAATAGGGTTGGATCTTCACTGAGCTCACTTCATAAGAGTGAAAAATTTGGGTTACTGGTCCCAAGTGGTTTTTCCCTTAATAGGGTTTCCATGTTAAAAATCCATGTGTCAATGTGTTTATGAGTCATTACTTTAGTGTTTTGCATTACTCTTAACTTAATTGGATCGATTGGTATGCTCTAGTTAATTTACTGTCTTTCGGTAAATTAATAGACTGCTAATCAGTAAATCTACAGTAGAAGGTTTTACAAAGCATTCCGAGGAGTAGTAAATTGATATAAGTATTTGGAGGCATTCATCTTATAGGACTGAAGATAACTAGAGGTATAATTTTATGGTACTAAGTTTTAAGGTTTAATTATTGAGATATTTTGAGACCACGGATTCACCCCCCCCCCTCTCAGTTATTACTAACAATTGGTATCAGAGCTTGTGTGCTTAGAAAGGGAGTTTAACAGCTCAAGAAAAAGATCACAAGATGAATAGATGAGATGTGCACAAGTTGAATAAAGACAACTTTGCATCATGGAAAAGTAGAATAAGACTCCACCTATCAGGTATTGGAAATGATATTGTTCAATACTTAGCTACTGAATATGTGTTTCCTACAGGACCTCATACTCTTGAGAAATTAAGATTCAAGCATGAGCATAACTGCATGATGATAGAAATTGCATCATCACTCTCTGATGTTGAGTTTGAAGATGTCAAAACCTGCACCTCTGCTAAGAAAATGTGGGATAAGTGAAAGCTAGTACATGGAGGAGATGCCAATGTACTTAGAGCAAAGGAAAAAAGCCTAAGAGGGAGGTTTGATGACCTAAGGATGAAAGAAGGAGAAAACATTATTTAGTATAGATGTAGAATCAAAGAAGTAGTAAATTCTATCTGAGGAGTTGGAGGTGTACTTGAAGAGGAGATAGTGATAAGAAAAATCTTAAGAACCTTATTGCATGTTTATGCTATTAGAGTATCTGCTATTTAAGAAATGAGAGCAGTTGCAAACAATACAGTTACTCTAGATAGTCTGATTGGTAGACTAATTTAATTTGAGATGAATAACTTTGACAATAGTGTCCTACCATCCATAGAATCTACATTCAAATCTTCTCTAAAGATAAGTAACTCAAGTCATAGACATGCTATTATAAATATTATAAATGATAGTAACAGTGATAATGAGGATCAAGGACTTGATGAAATTGAAGCACTTATGGCTAGAAGATTGCAGAGAGGTAAAGGCAGATACAAAGGTAAATCACCACTTGTATGTTTTAATTGTAAAGAGGTTGGACACTTTGCTACAAGATGTCCAAACTGAAAAAAATGTGACAGAGGAAATGACTACCTTATGAGAAGAAGTTTGACAAAGGTGATAATAGAGAATACCGGAGCAACTAACGATCTGACAAGAGAGATACCCAAGTCTACAAGGACAAAGGGAATAAAGCTTGTTACCTAGCTGAGAACAGAGCTGATGACACTGACACCGAATCAGAAGAAGACATTGATATGGTATTTGTAGCCATGACGGATGATTCAGATGAAGATGAAGAAAGGTATGTAGAAACTGCACTCATATCTAAAGTTAGTAAAAATGATGTCTGGATCATAGATAGTGGCTGCACTCACCTTATGACTGGTGATAAAAAAAAATTTGAGACTTTTGAATACTATAATGGTGGTTCAGTGAGAATGGGTAATGATACACCTTGTCCAGTTGAAGGTAAAGGAACCATAATGTTGAATAACCTGATAAAATGTGAAAATTCTTACTAGGTTAAAGGACTGAATTACAATTTGTTAAGTGTTTCTCAGTTGAGCAATTTAGGTCACAGAGTAGCATTTGAAAATAAGAAGGCAAAGATCTTTAATGAAATAGGAAGGTTGATTAGTACCGGTGAGCAGACAAAAGGTAACCTTTTCTATCTTGATGACACTAACACCACTTGTTTGATGGCTAGAAATGAAGACTTATGGTTGTGGCACAAAATACTGTGTCATGTGAACTTTGGAAACATGATAAAGATAAGAAACAAAAGGAATGTTAGAGGCTTACCGACAATGACTAAGCCTAAGCATATCATGTGCAAGAATTTTCAAAAAGGTAAGATGACAAAGTCTAGTTTCAAGAGCAAAACCCATACATCTACTACAATTCTAGAATTAGTCCATATAGATCTATGTGGACCAATGAGGACAAAGAGCTACTATGGAGATAGGTATTTCATTCTCTTTGTTGATGATTTCTCTAGAATGATGAAAGTCATGTTTTTAAAAGATAAATTAGAAGCATTTAAGATGTTTAAATGGTATAAAGCAATGGTTGAAAAACAAAGTGAAAAGAAATAGAAATTCTTAAGATCAGATAGAAGAGGAGAGTTTACTTCAAAAAAATTCATTGACTATTGCAATGAGCATGGAATTAAAAGACATGTTTCTGCACCAAGGAAACCATAGCAAAATGGAATTGCTGGGAGGATAAACAAATCAATTGTTGATTGTGCAAGAACATTGATGATTGAGAAAAGTATCACTCAAACATTCTGGAGGGAAGCTGTCAGTACTATTGTCTATACACAAAACAAAGTACAATTAAAGAAGGACACAAGGAAGACACCCTATGAGCTTTGGTATGGTCATACACCCAACGTAAGTTACTTATGAATCTTTGGTAGTTAGTGTTATATATTTTTTGATGAATAATGCCTTTTCTATTATTAAAATATTAAAGTTACATATTCCCAAAAAAGGGGTCGGGGGATATATAAATCACCCTGTAGAGTTCACACGGCAAAGCCAAAAATGGTAAACAACTATTCATCAAAAAAATAGGCATAAAGCCTTTAAGAAGCAAGAGTGGTGCCAGAAGGAGGAGGATCTTTATCATCATAACCCCACACATCATTGGGGTTAACAGTTGGGAAGTGACCATCCATCATCTTTGGCTTCTTTATTATCTTTCTCTTCTACCTTGGGTGGAGAAATGGTCATAGCCAGGTGGGGAAACTTAGAAGAAGTGGCACGATGCCAATCAGAGCCATGACAAGAACCAGGAGAATCAGGAGGGGCAGAGTGAGCCAGAGCTAGAGACCACCCAGAAGTACGGTGAGGTAGAGAAGCCAAGCGACATCATCAACCATCATTGCCACCCCTTGGAGAGTGGTGGTGGGGTTCCTAAGATTGCGGGGTATGTGAGCAGTATGCCGAGGAGCTGCGCCCATGGCAGTGGCCTCTGGGAGGAGTACCTTCAGCAGAAATGGTATCAGGGGGAACCCTAGCAACAGTGCAAGGAGCATTGCCCCAATGATTGAGAAGCTCCTGCAAGTGAGCCACTTCCAGAGCCACTTTATTAGCTTGAACTTGAATTTGCATCATAAAATTATTACATATGCAAGCCTCTTTATACAAAGCAACATTCGTATCAAGAAAGCTATGAGAAAAAATAACAGCGTTCTTATCTTTCCACAAAGTGAACAAAATCTCCATCCTGAAAGAATTCCAAATTTGGGTAAACTTGGAGGGAAGCCTAGGAGAATATCCTAAGACAATCATGTGCCAGAAAAAAGGCTCAGGCCGAAAAGGTTTGAATAAATCATGAATCCACTGCCAATACTGTTGAGCTCTCCTACAGAACTAGAAGATGTGCAAGAAAGTCTCAGGGTGACCACAGAAAAGACATCGAGGGTCATGAACACCCAGATGTTTGAGCCTAGGTTCCACTAGGAGTCCTTGAAAAAGTAAGCACCAAGAAAAAAGAGTCATCTTGGGCTCCGTAATGGCAGCCCAGACAGTCTGAAAGCGAGAGCTCCAATGAGAAGTGGAAGAATGAAGATGCCATCTTTGATTAAGGGTATCCACCATCGGAAGATGGGGAGACAACCACCTATAACCCAACCATGGTTTGTAATTGATGAAAGGCATGGAAGGATACCATTTCCAATCCTTCCACAGGGCCTAACATCCTGAATACCAATCTTATGAAGCAAGTTAGCAGGAATCATAGAAACCAATAGATCAAAAGTCTGATGATCTGAGCAAGCCAAATGATACTAAACCTGCATATCCTCCTATGGATAGAGACCCATAGAGGCCCTAGAGAAAAGGTCCTTGGGAGTCCAGATGCCATGTTTGAAAAAATGCAGAGCACTAGTCCCTTGAGTCTTGGTCATCGGGATGCCTTGAATAGAAAACAATGGAGACCACTAGAGGCTCTAATGACTGAAAGAAATCCCATTGCAAAAGGCATCACCATCCCAATAGAGCTAGGGCTTAATAGATTCCCAACCTTTCCAAATTCCCTTGATGATGAAAGTACCCTGAATCTAAACAGGTTCTTTCATAGTGAGCAAGGTCTGTAGACCAATGCCCTTCCAAGCCGGCCTATGAACAGGGAATCCTGAAGAGATGCAGTGCCTGAGAAGATTTTTCCAGGCCTCATCACCAGTAAGAGCATAGATAATCCACTTAGCACAGAGAGCATGCCCTTGCTTCTAAGTGGAGAGAAGGCCAAGGCCTCCAAAATCACGAGGAAGGCAACAGAACTCCCAGGCAACCCTGTGAAACCCATGGTTGTCATCTCTAGAGGCCCAAAGAAAGTGTCTGAGGAGATGTTCCAGCTTGAGATAAGAAGCCTTAGAAGGAGCCCAACATGAAGAGTAGTAGACATGAGTAGCAACTAGCACTTTGGAGAAAATCTAAAATTTCCCAGCAAGGGAGAGAGGCTTGCAAATCCAATATTGCAACTTTTTTTTCAATCTTGGCAATCACAGCATTCCATAAATCCACAAAGGATCCATGGAAAACAAAGGGAATGCCCAAGAAGCAGAAGAATTCCCCATCGTGAACCCACTTCCAGTCAAATTTATCAAGCCAGGGAGGGGTTGGAAGAAAATACTGTCTGAAACAAAGGGTTTTAGACCATTGGATAGCAGAACTAGGGGCTTGACAAAAGGTTCCTAGACACTGCAATGCATTAGAGATGTTCTCCTCATCCTCAATAAGAGTGAGAAAGGAGTCATTAGAAAAGTGATCATTAACAAGCTAGGAAGAGGATTCAGGAAGGGAAATTGCATGAACCAAACCAGAGGAAATAGAATTGGCAAGCAAATACCCAAAGCCTTCAGCAACAAGCACATATAAAGCAGGAGCCAGCGGACAACCTTGTCGGATGGATCTAAAAAGCCCAAAAGTATCAGATTGAGACCCATTGATGGTAATGCATGCAGAGGAATCACCAAAAAGCATTTCCACATACTACAAGAAGTGAGGACCGAACCTAAGAGATTGAAGCATAGCAAGAATGAAAGGCCATTCAATGCGGTCATAGGCTTTAGCAAAATCAATTTTAAGGAATAGGGTAGCCTGTTTAGATTGATGAGCCCGTTCCATCCCTTCCCAGATAGCAATAATTTTTTCAAGAATATACCTAGATTTAATAGAGCTATTTTTCTCAAGGCAAACAATAAGAGGAAGGAGATGTCTGATTTTTAGAGCTAAAGCTTTAGCAATTATCTTGTAGGAGACGTTGAACAAAGTGATGGGCCTCCAATTATAGATATCCTCGAGATTAGAAGATTTAGGTATAAATTTGATATTCCCTTTATTAATTAAAGTACCCAAAATTTTATTGTGAAAGGCCTCGAAGTAAACTTTGTGTAGGTCAGGACCAACAGCATCCCAAAGGTGTTTGTAGAATTCATAGGGGAAGCCATCACATCCTAGAGATTTATCATCGGCCATAGAAAAAGACACTTCTGTGAGATCATTTATGGTAAACATTTTCTCACAAAAGGCTCATTGCTCAACCGCCACATAGTTTGGAGTAACAGCAATACAAGCCTTAAGAGCCTCCTCCCATGCAATAGAATTACCCTGTAAAGCAAATACTTTTTCATAGTGTTGAACAAAAGCCTGGAGAATGGCCAGAAGCTCAGTAAGGGTTTTAGATCCTTGTTTGATTTTTTGATTACCAACATTGGTATGTCGAACTTTGAGAGCATGAAAAAACTCCTTAGAGGCTTTATCGCCCACCTCCAACCAGTGGAGGCAAGCTTTGATTTGAGCTCCATGAGCAGCATAAGCATCAGCAATTTGCTTCTCATGTCAAAGTTGGGCCAGCTTAAGCCGAAGTTTAGAATCAAAGGTGCTCAATGCAAGCGCATCAACAGCATTGCGAAGAGCCTTGGTGTTAGCTTCATAAGCACGCTTCCTGTAGCAGGCTAACTGATGGTCATAAATGCGAAGAAATATCACAGTACGGGTGATGGCATCATTCCATCATTGAATCCAACCAAGATGACTGTGGGGCTGAGGCTCTAAATTCCAAACTTTAAGAATGTAAGCAATAGTGGAAGCATGCATCAGCACTGACGTGTTGAGATAAAATTGAGTCTAAGTAGCCCGCCTGGCAAAAGAATGCCAAGTGATTGAAAACTAAATGGGGAAGTGGTCTGACAAGGTCACATCTATCAGAGGAATGACAGGTAGGCCTTGATATTCAGAAAAAGAGAAAAACTATTTAGCCATTATCATAGCATGATCTAGTCTCTTAAATATGCTGTCAGAGCCAGCTCTAAAATTAGACCAAGTATGCCAAACCCCACCCTGTTGGTGGCTGTTAGCATTAAGATAAAAAAGGCCTAATTTATTGTGCATATGGTACCAGGCTTCTCTCTCCCTAGCTATCTAGCAAAAAGGCATAATCCCTTCCTTGTCAGAGGCCAACTCAACCATATTAAAATCTCCACACATAACCCAAGTAGCAAGAGGTAAATTGTCTGCCAGCCAGCACCAAAGTTGAGATCTTTCCACAACATCATTGGGGGCATAAACATTAATGATACCAAAAGAATGGTTATGAAAAGATAGCAAAATCCAAGCGACACACTGCATCAAATTAGATCCATGAGAAATAATAGAAGAATGAAGGCAAGGTGACAGAATAGTAATGACACCACCTTTACCAGCTTCATGCTGAAAAGAAAAACAATGTCGTCTGACCAAATGACATGACAGGAAGAATTAAGCAGGAACCCATAAATTTTCACTTCCTATAAACATAAAACGTCCAAACTATGAAGTGTGTGATGGGTATCATGAACATAGTACTTTCTAGAGAGGTCAGTTAGACCTCAAATATTCTAGGACAAAAAATTCATAAAAACTCTTGCATGGTTTCCTCGTCCCCAAAAGAGGAGAAACTATTCTGCAAGAAAGCTGGTACAGAGCCAAAGTTGGGGAGTAAATCTCCAAAAGAGATAAACCACCCTTTTTCTGGGTTGTCGGTGCATCCATCGGGACTGTGAGATAGATGCAAAGACTGGGAGGAAACCGAAGAAACCACTGGTGGCGTGAGCACCACATCTGAAGTGGAAGGCCTCACATCTGAGTTTTTCCCCTGGATAACAGGGTTTGAATTAAGTGGCACCACTGGTGGCACTTTAGTGGAAGGATGAATTTCTTCAACAGGAGGTTACGGAGACTACACAGCTACAGAAGTGGCGTGCATCGTCTTGGAGCCTGAGGCATTTTTGCCTTTTTGCAAAACTGTAATCCATTCTTATTTTTTTCTAGCTTCCACATTTTTGATCGGCACTTCCTTTGGTGATGGCCTCACCAGAGGGCTAACTAGAGGGCAGTCCTTAATCTTGTGTTCTGCCGATTGACACCTATAACTATGTTGGGCAGGTTCAAATAGAGCACTTTTTGAGAAATGGTGAGAGACCCAACCTGAATTTCAACAGTGTCTTTGAGGTCCCTAGAAAGGTTGACCTCAACACAGACATGCTTATGGGGATAGGCATTGAAAAAAATTTCATGCTCCATCACAATGACCTTACCAAGGGTTTTAGCAATAGACTCAATAAACGGCCAGCATGGCAAAGGGAGACCAGGAAACTCAACCCAAATAGGGACCCTAAGTTTCTTGTCATTCAAGACAGTGAATTCTTGAGACCATCTCTGGAAAAAAAGCAGGGATGACCTAACAGTCCAGGGCCCGCGGCTAAAAATAGCTTCCACCTGGGAAGGGTTAGCAAAATGGAAAAGAAAAAAACCTTTGGTAAGGTTTTTCATACCGTCAAGGCGGACCCCATTTTCGGTCCAGCTCTTGTTTAGCCAATATTTGAGGATACTTTCAGGAGGAGTACAACCCACAAAATATCTAATCAAAGTATGTTTTTCTAACCATTCACATGCAGAATCAAAGTCTTGTAGATTAAGAACAATATCAGGGTTACCTCGTGAAAGACCTTCAGGAAAAACTTGCGAGGATGTTTATTCAGAGGAGGCACCATGGCTTTCCAAAGCTTCAACTCACACACCAGCATCAACTATTGGGCTGAAGTTGGCTGAAGCCATACTAAAAGCTAACCCTAATGTAAAAATCCTGCAATAAATGTGGTATGGCAAATGGAAAGATCATAGCAAAGACATAGATAGGACGTCGTACGCATAAAACCCTAGCAAAGCGATGAGAAACTTTTTCACATTCGTCATTGTTATATAGTGAAGGATGATAGAAATGGAAAACTTGACTGCAAAAGTGAAAAAGGTATCTTTCTATGGTACTCAACCAAAAGAAAGGCTTATAAATGTCTTAACAAGTCATCTAACAAAATTATTGAAAGTGCAAATGTGAAAATAGATGAATTTGCAGAAAAGAATGATAAGGAAAGCAAAAAGGAATCGGAGGACTACAACAGGTTTGTTTATACAGAACCTAACACTCTACCCAAGAAATAGTGTGTCACTCATGAGCATCAGAACATTGCACCCGAGCATCAAGCTACAATTACCAATGGTCAGGATAACCCTCAAGATGATCTTCTGAATAATGGAGATGAAAATGAAGGTGAAGAAGATAATCAAAATGATAAACATAGAGCTGAACTAAAAATTTCCAAGTATGTCAGAAGACATCATCCACAGAATAAAATCATAGGAGACAAGAAGGCTTGAACAAGAACAAGAAGTAAGTCACTAAACACAAGATGTTTACTTTGTGATTTTGAGCCTAAATCTGTTTACAATGCACTTGAGAATGAAGAATGGGTCAGTGCTATGAATGAAGAGATAGAACAGATTAAGAAGAACAATATATGGACACTAATACCAAGACCAAATGACAAGAATTTCATCAGTACCAAATGGATATTCAGAAACAAGCTGAATGAGAATGGAGAAGTCACAAGAAATAAAGAAATATTAGTATGCAAGGGATATACACAAGAAGAAGGTATTGATTATGGTGAAACCTTTGCACCCTTTGCTAGACTAGAAGGAGTTAGAATCTTATTTGCTTATGATACATTTAAAGGATTCAAGGTATACCAAATGGATGTCAAATCTGCATTCCTAAGTGGAATATTAGAAGAAGAGGTATACATTGAACAACCATAAGAGTTTGTTAATTCAAACAAGAAAAACATGGTATGTATACTGCACAAAGCCTTGTATGGATTAAAACAAGCACCAAGAGCCTGGTATGAAATACTTCACTCATATCTCATTAGCATAAAATTTGTTAGAACAAGTGAAAATATAAATCTATACTTAAAACAAGATACCGATGGTAATATTCTGATTGCTGAAATTTTTGTTGATGATATATTTTTTGGGGGAAATGAATTGTTATGCAAATCCTTTGCTGGTGAAATGAGAAAGGAATTTGAAATGTCTATGTTTGGAGAGATCAAATTCTTTCTTGGTCTACATATTCTTCAACAAGATGCATGCATTTACATCACTCAGTCCAAATACATCAAGGAAATGCTAAATATATTCAAGATGGAGGATTGCAAACCAGTTGGAACACCTATGGCTACTGGATGCAAGCTGAAAAAATAGGACAAGACAAATGAGGTAAATCAGACCTTATATAGATCAATGATTGGAAAATTGATGTATGTTGTTCACATCAGACCAGGTATAGCACATGTAGTGGGGATAGTTTCTAGATTCTCTTCTAATCCCAAAGAAAATTACATATGACTGTTGTCAAAATAATTTTAAGATATCTGAAGAACACCGAGGACTATGGCTTATGGTACAAAAGAGAAGGAAAATTGGAGCTACAAGTCTATACAGATGTTGATTGGGCTGGAAACATGGATGATTGAAAGAGCACAATTAGAGGAGCATTCTTCATGGGTGATAGACTTGTCACATGATAAGAAAAAAGAAAGGATGCATCTCTCAGTCTACTACAGAAGTAGAATATGTGGCTTCTACTGCAAATTTTTCAAATATTGCATGGATCAAATAATTACTAGAAGGTATGCATATGAAGATCCTTGAACCAGTAATTATCTATTGTGATAATACCAGTGCAATAAAAATTTCTAATAATCCAGTCATGCATGCTAAGACTAAGCATATTGCTATCAAGTACCACTATCTGGGGGAACAAGTGCAAGCCAAAGAAGTGACACTAGAATATTTTTAGTCAAAGAAATAGTTAGTTGCAATATTCACCAAGCCATTACTAAAGGATGCATTTGAGTATCTAAGATAGAGACTAGGGGTTCAATCCTTGTCTATCGGTCAGTAATCTGACTAGGAGGTTGCATCAACCTATATCACATATGAAGATCAATCATGTTGATGCAAACACTGATGAACATCAACAGATACATCTATACATTGCAAGGTACATATCTGCACCAAAAATTAGAACATTGTATTGCTAATGGATAGGGAAATTCAAGGAGTATATTATGTAAAGGGATGGAAGATGAAATAGATGATAAAATAAGGAGAAGTATTTATGTTTGGCATTTTTGTCAAAGGGAGAGAAATATCTCATTATCAAACAAAAGGGAGAATTACCATTAGGGAGAGATGATCTCATTATCAAAAGGGGAGATTATATCATTATCCATGAAGAGAAGTTCCTAAAAATTAGAAATGAAGAGTTAATCAATATTCTAAGGGAGAGAAATTGATTATATATGAAATATCCATCTAAGCACTAATACATTTGAGGTCAATTTTTGACCTTTAATTTTGACCAAGGCCTTTTTTTAGCTTGTTAGGTTTTTTTTTGTTTATGAGCCCGATTTGGTCAAAATATCAACACAATTTGGATGAGCCCGAATTGGTCAAAATTTCAACCAATGCGGGCTCATAAACAAAAAAAAAAAAGTGAAAACTAAAACTCATTTTTAGTGCACTTGTGGGTGGGAGTTGGAGGGATTGAACATAGTGCATGTGAAATTTCATTTTTTAGTGCTAGTACCGAAGCACTCACAGGCGAGAGGAGGGATCTGTGTTAGTACATCCAAAATTTGTCTTGTAAGTAATTTTATTATGTTTTAGATAGTTGTTTTTGTTTTATACATATTAGGGTAGATTATAGATAGACACGAAAATCCCAAAACCACTATCTTTTTCCTCCATAAAGAAGCATATCTCTCCTACAACCAATTTCTTTATTCAATTCAACAGTGTTCAATGAGACTTTATTATACTAATAATTGAAGCCAAATAATGATCTTGTCTCAAAAATTATTTAGGGAATCTTTGCAAAAAAAATAACTTAATATGGTAGGAAGCTTGGTTGGAACCCTTGGTTATAATTCAAATACGACCTTTCGAAGAATAAAGACAATAAACTGGGACATGTGTTTTAAGATTTGTATGGTTTCTGGTTGTAACTGTTGATGCATCATGCCTTTTCCTGGTATGGTGAACACGAAGTTTGTAGCTTTTTGAAGGCCTGTTTGGCTGGATTGCATGTCGTGGAGTCAAGTCTAGTCTCCTTGGTGGATGGTGCTTAGGACTACGTCTTGCAGAATTCCAGTAATTCTTGAAACCCTAATTTGCATTAAACCCATTATGGTTGTAAGATACTAAATCTTACAGTCATGAATTTATAAATAGCCTCTTTGCCATTACTACAGCACACTCTAACTAAAGATTGTCAATTTTCCTTTAAATGGAGCCAGATTGCCCAACTTTGGTAACCTTCAGATATGATTGACTGAGAGCTTGTGATGAGATGCTTGTGAGATTATTTCCAATGAACTCATATATGATTAAAAAAACTCCTAATAAGGCTTGGGTTGTTTTGGCCATTTTTACTGGAAATGTGTTAAAAATATGCAGCTCTCTAATGAACCTGGTTGTAACTTGTATGTGATTTTTGTATTATAATAGAGTTCTCCATAGAGAATTTTGTTTACTATATTATGCCATTTATGAATGCTTAAACTCACAGTAAGATTACATTTGTGAGTTGAAAGGTAGAATTAATTGAATTAATTCCAAGAAGTAGAACTTTAGATAGTGTGAGTAAGTTGGTTCTGGGGCACTTATTGGAAGGATGCTGAGATGTCATTTGTCTCAAATTCAGCTAATATCCAAATAGAGGTATTTGAATAATTTTTATTTTTCAATAATTAACTCCTCATTTTTTTCCAATAAGGCCTAGGACCCTATGTGAGGCATTTTTCCCTCAAGGGGAAAAACTGGTAACACAACCTGTTATGCCCTGCATCCCCATCCCTACATTTTGTGTGCAAAATGTTGGGTCCCCCCATTTTTTCTTTTGCTTTTCTTTTTGCTGCGGCTTTGCCTTGTCTTTCTTTTCCTTTTTTCTTTCTTTCTCTGGGGTTTTCTTCCCTGGTGTGTGTTGTTCTCTTGGTTTGTTTTTCCCCTCCAGGATCCCGGATCCCGGAGGTTGCCTTTTGGTTGGAAGCTTGATTTCAGACCCTGGGATTCTTTGTGATGATGTTCCTAAGTCTTAGGAATATCATCGTAAGGAATCCAGGCCCGGAGTCCGGAGGTTGCGCTTGACATGAAATCTCCGGAATGAGGAGGATTACTTTTTACCGCGGGTATAAATAGACTCGCCTGTCATTTTCACACTTACCGCGATTAAAATCTTCGAGCACTTAGAGAGAAATAGAGCGATTTTTAAAGTAATTAGCAGAGCAGTTATAGCGAAATTTGTGGTAATCAAAGCTTAACACCTTCTACTATTCTCAGACGTACGCTAGTGCTCCGTGGTGGTGATCTCGATGGCTTGACGATTCAAAGTTGTTGTAGAGTTCTCCTGGTAATCTTTCCCTTCCTCTGCCTTCTGCATTTTCAGGTTGGTTTCTCTGCTTCCCTCCTCTTCCTTCTTGCTTTCATTTTCTTGATTTCTTTGGGTTTGCCTATTTTTTTTTGTTTTCGTTTGCTTTGTTTCTCTGTTGTTCCTTTGGTATTTTGTTTTGTCGCTTACTGGTGGCTCGGCTCTGCCAGAAGGTTGTCCGCCTTTTGTGCAGATGTAAATAGTCTGTAAATAGTTTGTAAATAGCCTATAAATAGCGTGAACATAATATAAGTAGTTGTATATTCTTGTTTCAGCCGTGTCTGGTTTTCCCGCGGGAGTCGTCCGTGTGTATATTCATGTATATATGTATATTTCTGTAGGTAACCCTTGTATATCTCCTCTGTTCCATGTATATACCCCTTGGCTCTCTGTATATCCTTCCAGGTGGCTCAACAAGCTGGTCGAGTCGCCCTTTCTATTGGTTTTTCGCTTTAAAGCTTGTTTCGAGGCAGAAAACCACCTGTTTGAAACTTGGCTCTCGGCTGGTTTCAAATAGGTGGTTTTCTCTCTCCTCTATCAAGGCTGTCAAAGCCTCATTTATTTCCCATGCATGCAATTACTTCTGGCCAAGTGGCTTTCCCTTTTCGCGCATTCGAACAGTTGGCTCCGCCGCTAGTGCCATCACATCTATTCAATGCTAGCACACGTGGCGTCCACATGGACCGGTTTCCACATTCTTCTTTGCTAACGGTCATTTCTCTGGACCTCGGGCCTCTTTCCCCCATTCGTCTTATGTCTTTGTCAAGAGTGATAAAAAATTTCAGACCTGGAGATATAATGAAAATTCCAAGTTTATGTTTTGCTTTCCGGATACTTATGCGAAAAACTAACTTTTCAGGAAAAGAAAATGGCGCGGTGGTAAGAACTCCGGACCCTGGAGTTACTATTTTATTTTGATGAATATGTTCTGACGGTCGCTTTGTTTCGCAGGTCTGGACTTCATCTTACAACCATGTCTGAAGCATCCGCATCGTCTACTCCCAGAAGTCCGGAGTTGCCATCCACAACCGAGACCAGGGCAGCAGCAAAGTCAAAAATAAAGAAGGCCCTGGCAAAGCTGCCCCTCACCATGAAGTTTATGCAGGGTGAGGAGATTGTGGGCTCAAAGATTGAGTCCCAGGTAAAATTTATGACCGACCCTAGTGTCGGGACTTGGGCAAAAATGCAGGCCCTAGTAAAGATAATGCACATCCAGTGGCAGGCTGGAGACAAAATTGCAACCAACGTCGGAGGTTCCGGGAACCTCCAGGCAGCTTGCTTCCCATGCTCCGTGCAGTCTCTGGAGATTTTTCTCACTCGGGCGGCCAACTACAACTCTTCTGTCCGGGCCGTCATGCTAGCAGCTACAGAACCCATGGGATTCCCCACTCCACTGGTGTCCCTTGACCTAGTTACTTTCTAGGCAAGCCTGGGTATCCCGCAATTTGATAGGTCCTTGATGGTCACAAGGACAGAGGCCTTGAAACAATTCAACCAACTGGAGGATGCTGCCTGGGTGTACATGAACACCAACTAGCTAAAAGTCCTGAAGAGGGATCCAAAAAGAATGAAGATAGATATCCCCCGCTCCGAATTCAAGGAAAGCATCCAAATGGGGATGATAGCATTGGCCTGAGTATTTGGTCAACCCTCCACCCAGGAATTTGCAAAATGGATGTACTATTTTCTCTTGGGCATCTCCACTAAGGGAGAATTCTTCGACTGGGCGACCATTATCTCCAATCATGTCGACTCCCAGTTCCTGCAGCTGAATGAGAAGAAGAAGTTCTACATGACTTCTTATATTTTTTGAGCTTTGGCCTAATAGAGGCCCCACTCCAATGGCCTGCTTACAGATGGCGTTCTCAAACTTGGCCGGGGACAAAAAACACCCTGGAACCATTTCCCACAGATTCAATGGGAAGCCAGCTTCCCCAGTTACTGCCAGGTAAATGACTCCTTTGTTTACTACCATTTTCTCACACCCACCTGGGATGCCGGATACCGCCTGTCTATTGAGGCGATGAAATTGGTTAGTAGTTATGGGCACTACTATATCTAGTTCTAGCAGCACACATACATTAGGGTCACCGACTTCTCTGGGAAACCCTACTTGTTGCCCAAGCATTGTGGGGACAAGATCGTGCTGCTGGAATATTGCCGGCAGATGATGGAGCTGCATACCCTCTTGGCCCACAAGAAGGTCCCAAACGTTTCATTCCTAATCTCCTGTGGGAATTACACCTGCATTCTGGCTGCCACAAAGGAGGCAGATAATGAGCTACAATGTTATAACTTGCAGGAATTTTATCTGGCGCAGAAAAATTTTGATTCGCATGGCAGAATTGCAACGGCACTGCCCCGGGCTTCGGAGCCCCACCACGCACACATGGAAGACTTCTGGGCAAATCGCCAGGATGACATAGACGTGCGCAGCCAGCATTATGATAGGATGACGGCCAGAATGATGCAGGAGCTAAAGTTCTGGAGGTTCCCAGTGGGCTTTTCAGATGACGCCCCCACCATAGATCCCCAGTACAAAAAAAAGGGGATTGACAAAATGCCACTGCCGGCAATGAACTGGGCTATCCAGGAGGACCACACAATTGAGGACTTCACTCGGGAGGTGGTCGAGAGAAGTCATGCCTATTTCAAGAAGGCGTGCCCTAGGAGTATGTGCCTAGCCTCCAGGCCGGTATCAAAAGCAACACCACCGGTACCAAAGTTGACTTTGGGGGCCGGGACTTCTGCACAAGGTGCAGACAAGGGAAAGAGGATAGATACAACTCCCCCCGCGCATCAAGTCCCCATTTAGGAATAGATCAAGCAATCTATAGCGGCCTCCCAACAAATGAGGGAGTAGTTGATCACAAGGCTTGCCACTCCCCTGCTAATGGCCGGACCAATTCGTCCTCCTTCCTCCCCATCACTGGTAGCCTTAATGGCGAAGGCGACGGGGGTGGATCCAGCGGAGGTAGTAGCAATAGTAGATGTGGGGCCACCTCTGATCACCTGGAGGAAGAGAAAGCACATCAAACAGCCCAAGGCAGAACCAGCGCCAAGGGATTCCCTCCCAAAGGAAGTGGAAATCCTTTCCTCCAGTTCCCTGGAACTGGAGAAGGAAGCAGAACAAACGGAGGACCCATCCAGTCCCCCTCTAGAAGAGGAGTTTGACATGTTTGCAGCTGATGAGTTTGGAAATCTACAAGGGGGTGATACACAAGTGGGGACGGAAGTCCCAGAGCAAGAATAGGAGGCTATAGATCCAGGGGACCTGGAAGTAGAAGCTGCGGAACAAGAGGAGCAGCAAACAGAAGAAAAGAGGCTGGAACCATAGATTATCTCTGGGGCCCCAGGAACAGAAGGTCCGGGAGTGGACCAGCAGCCACCAAGTGAACAAAAAGCATCCGCTGGGGAACTCAGACCCAGAACTTTGGGACCAACTGTAACCCCAGCCGCCGTGTTCCCAAGGCCACTCTCGGGGGCAACCTTTGGGCAGGTAATCACAGCGGCTCAAACTCTGAATCTTGGCCCGATACCGCCCCTACTACCGACGGATAAAGAAGAAGAAGAAGAAGAGAAGCATGAAGAAGAGATCCCCGAAGAAGCCGACCAGGGTCTAGACACATCAATTGACATCCGAGACCAGGCTGAGGAGATAGAAGTTGAAGATGTTGCTACGGAAGAGGTTCTGGCAGGGAGGGAAACAGAGGAAATACATGTTGAAAAGCAGCAGCTGCCACCGGACACCGGGAGAGGATCCGAAGAACAAACTCTGGCAGGAAGGCCACCTCTCCCACCTCCATGGCTGGCAGAGAGAAGAAAAAGGAAAGCCCAATCTGCTCTAACAGTCCCTATCTCCCTCACCGAAATGATGGCCTTAGCTCAGGCCCCGCCAAAAGCAAAGAAGGCCCGGATAGTTCATACCCTTTGGACTGGGCCGGGCGGAGAAACAGTTGTGGTAGTGGCAACGCCTCCCCCAGATGCTGATGAAGCGACCGCGGACCCCGCAGACTACAAAATCGTAGAGGTATCCCTAGGTAAATGGGGAAAGCAGGGCAAAGTGGACCTGCTGAAGGAGGCAGCACGGGCAGTGGAGGCCTGATATGAAAAGGAGGCCCAGAGGCTCAAAGCTAAAAAGGAGAAGAATGCAAACCTTATGGGTTTTCTTACAGAGCTGGCCCGACCCCTCAACGCCGCCCCTCCACAGACCTCCACATCAGAGGAATTACTGCAGAGCGACATAGACTCCCTGCGAGTAATGAAAAAGAAGGCCCAGGCAGTAGACGAATGGGTCGCTCTATAGATAGGAAACACCCGGCATTTCCTAACGGCCACTCTCCCAGATTTATATACGGCCCGACAGATTATTTTACAAGCAGAAGCACTGATTGAGCAGTGGGAGAGTGACACCAAGAATTACCAGGCATGGAAGGTAGAGCTCGAAGAGCTCCTCACCCTGGGGGCAGATATAATTTCTGAATCTGAAATTCTGGGTGAGGAATCGTTTGATTTCGTAAGGGCTCAGCACTCCATAATGGACCTCACATTGGAGGTAACCAAGCAACTAGTGGAGTCCTTACAGGAGAAGGTAAACACATTAAAATATTCTTCCAATTTATACAGGTCATTTGTAACAAAAGCTTTCGGAGTCGATCCCCTTGGTATGAATACTTATACCCTCGAGCAGTCAGTGTTGGGGAATTTTGAAGAAAGAATGGCATCTCGGTATCAATCCCCGGAGGGGATGGATGGGGCCCGAATGGCAAAATTGACCAAAATGGTGCTTAAAGGCCATGCAGCAAGGATGGAAGATGAGTTCAGGAATAATGTTTCGGACCTAGCGGAACAAGTTGAAGTGGCCAGACACAGAAGGGCCAGCCTAAGGAAGATTGATGAAGATGGCATTTTCTGCATCCTTCAGGCCTTCAACGATAATAAACAGCCTTGAGCATTCTCTGGGAACCAGGGAAACTTGAGCATTAAACATTCATTATTCTTTTGGGGGCGTAATTTCCCGGATCCCAGAGTTCTGGATCCACAATTTTGTATTTTTTAAAGTGATCTGTGTCCCGGTCCCCGAGGCCGACCGGTCACTTTCAGAGGCGGTTAATAAAGACTGTCAGAGGGTAGTTGGGCACATCAAGAGGCATTGGCTTGGCAGTTGGTTTCTGACAGGGTGATCTTCTTGAGGCACCGTTCAAAGGTACACCTGGCACATTGGAGACAGGGTGCTGCATTTCCCATTTATGAGGCATGTAGCCTTGGTCCTCGGCGGACCTACTTCCTTCTTTCTTCTCTTCGGCTCTCTTCTCGAGGCCGATTCTTCTGATGTATATTCTTGTCTTCTTCTTTTGACATGGTAGACCTATTCTGTCTCCAGGTCTTTTGTAGGGTGGGGCAGGTAGTACCGGCCCCAGATATTGTATTTTATTGAAGCACAGTAAAATAGGGTTAGGGTTAGAGAGAGTTGTATAAATAAGCAAATCGGCCCATTTCCAAGGGTCAGTGAAATTGATGATTTTATTGTCCACAAGAAATAGAAAAGTGATTTCTAGTTTTAGTTGCAGAGCTCAATGCTCCATTGTTCTGTTCTTGGTAGTTAGATGCTCCTCTAGAGCCACTATTGTATCACACACCAGTGCTTGCTGGATTAAACATTAATGAAGAAGGAAGGATTCTCGGCAATGAAGTTGTTAATGTCTCTTCTTCTGAGTTAATGGTATTTCATGTTTTAACGTTCTGTATGTCCTTCACTCTGATATGTTAAAGTAGATTAACGACCTCTTTATTTTCGCTACTGATAAAATGCTAACTGATGGTTGTGTATTTCTTTGGTATTTAGTGTAGTCTTTTAGAGTGTTGTTGATGTTCCAGACTTTTTAGCATGACTGTATTTAGATAAATGTTTCTAACCCTGCAGGCTCTTTTTCGTTTTATTTGCTAAGTGTAGAATGCTCTGGGAAAACCTTACTATACTAAATCTCCGGAGGAACAAGTTGAAGTAACCAGCTATCCCCCTCAAAAATAGTCACCTCTCCCAATCGAGCCCCGCACCGTCATGACCTGACACCCAGGTACTTGAAGGCCCGGAAGATTTATTTCCCCCGAACAACCTTTGCAGGTGGAATTGGCTGATTTCTCTGGAACCCAGTGACAACTTATGACTATTGGCGAACCCAGTCAGCAAAACCCTGTCAACAGAAACTGGCGCTAGAAGGAGGGCATGAACTCGTCCCCCTCTCAAGATTCTGATTTTACACCTCCTGAGGGTTCCCCGAGTTGTATTTTTAGGAGACAAGCCTTTAGTGAGATTGGGTCCTTTTCCCCAGCTAAATTCGAAAGAGTCCTTAGGTCTGCCCCAAATCTCGAAAGGTTTATCAAACTCGAGCCTCCTGCTCAAAAGAAACGGACGTCGAAAGTCATACCAGCCACCGTTGTCTGGGGATCTACCATATCTCCGAATACCCAAACTCCCCAGATGGTCCCAGGAACTAGTACTCAAACTACCTAACATATAGTTCCCCCAATGGCTGCATATTTTGGAAATACCGGGTCCCCAATGGGCACTTTTCCGGGCGCAATCAATGATTTACCTTCTCACCCAGAGAAGATTTGCCCGTGATACGAGCACTTAGGCTCACGGATCGCAGAAGAACATTTACAGGCATACAAAGATGCCATGAATCGACACTGAATCCAGCATGAAGATGTTGTGACCCACATGTTTCCCTAGTCCTTAGGACAAAGCGAGTTGAACTGGTACCTAAACCTACCTGCCAACTCCATAAACACTTGGTAGGATATGGAGGACGCCTTCTTGGCTGCCTTTTGCGTGCATGTGGACCCAGCCTAGTCCCATAGCCAGTTCATCTCTATCAGAAAGGAACCCAATGAGCCTCTCGCAGCATTCAACCATAGGTTTCAGCGTGCCCTGAAAAGGTGCACAGGCCCTTTTGTCCCGTCGCCAGATATTACCATACAGACATACCTTAATGCGATGGACCCTTTCGTTGCCACCCTCCTCTGGAGAACAACCGCCCTAGGCGACCGGGATACTTTGGTAAAAGTCTACAACCTAGCCCTAGAGTTGTCCCGTGGTCTCAATAAATCCCTGGGCGGGATTGGGCAGAACACACCTTTTAATATGATCCCCAGCGGAACCGCTTATGCTGGGGGTTACAATCTCAATCTGGCAATAGGTGCCCCCTCGATGGCGGTGAATCCCCCACCACCTTTGATAGACCAACAGGCATGATATGTTTACCCCTCCCAGACCCAGATGACACCGAGTCTGAAAGTCTTCCCTTGGAATCAGCCACAACAGACATAATAGACTCAGACACAACCATCTGGAGTGCCCTTCTTCAAGTCGTCCGCGGCTGGAGGATTTCCGCCCTCGACTCTGATTAATCCTGCTGCCTTCCCGGGAAGCCAACAACAGCCACAGCCGTCCCATTGTGACGCTAACACTCAGTTGACCACCGAGGTTGAGTCCCTCCGGCGAATGCTGTCCACTCTAACCATGGACATGGGTCAACTAAAGGCTGGGTCCTACGCGCCCTAAAACTCAAATTTCTAGAGAGGGAATATCTTCTCCGGCCAATGAAACAACAATGCCAAGGGAAGAAACTTCAATAACGGGGCTCGGCCAAACCAACAACAATGAAATAATAACACTAACACCGGAGGCCCACCTCTGAACCAAAACACCAACCAAAGTGGTGCAGGACCATCCCATTTTACACCAGTCACAGACTTCCAGCCCATGACTAATTGGTGTCAGCTGCATGATACGGGTTCGCACAATGAGGTGAATTGTGCCACTTTGGAGAAAGTCATAATGATCTCCCAGCTGGACAGGCAACAACCGCACGATACCGCTCCCCTAGAGCCCCCTGTCCAAGAGTAAACCCACAGTGCCTTCACCTGTGACACCATCTTCTTCGGTACTTCCGAAGAAGATGAAGAAGAATCTGAACTACAGGGATTCTTTGATGAATCCATTCCACCCTTTGAGGCCAATGCCTTTACCAACCCACGGGCTCCATACAACACCCGGAGCCAGACGGGTAAAGGACCAGCTTACACGCCTATACCTCCTACCAAAGATACTCCTCCTCCCCGAAGTAATATAATTGATCGACCCGTCCCTCCAAAAGGTCCTAGCTCCAACCAAGCAAAAGATCTCATAGAGGAAAATCACCAGTTCCCGGGGGGAAGATTTGATATCACGAAGGCGTTAGAGCAGACCACCACCTCCATGACCTTGATGGAGGTTTTGCTAAATTGCCCCGAGCAGAAGAATTCCCTTCTGAAGCTCTTAGGGAACCCAGAAGTAGTTAGCTTCCCTCCCAAGACTGTCTCCTTTGAAGATGCTAATGCGGCCGTCTTCCGGGGAAATAATGAGGATCCTCCCTTTCTGCTAGGCCTAAACATTTACGGCAAAAATATACACAACTACCTAGTAGACTCCGGAGCTTCGGGTAACATCATGCCCTTATCCATTTGTGAGAAGCTCAGACTCCACCCCACCCCGTCTAATGGTACAGTGATCCAACTGGATAAGACTACTATAAAAATGGTGGGGGAATTGAAAAACATCTGAATACATCTTATCCAGGACCCCAGGATAGCCAGCATTATCGACATCCAAGTGGTGGACATCCCAGAGACTTACGGGATGTTATTAAGTCAGAATAGGTCTAAGTCCTTAAATGCATACTTTTTGACCGACTTCACCCACTTATGGCTTCCGTGGGAAGGAGAATCCAATCAGATCCGGGTCGAAAGCGAACCCCAGATAAAATAGGCCCTTACCGAATTTGGGAAGGTCAACAAAGTCCTTTTCTCTTAATCTTCTCTGGGGGTGTACCGACCTCTTGAAATCTTAACATTTGATTTCATCCCTGGAGAGGATCCCATAGTGTTGCAAAGAGCACAGGACTTTGAAGAAAAGGTGAGAGTTGAAGTTAACTCTCAGGGCCCCATAGCGACCCTTGCCACACTCCTGTCTGACACATGGTGCCGAGTGCATTACCAAAAACATTCAGAGCACGAGTGTGAGCCATGTCTGTCGATCGCTACCCGGCAACTTGATATCTTCCGGAGTGAACATACAACTGATTCCCCGGGACCTAGCACTTCTACGGGATACACTCCTTTAGTTCCATCCACCCGGGAATCACCAACCGAAACTCCTTCGGGGATAAATTCCACCTTCACGCTGGTAGTCCAGGAGAAAATCCCCAAGTCTCCCAGCAACAATCCGAAGAAAACTCCCCCTCCCCAGCCCTAGATTACAAACAATGACTTATGGACCCTAAAATTTGACGCGTCCTGATCCAAATAGGGCTGTGGGGCCGGGGTAGAATTAATCAACCCGTGGGGGAAATCCTTCCTCGCATCCTACAGGCTATAGTTTAACTATACAAACAATGTCACAGAGTACGAGGCCTTGGTCTTTGGACTCCTATTCGCACTAAGGAAAGGTATCACCCACCTCCGGGCTCTGGGTGATTCAGAGTTGGTCGTTAAAAAAATTTGGAGTCAATACACATGTCATGACAAAAGGCTGGCCACATATCGCAACCGGGCTTGGAGCCTTATTGAAGATTTCGATGCCTTTGGCATTGACCTTATTCCCCGGCGACGGAACTATGTCCCGGATGCCCTAGCTATTTCTGCCAGCACACTTGAGCTGATGGCTGGCTCACGACTCTGAAGATTTTCAGTTGAGATGGTCCCCACCCCCTCCATTCCAAACAATGTCACTCACTTTCAGGTTTTTGAGGACGATCAACATATCCTGGCCTTCATGGCCAATGTTGGTGTTTTTGAGGATCAGATAGTGGAAGAACAAGACCACGATGACACTGGACAGGGTGATGAAGATGATGGGATCATGGACTTGCCCACCAACACTATCCCTAAGGGGATGGTTGCATTAGAGCGAATCTTCGATTCAGACCCTCGGGCCCGTGAGAAGTTATCATCCTCCCCTGGGGGAGGAAAGTTTGAAAAGGTTAACATGGGCCAGCCCGGTGAAGAGAAAATCATCCACATAGGCACCTCCTGTTCCCCTGAGGAAAAGGAGAAGATTCTCACGGTTCTCCGGGAATACATTGACGTGATTGCCTGGGGATATGAAGACTTGAAGACGTATGACACATCCATCATGACCCACTGGATCCCCCTGAAGCCAGACGCTAAGCCCTTCCGACAAAAGCAAAGACCGGTCAACCCCCTGATAGAGCCTCTGATTCGTCAAGAGGTAGAAAAACTACTGTCAGCCTGGATTATCTTTCCAATCCGGCATACTACGTGGGTTGCCAACCTGGTCCCAGTCAGGAAAAAAATGGTGAGATCCGCCTTTGCGTGGATTTTCAAAATTTGAAAAAGGCATCTAAAAAAAAAAATCACCCTCTCCCCTCCTTGGACAAGGTGTTACAAATAGTAAACGGATCTCAGATGATGTCTTTCCTAGATGGATATTCGAGGTACAACCAGGTCATGGTCAAATATGAGGATAGAGAGAAAACTGAGTTCACCACCAAGTGGGGAACATTTGCGTATAGAAGAATGCCCTTCGGTTTGATCAATGCAGAGGCTACTTTTCAGAAGGCCATGGACATTGCATTCAAAGGCCTTATAAATCGATGCATAATCATCTACATGGATGATTTGACCATCTTCTCCTAGGACAGGCATGATCACGCTGCCCACCTCACTCAGATCTGTGAGAGATGTTGCTGGTACAGAATATCCCTCAACCCCAAGAAGTGCATTTCGGGGTCACAGAGGGGAAGTTGCTCGAGCATATCATCTCTGAGAAGGGTATATCCATAGACCCTGATAGAGTCGAAGCATTGCTAAACTTACAGATGCCGGGTAGCAAGAAAGAAATGTGATCCTTCTTTGGAAAAATCAACTTCGTGCGATGATTCATCACAGGATTTGCTAAGATAGTTAAGCCACTAAACAAAATGATGACAAAGGATACCAAAATCTAGTGGAGTCCTGAAGCAAAGCGGGCGTTCGCCCAGATTAAATAGACGATAACGGAGGCACCTGTCCTGGCTAGTCTGGACTATTCCCTTTCGTTTTACATCTACTCGTTTGCTTCGTCGCATTTTACCGTGACAGTACTAACCCAAAAGGTTAAAGGGGAGGAATGACCAATTGCTTTCATGAGTTCCCCCTTTAAGAACGCCGAAGTCTGGTATTCGTCATTGGAGAAACAGGCCTTTGCTCCAGTTCGAGCCGTGAAGAAATTCTGGCATTATATTCTCCAGAGCAAAGTGCATGCTATCATCCCAGACCAGGCCGTCAAATCTCTGCTGATGTAGAGTGAATTGGGCGAGAGACGGGGGAAATGGATGGCCATCCTCCAGGAATACGATTTAGAGATGCAGCCCATGAAAATAGTCCGAGGCCAGGGACTAAGTCAAACAATAGCAGAGGAGACTCCCCACATAGAATGTCATACTTACATAGTAGAGTCCATTACCTAGGATCTGTGGTATACTGACCTGGTGTACTTGCAGCTAAATAATAGATGCCCAGAGGGATTACCTCCCCACAAACACCGTGCCCTGTAGATGAAAAGCGCTCACTTCATGATCAAGAATTCTGCGCTTTATTGTCAGAACCACGAAGGAGTGTACCTCTGGTGCATCGATAGGGACCAAGCTGTGAAAATAATTGATGAATTCCATGGATAGTTTGGAACTAGGCATGGTTCAGCTGACGCCACTGCCCATCAAATCCTCTGGGCCGGATACTATTGGCCCTATATCTTCAAGGATGTTTACGCTCATGTCAGGAAATGTCATACTTGCCAAACTGCAACACATCGTGAGCGTAACTCAGCCATGCCTCTACAACCAGTCTATGAGGCTAGACCCTTTGCCCAGTGGGCATTTGACTTCATCGGGGAGATCAATCCCAACTCATCTGCCAACCACCGATACATTCTGACTGCTACTGATTACTACACTCGGTGGTCTGATGCTATCCCTTGCAAAAACAACACGGCGGATGTAGTTATCAAGTTTTTGGAAGAAAACATCATCACGAGGTTTAGAATGCCCTTTGCTTTAGTATGTGACAATGGTCCAGCATTTTCTTCCGCACAATTACTTGAATGGACCTACAACCGAAAGATCACACTGAAGTTCTCCAGCAACTATTACCCCCAGGGAAATGGCGTTGCTGAATCAAAAAACAAGAATCTACTTGAGGTGTTCAAACATCTGTTAGAACAAAATCCCTGGGATTGGCACCAAAAACTGAAATTCGCCCTCTGGGCAGATCATATTCGTATTAAAGCCGCCCTGGGGACATCCCCATTCCACCTGGTTTATGGTCAGAACCCTGTATTCCCAGTCAACTTACAGATCCTAGTTTTACTATTTATGCAGGAATTCAATAACAGGGACAACATTGTGGAGGTTCGGCTCCTGAATCTGGTGCGGATGGAGGAACAACGAGACGCAGCCCTTAAACATTTTGCGCATCATCAAGCAGTAGTAAAACGATGGTTTGACAGAAGATCCCAATACAAGGCTTTTCAGATCTCAGATTTGGTCCTGTTGTGGGACAAGGCCCAGGAGAAGAAAGGAAAGCACACCAAGTTTCAACGGCTCTGGCTTGGACCATACTTAATCTCAAAAATCTGCGGGGCAAATACTTACTGCCTTAACACCTTGACTGGAGAACCTGTCGCATTGCCTGTTAATGGGCAGTTTCTCAAATATTACTTTGAATAAGGGTAAGTTTTTCCAAAGTTGTATTATATGTAAATATCTCCTTGTAAATAGTCTTGTCGGCTGCCTTCCAGGGTAGTCTCCCCCTTTCTCTTGTTTTTGTTATCTTTGTTTTCACTTTTGGTATTATTTTGGTCCTGGCATTTTGTTCCATCTTGTAAGAACTGGAATGCTTCGCATAACTTTGGCCTCTGGTGCAATGCCTCCGACATGGTGAATTTTAGAATCTATCTTTATCACGGTGGAATTAGCCCAGTCTCCGTGATTGTTTGCAGGTTTTGGCACATTTTCAAGCAATCTCCATTGGGTGTTGTCTCCGGGAGTCTGGCAATCAGTGAGCAATAATAATATAAGGAACAAGTAATCGGACATGCCGGGGGTAGATCAGCTGTACTGGTTGGTTGATCCACGTCTAAAAATATAAAGAAATTCCTTCCAGGTCCAGAGTTTTATCCTCTCCAAATACCTAAATATAGGTGGATAGGTGAAAAAAGTACCGCCATTTGAATTTTAGCTAAGCTTGGGCTCAATGGTGAAAGAAGTACCGCCTTCCCCACCCGGAAATAAATAAAACTATAAGAGGATGAGTGGGACGAAACTCTGGTCTCCGGGGGAAAGCAATTAAATTGATGATTGGTTCGATGTAATTAGTACCGCTTCTCTATTCCTCCCAAAGGTCATCGGCTTGATTTCCTTCCAAAGTACACATGACACCACTGATGAAAGGCTACGGACTGACTCCTGTGGTCGGGTTTTCTCGGATATGCTACTCTCTGCTTGTCAAACTCTTCGGGAGGACGATGTGTTCTAGTTGTGCTAACTAGATATTCTATGGTTCTCAAATGCACTAAGGCATTTGTCCCAGATAGTCACCATTTGTTATGCCCTGCATCCCCGTCCCTACATTTTGTGTGCAAAATGTTGGGTCCCCCCTTTTTTCTTTTTCTTTTCTTTTTGCTGCGGCTTTGCCTTGTCTTTCTTTTCCTTTTTACTTTCTTTCTCTGGGGTTTTCTTCCCCGGTGTGTGTTGTTCTCTTGGTTTGTTTTTCCCTTCCGGGATCCCAGATCCCGGAGGTTGCCTTTTGGTTGGAAGCTTGATTCTGGACTCTGGGATTCTTTGTGATGATGTTCCTAAGTCTTAGGAATATCATCGTAAGGAATCCGGGCCCAGAGTCTGGAGGTTGCGCTTGACCTGAAATCTCTGGAATGAGGAGGATTACTTTTTACCGTGGTATAAATAGACTCGCCTGTCATTTTCACACTTACCGCGATTAAAATCTTCGAGCACTTAGAGCAAAATAGAGCGATTTTTAAAGCGATTAGCAGAGCAGTTACAGATAAATTTGTGGTAATCAAAGCTTAACACCTTCTACTATTCTCAGACGTACGCTAGTGCTCTGTGGTGGTGATCTTGACGGCTTGACGATTCAAAGTTGTTGCAGAGTTCTCCTAGTAATCTTTCCCTTCCTCCGCCTTCTGCATTTTCAGGTTGGTTTCTCTGCTTCCCTCCTCTTCCTTCTTGCTTTCATTTTCTGGTTTTCTTTGGGTTTGCCTTTTTTTTTTGTTTTCATTTGCTTTGTTTCTCTGTTGTTCCTTTGGTCTTCTGTTTTGCCGCTTGCTGGTGGCTCGGCTCTGCCAGAAGGTTGTCCGCCTTCTGTGCAGATGTAAATAGTCTATAAATAGTTTGTAAACAGCCTGTAAATAGCGTGAACATAATGTAAGTAGCTGTATATTCTTGTTTCAGCCGTGTCTAATTTTCCCGCGGGAGTCGTCCGTGTGTATATTCATGTATATATGTATATTTCTGTAGGTAACCCTTGTATATCTCCTCCATTCCATGTATATACCCCTTAGCTCTCTGTATATCCTTCCGGGTGGCTCGATGAGCTGGTCGAGTCACCTTTGCTGTTGGTTTTTTGCTTTAAATCTTGTTTCGAGGCAGAAAACCACCTGTTTGAAACTCGGCTCTCGGCCGGTTTCAAACAGGAAGTTTTCTCTCTCCTCCATCAAGGTTGTTAGAGCCTCATTTATTTCCCATGCACGCAATTACTTCTGGCCAAGTGGCTTTCCCTTTTTGTGCATTCAAACAGTTGGCTCCGCTGCTAGTGCCATCACATCTATTCAATGCTAGTGCACGTGGCGTCCATGTGGACCAGTTTCCACATTATTCTTTGCTAACGGTCATTTCTTCAGACCTTGAGCCTCTTTCCCCCATTCATCTTATGTCTTCATCAAGAGTGATAAAAATTTTCGAACCCAGAGATATAATGAAAATCCCAAGTTTATGTTTTGCTTTTCGGATACTTATGCGAAAAACTAACTTTTCAGGAAAAGCAAACGGCGCGGTGGTAAGAACTCCAGACCCCGGAGTTACTGTTTTATTTTGATAAATATGTTCTGACGGTCACTTTGTCTCACAGGTCCGGACTTCATCTTACAACCATGTCTGAAGCATCCGCATCGTCTCCTCCCGGAAGTCTGAAGTTGCCATCCACAACTAAGACCAGGGCAGCAGCAAAGTCAAAAATAGAGAAGGCCCTGGCAAATTTGCCCCTCACCATGAAGTTTATGCAGGGTGAGGAGATTGTGGGCTCAAAGATTGAGTCCAAGGTAAAATTTATGACCGACCCTAGTGTCGGGACTTGGGAAGAAATGCAGGCCCTAGTAAAGATAATGCACATCTAGCGGCAGCCTGGAGAAAAAATTGCAACCAACGTCGGAGGTTTCGGGATCCTCTGAGCAGCTTGCTTCCCATGCTCCGTGCAGTCTCCAGAGCTTGTTCTCACTCTGGCGGCCAACTACAACTCTTCTTTCTGGGCCGTCATGCTAGCAGCTGTAGAACCCACGGGATTCCCCACTCCACTGGTGTCCCTTGACCCAGTTACTTTCCAGGCGGGCCTGGGTATCCCACAATTTGATAGGTCCTTGGTGGTCACAAGGACAGAGGCCTTCAGACAATTCAACCAACTGGAGGATGCTGCTTGGGTGTACATGAACACCAACTGGCTAAAGGTCCCGAAGAGGGATCTAAAAATAATGAAGATAGATATCCCCCGCTCCGAATTCAAGGAAAGCATCCAAATGGGGATGATAGCATTGGCCTGGGTATTTGGGCAACCCTCCACCCAAGAATTTGCAAAATGGATGTACTATTTCCTCTTGGGCATCTCCACTAAGGGAGAATTCTTCGACTGGGTGACCATTATCTCCAATCATGTCAACTCCCAGTTCCTGCAGCTGAACGAGAAGAAGAAGTTCTACATGACTTCTTATGTTTTCTAGGGTTTGGCCCAATAGAGGCCCCACTCCAATGGCCTGCTTACAGATGGCTTTCTCAAACTTTTCTAGGGACAGAAAGCATCGTGGGACCATTTCCCACAGATTCAATGGGAAGCCAGCTTCCCAAGTTACTGCCGGGTAAATGACTCCTTCGTTTACTACCATTTGCTCACACCCACCCGGGATGCCGGATACCGCCTGTCTACTGAGGCGATGAAATTGGTTAGTAGTTATGGGCACTACTATATCCAATTCCAGCAGCACACATACATTAGGGTCGTCAGCTTCTCTGAGAAACCCTACTTGTTGCCCAAGCATTGTGGGGACAAGATCGTGCTACTGGAATATTGCCGGCAGATGATGGAGCTGCATACCCTCTTGGCCCACAAGAAGGTCCCAAACGTTTCATTTCCAATCTCCTGTGGGAACTACACCTACAATCTAGCCACTGCAAAGGAGGCAGATAATGAGCTACAATGTTATAACTTGCAATAATTTTATCTGGCACGAAAAAATTTTGATCCGCATGGCAGAATTGCAACGGCACTACCCCGAGCTTCGAAGCCCCACCACGCACACATGGAAGACTTCTGGGCAGATCGCCAGGATGACATGGATGTGCACAGCCAGCATTATGATAGGATGACAGCTAGAATTATGCAGGAGCTAAAGCTCTGGAGGTTCCCAGTAGGCTTTTCAGACGACGCCCCCACCATAGATCCCCAGTACAAAGAAAAGGGGATTGACAAAATGCCACTGTCGGCAATGAACTGCGCTATCCAGGAGGACCACACAATTGAGGACTTCACTCGGGAGGTGGTCGAGAGAAGTCATGCCTATTTCAAGAAGGCATGCCCCAGGAGTATGCACCTAGCCTCTAGGCTGGTATCAAAAGCAACACCACCGGTACCAAAGTTGACTTCGGGGGCCGGGACTTCTGCACAAGGCGCAGACAAGGGAAAGAGGATAGATACAACTCCCCCCACGTAGCAAGTCCCCATTCAGGAATAGATAAAGAAATCTGTAGCGGCCTCCCAACAAATGAGGGAGCAGTTTGATCACAAGGCTTGCCACTCCCCCGCTAATGGCCAGACCAATTCATCCTCCTTCCTCCCCATCGCTGGCAGCCTTAATGGCGAAGGCGACGGGGGTGGATCCTGCGGAGGCAGCAGCAATAGCAGATGCGGGGCCACCTCTGATCACCCAGAGGAAGAGAAAGCACATCAAACAGCCCAAGGCAGAACCAGCGCTAAGGGCTTCCCTCCCAAAGGAAGTGGAAATCCTTTCCTCCAGTTCCCCGGAACTGGAGAAGGAAGCAGAACAAACGGAGGACCCAGCCAGTCCCCCTCTAGAAGAGGAGTTTGACATGTTTGCAGCCAATGAGTTCATAAATCTACAAGGGGGCGATACACAAGCGGGGACGAAAGTCCCAAAGCAAGAACAAGAGGCTATGGATCAAGGAAACCTAGAAGTAGAAGTTGCGGAACAAGAAGAGCAGCAAATAGAAGAAAAGAGGCCAGAACTAGAGATTATCTCTAGGGCCCCAGGAACAGAAGGTCCCGGAGTGGACCAGCAGCCACTAAGTGAACAAAAGGCATCCGCTGGGGAACCCAGACCTGAAACTTCAGGACCAACCATAACCCCAACCGCCATTTTCCCAAGCCCACTCCTAGGGGAAACCTTTGGGCAGGTAATCACAGCGGCCCAAACTCTAAATCTTGGCCCGATACCACCCCTACTACCGAAAGATGATGAAGAAGAAGAAGAGCAGCATGAAGAAGAGATCCCCAAAGAAGCCGACCAGGGTCTAGACACATCAATTGACATCTGAGACCAAGCTGAGGAGATAGAAGTTGAAGATGTTGCTACGGAAGAGGTTCCAGCAGGGAGGGAAACAGAGGAAATACATGTTGAAAAGGAGCAGCCGCCACCGGACACCGTGAGAGGATCCGAAGAACAAACTCTAGCAGGAAGGCCACCTCTCCCACCTCCATGGCTGGCAAAGATCAGAAAGAGGAAAGCCCAATCTGCTCCAATAGTCCCTATCTCCCTGGCCAAAATGATGGCCTTAGCTTAGGCCCCACCAAAAGCAAAGAAGGCCCGGACAGTTCATACCCTTTGGACTGGGCTGGGTGGAGAAACAGTTGTGGTAGTGGCAACGCCTCCCCCAGACACCGATGAAGCGACCGTGGACCTCGCAGACTAAAAAATCATAGAGGTATCCCTGGGTAAAAGGGGAAAGCAGGGTGAAGTGGACCTGCTGAAGGAGGCAGCACGGGCAGTGGAGGCCCGATATGAAAAGGATGCCCAGAGGCTCAAAGATGAAAAGGAGAAGAATGCAAACCTTATGGGGTTTCTTACAGAGCTGGCCCGACCCCTCAATGCCGCCCCTCCACAGACCTCCACATCAGAGGAATTATCACAGAGTGACATAGACTCCTTGCAAGTAATGAAAAAGAAGGCCCAGACAGTAGACGAATGGGTCGCTCTACAAATAGGAAACACCCGGCGTTTCCTAGCGGCCACTCTCCTAGATTTATATACGGCCCGGCAGATTATTTTACAGGTGGAAGCACTAATTGAGTAGTGGGAGAGTGACGCCGAGAATTACCAGGTGTGGAAGGTAGAGCTCGAAGAGCTCCTCACCCTAGGGGAAGATATAATTTCCAAATCCAGAATTCTTGGTGAGGAATCGTTTGATTTCGTAAGGGCTCAGCACTCCAGACTAGACCTCACATTGGAGGTAACCAAACAACTGGTGGAGTCCTTACAGGAGAAGGTAAACACATTAAAATATTCTTCCAATTTATACAGGTCATTTGTATCAAAAGCTTCCGGGGTCGATCCCCTTGGTACAAATACTTATACCCCCGAGGAGTCAGTGTTGGGGAATTTTGATGAAAGAATGGCATCTCGGTATCAATCCCCGGAGGGGATGGATGGGGCCCGAATGGAAAAACTGACCAAAATGGTGCTTAAAGGCCATGATGCCGCAAGGATGGTAGATGAGTTCAGGAATAATGTTCTGGACCTAGCAAAACAAGTTGAAGTGGCCAGACACAGAAGGGCCAGCCTAAGGAAGATTGATGAAGATGGCATTTTCCGCATCCTTCAGGCCTTCAACGATAATAAACAGCCTTGAGCGTTCTCCGGGAACTGGGGAAACTTGAGCATTAAACATTCTTTATTCTTTTGGGGGCGTAAGTTCCCAGATCCCGGAGTTCCAGATCCACAATTTTGTATTCTTTAAAGTGATCTGTGTCCCGGTCCCCGAGGCCGACCGGTCACTTTCAGAGGTGGTTAATAAAGACTGTCAGAGGGTAGTTGGGCACATCAAGAGGCATTGGCTCGGCAGTTGGTTTTTGACAGGGTGATCTTCTCGAGGCACCATTCAAAGGTACACCTGGCACATTGGAGACAGGGTGCTGCATTTCCCATTTATGAGGCATGTAGCCTCGGTCCCCGGTGGACCTACTTCCTTCTTTCTTCTCTTCGGCTCTCTTGTCAAGGCCGATTCTTCTGATGTATATTCTTGTCTTCTTCTTCTGACATGGCAGACCTATTCTGTCTCTAGGTCTTTTGTAGGGTGGCGCAGGTAGTACCGGCCCCAGATATTGTATTTTATTGAAGCACAGTAAAATAGGGTTAGGGTTAGAGAGAGTTGTATAAATAAGCAAATCGGCCCATTTCCAAGGGTCGGAAAAATTAATGATTTTGTTGTCCACAAGAAATAGCAAAGTGATTTCTAGTTTTAGTTGCAGAGCTCAATGCTCCATTTTTCTGTTCTTGGTAGTTAGATGCTCCCCTGGAGCCACTGTTGTATCACGCACCAGTGCTTGCTGGATTAAACATTAATGAAGAAGGAAGGATTCTTGGCAATGAAGTTGTTAACGTCTCTGCTTCTGAGTTAATGGTATTTCATGTTTTAACGTTCTGTATGTCCTTCACTCTGATATGTTAAAGTAGATTAACGACCTCTTTATTTCCGCTACTGATAAAATGCTAACTGATGGTTGTGTATTTCTTCGGTATTTAGTGTAATCTTTCAGAGTGTTGTTGATGTTCCAGACTTTTCAGCATGACTGTAGTTAGATAAACGTTTCTAACCCTGCAGGATATTTTTCATTTTATTTGCTAAGTGTAGAATGCTCCGGGAAACCCTTACTGTACCGAATCTCCGGAGGAACGAGTTGAAGTAACCAGCTATCCCCCTCAAAAACAGTCACCTCTTCCAATCGAGCCTCGCACCATCGTGACCGGACACCCAGGTGCTTGAAGGCCCAGAGTATTTATTTCCCCCAGACAACCTTTGCAGGCGGAGTTGGCCAATTTCCCCGAAACCCGGTGACAACTTATGACTGTTGGCGAACTCGGTCAGCAAAACCCCGTCAACACAACCCTTAATAAATTAGATGAAGAGCAAAGTGGATGTAAAATAACTAGCATGGCTTAGGTAGTAGAAGGTTTTGTCTTTAATTAGAAGGGAGACTAGAAATCCTAATCTCTATATATGAACAATGAGAATATGGGAATTGACTAAAATGATGGAGGAAGCTCCTTGTATGGGGAATTGAGAGGCAATGCCAAGGCTTTTGGTCAATCCTAATCAATCTTTAGAAAGGTAGAATTTCCTTAATGTTATATAACCATTGAGTGGTGCTTTAATGCTTTCTCTAGTTGCAAGGATGTACTTGTTGCATGAGGATAACGATGAGGTGATTGATCAAGATAACATTTTATTCAGCTATTATTTGAAGCACTTGTATATCATTAAATAAAGTAAGCTAGAGTCCACCATGACATTGAATAATTGGCTAAGATAATGAATGTGAACCTTTCTTTGGATGCTTGTGTGGAAAAAATTGTATGTTATAAGGAAACTAAAATAGAATCATTTTAGGTTCCTCTAAAGATTATAGATTTAAAATGTATGTGTAAAGGCTCGTGAAGATTTTGTAGCGCTTGTGAATTTCTTTGCCATTTTACATACACAATTATTGTCAATGTTGCAATTAAGGCTTGTGGATGAGTAAATGTATCATGATTTTGTCTTCCAAATGATGAATATCCAAGGAACTTAGGAACTATATTACAATATAAACAAGGGTTGCACTGCAAGTATAGTCCCTACCAAGTCCTACAAAATTGGATGGATGGAACTATTTTAGCAATGTCAAAGTCATTTTCTATATCATGAATTCAAATAGCTATTTAAACATTATCAAAATAGTGAGCACAAAAACATAGTTGCAAATTTGCATGATGAACAAATACAATGATAAATTTTTAATGATTTTGAAAAATTTTTACATTGCAATACATTTATCTTGCAACATAATAATTTTATTTTATATATTTATAGTTCATAAATTAAAATAAAGCACATTAGCATAAGTAATTTGAAATTTTGAATCACCTAGAAAAAGAGATCATTAGTCTAAGTGATTCATTTTGTGTCAATTTAATCTCTCTAATTTGGTTTTTTATTTGTATCATTCTTCTTACTACATTATATTTTTTTGTATCTTATAATTTTTTACCTGAATTGTTTTCTAAAATGTAATTCAAGTGAAAATTTTATGAAAACATAGTGAAAATTGCACATGCATCACACTCTATTCACATTCTTCTCATGATCTCCTCGTAAACCTGCTCATAAATCTCTTTCAATTATTCTCATGTGTCTCCTTCACTCTGCACATGCATCATATTTTGGATTATTATGCGTTGAAGAACGGTTCCTCAGTGAAAAAAAACCCTAAAAAATTTATATTTAGATAAATGAAAATGACGATACTAATCTATATTCTAAGGATTGAGAGGTCATATGGTTAACTTGTTGTGTGTTGAATATTTCAAATACCTTTATATCCTATTGCAGAACACAAATGCAACTACTCCATACATATTTGAGATGATCACAATTGGGTATTTGACTTGATGTACCGTGTATGCTCTTTCATTACTCATTGCCATGATATTGTTGTTTTTGGAATTCACATTAGACCCTAAAATGATAAGGTTTCAAACTGTCACATTTAAATCCCTATGGCCAAAGTGGAAATGGTATCTTTCAAACAATCTTCAACACACCATATTTCAATTGTGATACCACTGTATGATGTTTCCTTCCTTTGCTATGTCCAACTTATTTCATCATAGCCTACTCATTTGAATACCAATGTATCACTCTTTAAGTTGGTCTAATACCATTTAATCATTGTAACTTTGGAGATATAAAATTGATTTGTAGCTGCACCTGTAAGTCATGTAGAAGGCTTCAAAACATTGATTCTGCTCCAGAATTTCATTGATAAAAACTAGTTGTTATACATCATAGTGTATGTTGTCCTTTTATTATCCTCCTACCCTGTTGTGATCCTAACTGAAATGACATGTTTTCCCTTACATTGTGTAGCAAACTGATCTATCTCTATGTTGTAGTTGTGATCATTGCCTTCCATTATATGATGTGATTTTTCCATGATTGCTCTATCTTAACTTGCTATCTTGGAAATTCTCTTGGTCAACATTTTATTACTGTATCTTGATGTTTAAATGGTGACATTGTATTTTTTTATCATTTAGACAAAAAGCATTCCTTTTGTCCTTAGCTTACATGATAAGGTTGTTAATCTCTAAGTTTTGTTGATGATTAGTGACCAACACTTATTCCTTCACTTAGGCAGTTTTAGTTGGCTATCACTATGGCCGACCTAAAACTATGCAAGGCCGAGCAACATTGTCGAGTAGTATTCAGGTTTCCAAGTTGAGTAGGATACTTAGTGTCGCGTGACAAAGATGTTAAGTGCTAAGAAGAACAATTTTTGTATACATGTCTGGAATGATTCAAACTTCGAGGATAAGTGTTCAGGCTGACTTGTATAAGATTTTTGGGCTGACTTATGTATGCATTTAATATTTTCCTACGGAGTTGGTTATGCATTTAATTGTTTTATCCTATGCATGATCTATTGTAATCATTAATTGTAATACCTTCAAGGTATGGGTATTAGATCTTGATCGTTGATCTAGATCTCGCTATCAGATTTGAACAGATATATAAGATTGCTTCTAAACCCTATTTTGTAAGAGAAAAGTGTGTGTAGAGAGAAGTGGTGACTTAATTTTGAAGTGAAATGCACAGAGGGTTATTTTGTTAAGAAGGAGAGATCAAGCAGAGTGACAACACAGTGAACAGCAGAGTAAAGTTATATCAGATTGTGAGATCATAGAAGGTATTGGAAAGAGGAGATTTGTCATCAGCATCTAAGTACATATTGAAGGATCATTACTTGAAACATTCTAATCATTGTATTAGGTGAAAATATCTTAACATAGTGGTTCTAGAAGACCTTTCTAAATCTCCTAACAGAGTGCTTACTTTATTGTAAGTTGAAATATTTTCATAGGGTAGATTGTAATGATCTTTAGCTCTTAACTGGGAAGACCTTTAACAGGGTAGATTGCATTTTTTAATCAACTTTTGTAGCCCTAATAGGCAAAATTTATTACTGTAGTAGTAAAGAATTTTGTGGGTGTCATCCCCACCCCATTTTTACCTATTTGGGTTTCTGGGTTACCAAGTTCTTGTCTTATGAGTTATTTATTTCATTGTGTGGATGCCATTTGATATTACATTAGATTCATATATGTATGAATGTGGATCAGTTTGTTTTAATTATTTACATTTGAAGATCTGATTCACCCCCCCGCCCCTCTCAGCATCTTGCTTTCCCATAATTGTATTTCCAACAATTGGTATCAGAGCTTAGTTCTCTAAAAGGTCATAATCAGCTTGAGAATATAGATCTTGAGATGGAGATCTACAAGATGGGTAAAGTCATTGAGAATCAAAAGATTGATATTTAGCTAGCACTACAACAGCTTGAGACAGCAAGATAGGAATTAAAGAAGTCCTTGACTGCAAGGAAAGATTTGGCCAAACAAATGAATGACACTCATTATCAGGAAGAGGACACCACAAATCTATTTCAAAATGGAGATTCTACTGAGAGTGATGCAGCAATAGCAGATCTACTGGAAAAGAACAGTGCAATATGTGAAGAAGTCAAAAACTTGAAAAAGGAACAAGAATCCCAATCAATAAGAATGTGTGAAGTTGTTGAAAAGAAAAAGAAAGCTGAAGATGACAAGGCTATGGCAGAAGAAGACAAAAGAGTGATGACTATAAGACTTGATGAAAGAACACATGATGTACAAACAATGACAGTCAATCAAGTTGACATGGAAAATCAATTACTACTTGTGAATCAGGAGATCAGTAGGAAAGAATTGGAGATTATAAATCTTAGATCTGAGAATAGTCAGTTGAAAGATGAATTCAGATTTGAGAAAGAACTTAACAATAGAGTGAATGATCCCAATGTAGCTATGAGCTACTTTAAACAACTGGTGGAAGCATCAAGAAGACCTAAAGATTCTTCTGGATTAGGTCACACTGAACAACATACAACCACTAAAGAAGGAGAATCATCTAAGATAGGTGAAAGAAGGTATGCAAAGCCAAGAAACAACAAACCTGTTTGCCACCACTGTGGGAAACCAGGTCATACAGCAAAAATTTGCCGAAGCAAGAATGGTAAGTCCAATCCTAAAACTAACTTTAATGGTTACTACTTTAACTATAATAATTTTGGACATCAAGCATGTGAATATAAGACAAAGGCAAGAAACACACCTAGACTCAATGGTAATTGCTATAACTATCAGAAATATGGTCATAGAGCACAAAATTGCGAATATAAAGGTACACAGTAGTGGACATCAAAGGCACAAGATAAATCACCAAGAAAAGGCAATACTTACAAGTGGGACTACAACACATGGCATAGTTGTCATTACTTTGGTGAGTATGGACATGTTCTATAAAATTGCATAAGGATACATTTTAGAGGAAAGTCTAAAAGTTGGATGAATGGAAGCCTAGTTTGTCACAGTTGTCTGAAAATTGGTCATACAAGGAAAGATTGTAAGACTAGGGTACCTGCTCCTACTGTTGAGCAGATTAGAGCATAAATGAACCAAACATGGGTTAAGAAGTATGAACCATGCAGCAGTGAAGCTAGTGAAGCCAAGGTCACCCAATCCAAATGGATCAGGTGATCACATCATCTACAACTAAGAAAAAGAGGTATGTAAGGAACGACATCCAAAATTCTTATCTTACATCAGTTCCTTACATGAAATGTACCAAAGTCCATATTTGCATATGTTAAGATGCACTAGGACATATTTTGAATACAAATGCTAAGAAGAGCTAATTGCACTATAGGTGTTGAGCACCAATCATGGACACTAAGGCCGAGTTCTTTAGTGTGTGCTGAGTTTTTTTGTCCGAGTAAGTTTTTTGATGGCCGAGTTTAGTGAGCCGAGTGGGATGCAAGTTGTGTTAGAAATCTGAGGACAACTGGCTTGCACTAACTTAATGGGCAGAACATTTATTGCTTACCTACCTTGACCTTTCAAAGTCTATAAAGGGTGAACATTTTATTCTTCATTTTTACCTTGCAATTTTCACTGTTTAAGGGGCGATTGAAGTAGTTGCAGAATTGATCTTAACAAAGTTAGCATCAAAGATTTCGTCAGTGTGCCGTTGAAAATCCTCAGTTGAATAGTACAAAGCGCTACTTGCTAAGGTACTCTGTTCTTCATCCTTCGAACCCTAATTTTAAGATTATGGCTGCAAGCTCTTCCGCACCAGTTAAAAGTATGGAGGGAGAACAAGAGAAAATTTAGTTAGTACGAAGTGATGAATGTGTACCTCTCAACTTTGATCTGTTCCTGAAAGTGCAATTCAGAGTGATTTGATTGGAGCTCTCTCATCCATTCCACCCAAGGTACTTATGATCCATGATGTTTGATCATGTTACATGGTTAAAATTGGTGAAGTAGGTGATAGTGAATTGAGGAAATCCTACAGTAAATTGTGTGTCACTGGAGTTCTGAAGTTAGAATTCAAACATTTAGCAGACAAAGGGTTAACTCATGCCCTAGATTTTCCATAAGGTTTCAAAGATGAATGGATTAAGGTTATTCTTAGCCGAGTTCATGATATGTGTATGTGATTGGATAATGGACCAGTCAAGATAACTAAAAACATGATTCATCGAGTGACTGGATATCATGTAGTTAACAGGAAATGGACAATGAGAGATAACAGCAAAGAAGAAATTACACTGAACACTGGAGCCATATGGAACAACAGAGGTATGACTATCTCTACAATTAAAGACCTAGAACTTGATTTTGGAGTAAGAGTAATAGCACATAAGTTCTATCATTCGAGTAGATTGGATAGTGTTCCTTGTACAGCCGTTGACCAGGCGTGGAAAATTGTTAAGAAGAATCATAAATTTGATCTTTCTGAGCTACAAAAACACAATTAGCCGAGAACCTAGAATCAATTAGAAAGGCTAAGAGCTCATCATGTAATTTTGGTTCCTTACTAGTCTGTATATTTTTCTATATTCAGGATACATTTCCTACATTGGGAAATATTGTTTGGAAAAAGGATAGACCCATTACAATTCAGATAAGTGAATGTATTGAGAAACTAGGAAGTAATTTCAATAGCATTATGAGGAGCTATTTTGTAGAATTTAAAAAGAGAATGAGTTTAAGAACTAGGATTCCTAGATCACTAGTGGAGAAGCACTATGAAGAAATTTGTTTTCTAGTTGATATGGATAACACATATATCCAGGCTGTGACACCCAAGGTAACATTTTTAGAACCATTTCCCTATGAAATTAACATTGATAAAGCATCAGCATCCATCATTGCACTCCTAGCCGAGGCAATTGATACTACAACAGAAAGTTTTGGTAATTTTGATGAAGCCAAAGTAAAAATTTCAAGAAGTTTAACGGAGGGAACCATGGAGAGGAAAAGGAAGAAGATTGTGAAAAATCTAAAGAAAATGGTTGGTTTAAGAAGTGATGAAGAATCTAAGGATGCACCTTTAGGCCTATCTAATGGACAAGGAGAAGACATGTCTATAGAAGAGGAAGTCAGTGCATCTAAGGAGATCACTAAGAAAGCTAAGGGTAAAAGACCATCAATTGTCATAGTAACCAAGCCGAGCAAAGATAAACCTAAGGTTACACCTCCTGCAGCTAATCATCCGAGGACTAGAGCATCTACTGTTACTTCTCCAGTAGTACAAACAAAAGTATATGGAAAGAAGAAGGTTGGAGAAAGAAGTTTTGGAAAGGAAGCTAAAATTGCTCCTAAGGCTGAGCTGAGTAAACCAGTAAAGAAACCAAGGAGGAGACTATAATTGGGGATAGATAGTGATGATGAAAAGAATAAAATTGATGAACCCAGTAACATACCTATAGCACAATTCAAGAAACTAGCTAGTATTGATGAGGTATGTGACACTTTGAGGAATTCAGCAGGATTAGCTACTTTCAAGTTCATTAAGTATGAGAAATTGAATAATGTGGATAAGCACAAAGTTCAAGAAGCACTTTTAGATATGATGAGTACTTTCAAGTTAACTCCTACAGAGATAGGAAACCATGTGCAAAATGAATTATATGAGTTTATGTCAAGCAAATGGGAATTTTCACTTACCACAGAAAGAAAGATAAGGGAAGGAACTTTAGCCAAGGTAATACCTAAGTTGACTTCAAAATAGAGAGCCAAATTCATTGAAGAATATAAGAGTAGGTTTGTTCCTAAGCTTAGAGGTTATGTTGTTTTGAAAAATGGTATTGAAGGATGAGTACAACAAAGTGCAAGGATTTGGAAGGAAATATTTGGACTGATAGTTCCAAAAGACAAGAAAACTGATGAGGGAACATCTCAATAGAAGGCTAAAGAAGTTGAAGTGGAGATGACCCTTGAGCCACAGGTGACTCAAGGTCAAATTGCTACAGAACAAGACAAGACCAAAGATGCATTAGACTCAAAAAAATTTGTTGATCTGACTATAGACAGTCTGATGGATTTCATAGTTGATGATTCCAGCAATTTGAATGTCGAGGAACAGGATATGTCGAGTGGCACAAACACTGATTCACCTATTAAGGAAATGGAAACTGAAGGAGGAAAGACCACTGCATCTGAAGAGAAAATTGATGAAATAATTGAAGAAATCAATGATCACATAAGTGAAGAGAAACAGCAAACAAATGCACAAGAGGTAACTTCACAAAATCCACTTATTTTAGAGGTTGTCAAAATAGTTTTAGATAGTGGAGTAGTGATAAAGGATACTGTTGATAAGCCTAAAGAACAAGAGGCAGTGCAAGTGTTGTCTGATCTACCACACTCAGCATCATCCACTCCTACAAGTCCTAAAATGGAGGTATGCCTAATCCACAAAAAAATCCTGACAGAATTAAAAGAGGCAATGGACATTGATACTATGACAGGAAAAGGTATTATGCTGCCAAGCATTAGTTCACTAGAGTTGAAGAAAAGGAAAGTTTTGAAGAAGAAGTCTCAAATTCTAGATGTCACATTAGATGAGGTAATTATCATTCCACAATGGGATCCTAATGAATTTTCTTTTGAGCAAATAGGGACTCTTCAAGAATTACTCAAGATGAAGAAGAGACAGGAAGAGATGAAAATAGAATAGAAGCAAAAGTAGGTGTTGGATGACATCAAGGATATCTTTGCAAAGGCTTTTGACTTAGAGGATGAAATGCCCCAAGCTCCAATTATTGATCAGTTAGTTAACATTGTATAGAAGGTAACTGATGATGATATTAACAGCAATGAAAAACTTCTACAATGGTCTAAGAGGAGATTTGAGAGCAAAGTTCTAGAGAAAATCTTAGAAGAGATTGCAACAAAACAAGTTGAACTTTCTACTCTTGTAGAAATTTTGGAGAAAGTTACAACAAATGTTTAATATTTGTACCAGAAGTTATGTGATGTTGAATTCTTCACAAAGGATAATCTACAGCTTGTTGAGAAGCTACAGTTAGATTTGAGATCAACTAGCAATACTTTGGGTAAGGATACTACTTCTAGTTCTTTACATTTTACTAAGGTGATCAATGCACAATGGAGAATAGCCGAGCTTATGGCTGGAGATGGTCAAATTAGGGCCAAATTGATAACTATTTAGACAAGCCTATTGCCTCACTTGGAGGTAATACAGAAGGAACTTTCAATTGCAAAATAATTATCATAGAGAAATGCAAATCTCTCAACTGCAGAAAGTTTAGTGAGTCTAGCTGCCGAGCTAGAAATAAAATTGGAAGTTATGAAGATTGCTAAGGAAAGTTGGGGTGCTACATTTGAATCCACCCTACAACTTCATAAACAATTTTTGGATAAGTATAACTTAACCCCACCAGAAATCAGTGACAAAAACAAGGGGGAAGTTGGTAAGGAAGATGGTAAGGAAGTTGGAAAGGATACAGTATGATACATCAGTACAGAACAAGTACACTTGTATATATTTTTGAAGGCATGCAAACTTTTTTTATGCATAATTCTAAGTATATTCCTAGGGGGAGTACTTAGTATACTTAGGCAACATTTTGATGGAATGAAATGAAGTAATGATAAGTGTGTTTTTGCCACTAATATCAAAGGGAGAGATTATTAATCTCTAAGTTTTGTTGATAATTAGTGACCAACACTTAGTCATTCACTTAGGTAGTTTTAGTTGGCTATCACTGTGGCCGACCTAAAACTATGCACGGTCGAGCAACATTGTCGAGCAGTATTCAAGTTTCTGAGTTGTATCATGCCGAGCCGAGTAGGATACTTAGTGCCGAGCGACAGAGATGTTAAGTGCTGAGCAGAACAGTTTTTGTATACATGTCTGGAATGATTCAAACTTTGAGGATAAGTGTTCGGGCTGACTTGTATAAGCTTTTTGGGCTGACTTATGTATGCATTTAATATTTACCTACAGAATTGGTTATGCATTTAATTGTTTTATCCTATGCATGATCTATTGTAATCATTAATTGTAATACCTTCAAGGTATGGGTATTAGATCTTGATCGTTGATCTAGATCTCGCTATCATATTTGAACAGATATATAAGATTGCTTCTAAACCCTATTTTGTAAGAGAGAAGTGTGTGTAGAGAGAAGTGGTGACTGCATTTTGAAGTGAAATGCACAGAGGGTTATTTTGTTAAGAAGGAGAGATCAAGCAGAGTGACAACACAGTGAACAGTAGAGTAAAGTTATGTCAGATTGTGAGATCATAGAAGGTACTGGAAAGTGGAGATCTGTCATCAGCATCTGAGTGCATAATGAAGGATCATTACTTGAAACATTCTAATCATTGTATCAGGTGAAAATCTCTTAACAGAGTGATTCTAGCAGACCTTTCTAAATCTCCTAACAGAGTGCTTACTTTATTGTAAGTTGAAATCCTTTCACAAGGTAGATTGTAATGATCTTTAGCTCTTAACCGGGCAAACCTTTAACAGGGTAGATTGAATTTTGTAATCAACTTTTGTAGCCCTAACAGGCACACTTTATTACTACAGTAGTGGAGAATTTTGTGGGTGTCATCCCCACCCCAGTTTTACCTATTTGGGTTTCTGGGTTACCAAGTTCTTGTGTTATGAGTTATTTATTTCATTGTGTGGATGCTATTTGATATTACATTAGATTCATATATTTATGAATGTGGATCAGTTTGTTTTAAGTGTTTAAATTTGAAGATCTAATTCACCGCCCCCTCTCAGCATCTTGCTTTCCCATTATTGTATTTCCAACAAAGGCTATATTTTCACATACTTTCAGCACCTCTAGTATCACTCTCCATAGTAGATAATGAATTTAGTTCTAGAATCTTGCATAGATACCTATCATAGTTATAGACTCTTGCATAGATACCTATAATAGAATTTAGTTCTAGTATGGTGGAAGGCATCAAAGTCAAAAATACTACTTCAGTGGGCAACAAAAAAATGCGTAAACACTCAAAATTTGATGAAGTAATATATAACATTAAAGATTCAAGTCAATCTACCACCCCACTTGAATGTAATAATGGTTTTTTACATATTTGTGGTGTCAATTATGCTGCTAGGGGTATGTAATATTTTGGCTATCCATGAATATTTGCAATCCCTAGACAGATTAAGATAAATAGTGGAGTTGAGCTGGGCTCTACAACAAGCTCAAGCCAAAGAGTATGTGTTGCTAGTAAGAAAACTTATGCCATATGTATATATGAAGGACCTTGGCATCTTCCTAGCAGATCAAAGAAACAACTATGGGGCTCATTACTTCTTCTGAGGGACATAGTATTTTCAAGAGTTGATAAGTAAGATTGATAGTGAAATTTAGGGTCTTAGATTTTTTGAAGATTTTATGTTTGGAAAGCAGTAATAGCCTCTTTCCATTTTGCATCTTATCATTGCATAAAAATTGCTTTCTAGAAAGGTTATTTCTTTTGTGATTCAAATGTCTTTGTTGAGCTTTACTCTCTTCTACTGATTGACAAGGATTTTGATCCTTCTACTTCTCATTTAGTGGGACCAGGTACAAGAACACATCTATTTCTAGGTGAGCCTAGTAGCAAAGATGAAATATATTTTGGTCTTTTATGTTTATACTTCAATCGTTATTGTGATTACACACAATTGATAGAAGTTTGAATTTCTAAGGTCATCATTTATACTTTTTGAAACTTTGTGAGACATCAAAAAAAATAGAAACATGCATGTGTATTTATACTTAAATCAATGTTTAATGATTGAACACAATTGATAGAATTTTGAATTTCTAACGTCGTCGGTTATACTTATTTGAAATTTAGCAAGACATTTTTAAAAAATGATAACATGCATGTGTATTTATAGTTGAATCTGATGACATGTAACTGATTGAATGTTTGATAATGTTAAGTTGAAGATGATGCAAGACATTAAATCAGTTAATGGTTTGTATTTTCATTGATGTCAACTTGATATCACCTGTACAGTCATGTACATAATACCAAAGACTTCAGAGAATCAATGGAACAAAGATTATGCTTTCAAAAATGCATAATAGTCAAGTATTCACTAGGTGACAGACAACACTGACGGAGTGCACACCATCGGTAAAGGCAAAGGAAAAGTCACAGTGATACCCGACGAGTAGAAGACAGTGTTTCCTAACAAAGAAAAATCATATTGATACCCTATGAGTAAAATCATAGGATGCCCGATGGATGGAGATCCCGAAGCTAACTGGATTCACACTAATGGAACTAGTAGTTATCACCGATGACTAACTGCAGAGTTGACCGAAAGAATAGAGAGTTTAGAAAATGACAAAATATCTAGCTGGAAGAGCTTAAGGATAGACTTAACTAGTTGTTTTATTTTTTTTATTTGACCAGAGTTAAGTAATTAATTTAAAGAAGATTTGTATAGTTGGCAAGAAGCTAACTATGAGATAAATCAGGACTTAAAGCTTTAAATCAGATTGGCTAGATTGTTTTTCACGCCAAGAATCAAGAATTAAGGAATATCATGTCTATCTAAGAGACAAGTGTAATTAAATTTTGTAATCACATACATGGGAAGGGGAGTGAATAGAAAGAGGATGCTGAAGATAAACTGATGAAGAAGAACTTCATACAGTCCTGATCAATCAAGCTGAAGGAGAGATAAAGAATTCTGTAGACACCGACGAACAGTGAAGCACAACATCACAGAGTAGAAAGTGTGGAGCACAAAGAATTGAATTGATACATTGATCAGAGAGGTAATGTACTTAAATAGATCTGAAAATCTATAATTCAAGTTGCATTAGAAATAGATCATAGTGTTTCAGTTTAACCATTGAAACATCAAGTCTCTTAATAGAGTAGGACTTAACAGTCTTCTATATATTGAGGTACATCCCAAGTAGTGCCAAAAAGGTTGATTAATGAAAGTAGCATTGAAATTTTGATGCAATGGAAGATGAAGTGGGCCTAAACAAGGGTTCCCCAAATCCTCTTCACTGAAGGAATGAACAACAAAAGTGTCTTCTCTATGTCAATGTGCAAGAACACCTATCACAAGTGTTCAAATG